>VXBR01002800.1:1409933-1537772 GCA_013400215.1 Cisticola juncidis | reverse complement strand
TTTTTTTTTTTTTTTACAATTAAATAACAATTTAGTTGTTGATTAAGGCTTATAGTTTAGATCAGGTAAGTGGAGAAACCTTGTTCATGAATGAACTAAATAAAATTTGTTTCTAACTTAAGCAATGAATTTTTAAGATTTGAAAGTGATACTGCATGAGAAATCTTAAAAGGAAAAAATGAAGAAACTTTATCATCACAGTGAGTTGTTTATGTATGAACCAGAATAGATGGAAGGAAATAGTGTTATGGTTTTTTTGTATCACCACAAAAATTTACTTCTTAAAATCTCATTACATTAAACATTTCAAATTAATAGTTTTCCCTCGTTTTTCTAAGTAAAAAGTGTTAGTCCTATACTGAATAACCAGTTCCCAACTGTAAAAAGAATCACTGCTCTTAAAAACAATGTTCTCTAGATAACAACAGTGACAATGATAATAGTGTTTAGTTTAATTTTTGATAAATCTATCCACATTGACTTCACTGCCCCTTATGAAGAAAGAACACGCCAGTACACCTGACTGCAATGGCACACTGGACACAAGAAGCAGACAATGCCAAGGGAGCTTTTCTGACCTTGGCCTGTAAGAGGGAATTGAGTGATGACTGTGCATGCCAGCAAGTAAACCTTGTGTCTAGAAGGCGCAAGGCAAGTCAGAAACGTGCTTGGTTTTAAGAAGTGCTGCTGTTGAGAAAACAATCACCTTTTTTCCTCACATCAAGAGCTGAATCTATGGACAACACAAAGAGTTGGTGGTTTTTTTTTTCAATTACTCCACCTAATACTAGGATAGAAATCTCAGAAATTGGCTGAAACCCTTTCCTAGGACAGAATAACTGCAAAGAAAAATAACATCTGTGTATTTGCCACCTATATCAGCTCAAATATAAAATCAAATTGCTTTGGCCAAGCTTATATTCCTTGTCTTTGCTTTCCTGAGAACTTGCACAATCAAGTTTTATTAGCCCAAATGTTCACACAGAGACCAGTTTAGGCCTTCACACTTAACTATATCAGAAGTGGTATATTTTGTCAGGGAAAGAAGATTGATTGACAAACTGGGACAATGTACTGGTTGAGTACAGGGTTCCCTTAAATCCTTGGTCTACTTCCTATCCCAAGGAACTCAGTGAGCTGAGTAAAACCCTTTCCAGCCAGGGCCACTCATGAACACATGCTGCCATTTCCATGTGAACACAGTGAGACCAAATTCTATTCTGGAACTTCCTAGTAAACCTGAAAGGAATTGGTTTTTTATTTCTAACAACAACAGCTTGAGCTTGAGCTGTGTGTGACCTGAAAAGAGAATTGAATGTTCTGCTTTTGCCTTTTTTCTCCCCTTCCCCAAGTGCCTAGTTCTGCTGGTCTACTCTTGTGCTCTAATACCTTTCCCAGGCAATCTCTGAGCACTGCAAGCATCCCCACACCTTTTTTCTGATCACTGAACCTAATTTTAGTAAGGCACCTGACAGCTGAGTAGCCCAAACTAAGTTAGCACAATGGTTACTTTATGGAAACAACAGATGGATGTCACCAGACCGGAGGTGCCCGATATCCCCCAGGATGATTGATGTTCTGAACCAAAATTTTATACCTCTTCATTGCCACATACATTAATTGACTTAAATTTACAAAGTTTTTAAAGACATAATCAACCAGCTTTTTTTTTCTGGGTAATTTTTAATTGAAGGCCATTATACCTGAAGCTTTATTTGTTTTGATCTGTTCTACATTTAAAGGACTTTTCTTTGTAGTTCCTTTCCATAGATACAATAACATTTGGGTATTTGGTGACCAGTATGAAGAAGAAACTGAAATATTAAAAATAAAGCTGTAGTCATCATATAGGAAACTAACTTTCAGAAAACTGTCCTTGAATCACAGGACTGCCTACTGTTTATATACTAAACAGTTCAATGCCAAAACGGCTCCAAATCACAATCTCAAAGTCCCTCATAGATCTAGAATCTGCTGAATTCAAGTTATGAGAATACAGACAAAAAGCACAGTTTGAACAGAGTTCAAATAAGTTAAAGTTAGATGGGAGATTTATCATCATAAACAGAACAAATCTGCTGAAAGCTGTCTGAGTCAAATGGGGACACAACCAAATAAAATCAACTTTTCAAAGTAAGTATCAGTTTTTGAGATTAAACTCGAAATTTAACTTGTAAGAAATATTAGATCAGAAAGACAGGGGAAACAATAACCTGTCAGTTTTATAATAATAATCTCAAAGAAATATATGAAGGTCATTAAGGAAAGAAAATGGTTGATGGCCAAGCAATAATATCCCCTCCAAGAGTTACATAAATGTCTCTGTAGCTAGTGATAAAGAACAATCCTGATCTTCGCAGACCTCTGGCTTGGTCACAGATTCATATTGGTTACAATTACCACAGGATGCATCAACATGATGTGTGCACTAAATGGATTCCTTAGCAATGAAAGAAGCGCAGATACATGAAGACTCATGTAAGAATAGTAAAATAATTAAAATTATTAAATGAATGAGAATGAGGGAAAAGTGGGCCCTCATTCTCATTCCCGTGAAGGAACAGTATCCTGACAATTTGAAAGGGCACTGAGGATCAAGGAAAATTAACTTTCAGGCATAATATAAATAAAACATTTGCCTCCGTGTCCTTCTACTACCTCTGATTCCAGCAAAATACTTCTCCCACAGCAATAAAGAAAATTAGGTTAAGTTTTAAAAATACAGAAGCCCTGTACTGTAGCCAAATTAAACTATTCCAAAATACACTGCATTTGTAACTCACTTAACAGTCAGCAAGTTTGGCTGCTGACATTATAATTTGCTAATAATGCTTTTCAGTATTTCTAAGCCAGCCACCCAACTTGTTGTCCAATGATATTTATAACACACGCTGGGATTTTTTAGGTTTGGCTTTGTGTCTTTTTAAGCTGAAAAGTGGTGACCTACTGATAATGTTCTTCCTCCACCACCAAGCCAAAGATTAGGATTTAGCTGATGGCATGGGATGCACTCTACTACAGCCAGTGTAATGGAAACACTGCAGATGTTTCAAAATCCCACAGTAAGCGTGTGTATCAGCACTACCCTCCTTCTTTTCCCCTTCACCAGATAAAGATGACCACAGGCAGATTCTGAGAGAAATGCCACCAGCTCCTGCTGTCAGTTCTGGGGAGGATGTGACCCCACCACCCTGACAAACGTCCATCCAATGCTAGCACAGAAATGGTCTTCTGGGCAGAGGGGCAGATAAAAGCTGGGTGCATTTTTAGCATCTCTCTGTCAAGATTATACTTCAGTGTTTTAAATCATCAAAACCTGAGAGAAAAAGGCTGTTGGATCAGATCACTGACACAGCTGTACCTGAGTTTAAAGTTCCTGCTCTAAGACTGAAGGTGTGTGAACAAAGATAAGTCACTCAGTTGTTATATTTTCAGGTAGATCATCACCTGAAAAGCACAGATACACTCAAGGAATATTCAAGTATCAAATGATACTTCATCAAGGATCTTGAAGGTGAAGAACTATGCAAATGTACTCACTAATATAACAAATAATCTTAGAATAAGGAAAAAGCAAGGCAGTTACAAGATACGGAGGGAAGAAACATAGGAAAAAACCTATTAAACTTCTTTTAACCTTTTACAGAAAAAAGGTAGTAGGATTTAGTTTTATGTTCCAAATCAGTGGACTTAATTCTAAATCCAATTTTTTTCCTCATTTGTGTTTTGGTTTTGATAACAATATGAGATCTAACATTCCTCCTATCACAGCCTGTAGATAGGCATCATTTTTTTAAAGGGAAAACACACTACCATTAGCACTATAATTTGGTGTATTCCTGGTTTTGCCTGGCCCTTTCAGCACCATTTTTCAAAGAAGGACTGTGAGACACATCGCCTTTTACTGATCACTGAAGTAGGGTTCACATTCATGTATTTTAAATATATACAGTTATTCTGTTTTCTTGGTCTGATGTTTTATTTGAGTTTGTGAATAGATATGATAAACAGTCAGTCTGCACTTTTCAGCAAGCACAACTCAGATCTGTACTATGGTGGTGGTGAGTGAGGGCAGAGAGGAAACCCACTGATTACAGTCCAGGACAGCTAAGTCTGTGTACAACCATTGCTTTAATTTCTAGCTACTCTGCACTGTGAGCAAATGCCCAGGTTTTGGTAAATGCACTGAGGTCAAATGAGTTCCTTTGTACACATATCTAATTTTCCCTCACTTCCATGTGCTGATGAATCATTTTTTCCCAAAAATGGTCTGGAAAGAGGGAAAATAAACTATGACCTGCAACACTGAAATTCCCCACTGTGGCAGAAGTGTGACAAGTCCCTTAGTGACACAGACCTATTCCTCTGCCTCAGGCTCAGCACCAAGACCAGAGAGGAGAGAAAAGCAAAACACTGAGTGCAAGAACAGACTTGTGGTATTGCTGCAGACCATACTGCCAATTAGACAAATCATAACACACTGGAGCATGTTCTCTGAAACCCTAAATGACATAGCTACTGTATGATTATATATTTTCACAATAGCGGTTCACATGAAATGTATATTTTTGATGGAAATCTAATTCAGAGCTGTGTTGCTATCAAGGACTTGCAATCTTAACAGACCATTTTTAGATTAATAGGTTTTCATGACTGCACTATGTATTTATGATTTGCAACTTCACTATCTACCACACTTCTCAGAACATTTCCGACCACACTGAACCTGTTTTCGGATTCTGACTGTTTATGTACATTTCACTTTGAAGGACAGAATACCAAACATACTACTTTCTTTAATTAAATACTGCTTATAATTTTTTTCCACCTAAAAATATATTAGTAATGCAGGTATTCATCTGGTTATGTAAATGTCTTAGAAATTTTTATGGAATGTGAAAAGACAGAGCAATTTCAGCATTGTCTGGGTCTCAGAATTTTAAACAAAGGATTCTCCTTAGATTGACTCAATATTATTCCAGCTTAATAGTTTCAATTGAAATGATTTTTGGTAAATCACTTTTGAGTGGAAGGAATAAAGATACCTAAAGTTATTTGATTTTTCATACTTTTCTTTATCAGACATGAAATATTTGACACAGAATATTTAGTCATATAATAATGACGAACTACGATAATTAATTTTGCTTTACATGCTCCACCTATATAGAGAATGAAAATTTTAATTCCTGTATTGCAAAACTCCTGCATCTCACTGACATATTTTCTAATTTGTTGTAGACAATCACATTCTTGGCTGTAAGTTTCATAAAAAGAAATACTTACTACTGTGCACAGTCAATCAGTTGATATTCGTTTGACCTCTCGAAGCACGCCTTTACACCTTCATCATCCCAGAGCTTTTTTGCATGTTCAAAGAACTCCTGAAAATGGGAAATGCAATAAATCAGAGAACATTTCTCAATTTTTTCAATCCCCAATCTGTGCTGTTCCTTCCCCCAACCTTCATGCTTTATGTTTTGCAAGAAGATAGATTATACACTTACAGAAGAAAAGCTCTAAGTATTTATTAGCAAAATTGCAATAAAATATACAAAACATATGGCTGCTGAGAGTTTCCAGCACATGATATATAGTGAGGACTGTCTCCAAAATTCATGCCAGTCCATATATAAGATTTACTATAAATACAAAAGTTACCTACAAGCATGTTCACTTCATTTTTAACTGAATTTATGCTTCTGTCATGGAAAAGGCATAAAAGTGATGCAAGAAGCTGCTCAGCTTATAGACATTAGCTTTCCAGAGAAAGACGCAGCCTGTAACTTTAAAAAGATTGTGCAATTTTTTCCTGAAAAAACACAACTTTCCGCTACTTGGTATTTTCTCATGCAATATAATAACTTGATTGCAAGACTTTCTGAGTCTTTGCTCAACACTATATCCTTCAAACAGCTGCCTGGCACAATGTGCTTTTCCTAGTAGCTATCCCAGGCTACCCAAACCAGAAATATCTGCCAGCAAGCTTAATTCAGAGTTATCTGAAAGAGGAACCAAAGCTGTCCTCGGTGCCTGCGAAGCCACAGCCACACACATGCAGAGAGGTAGGTCCAACCCTGCCTGGTGGCTCCTCTTCTCCAGCCCCAGTTCTAGAGACTCAAGGATTCAGCTTGTTTTAAAGCTGGGAGTCCATTTTATGTTATATCATTACTGGTAAGTGATGCTGTAACAGAGTTTTTCCAGCTACATCGTTCTAAATTCAAATGAAGGATGTTTAGATGAATTAGTATTTCCTTTATTATATGGCTCTTTCCTCCCTTGAAAGAAATTGTTAAAGGAATATGTCAACTCAAACACAGAACTTGTTTTCTTAACACCTCAAGACTGCTAATAAATCACCAGAGTCCTTTGGTTAGTCACAAATTTGTGAAACCTAACAAATTGCTTTTCCACAGTTCAATCTGGCTCAGTGTAAAATGAGTGTAATACCACTATTCACTTCATGATCCTGTCAAAATTTTGCATAAACATCTGAATTCTGAAACTTTTCTGAAATTGCTTGCCAGTCTCTCCCCACATCTTTTCAGGATTTAAAACCTTTTGCCTTTTTTTTTTTTTCCTCCAACTATACCATGCACAATGTAGAGAGAGAGAATTCCATTCTTTAAGAAACTTTGGAAACATTAGAGAAAAGAAAATATTAAACCAGGCATGAGAAATCTTTGCAGAAAATCTTGGATGAAGAGAGGAAGCAACACTATATATAGTTGGCAGATGCTTATACTGCCCTTGAAATTTATTTCTTCACTTGGTTAGGACATGTTTATTTAGTCTTTGTTATTTTAATTACTTATGTAATGATTGTTTTAAACACTGAAGATCCACCTTTTGAAGTGATGCTACAGCTATTATAAACTCTGTTCCTACAGCAGAAAAAAGCAAAAACAAGCTCAAGAAAGGATAAGATATCAAACTAAAGTAGAAGGAGAAAGCAGACACACATAACAGAGAACATGACTACAAGAAAAAGAAAGAGCTGGAAAAGCCAAAATCATACCAGGAACCATGGAACACTCCTCAAATATGAAGCTTATGCTTACTTGGGGCATTAGCTGAATGCCTCTCACTTGCTGGCATCTTTGGCCAAAGAAAAGCACTGCCTTGTTAGTGGACAGAGGGAACTGTGGGTGTCAGGTCCTGAGGCAGAAGGAGCCAGCTCTCCATCCCCCAAATGGGAGCAGGGTCCAGCTCAGCCCTTCCTCCCACAGGCACACGCTGCTGCAGGTGTGGGGTCGGAGCACAGTGTGGCTGCCTTCCCCTGCTCCCCATCCGGGGGTGGGAATTCCCACCCGCCCTGAAAGCCATCTCTAAGGGGAACAAACGTGTACAAACCAGTCCCATTGAGCCCCACAGAGCCTATAGGAAGGGGAGGGGATGAGGAGGAGGTCACTGTACAGGTATCCTTTTCTGGAGGGTGGGATGGATTGAGAGATCGGTTGACAATATAAATAACCAAGTAAAAAAGCAAACAAATAAATAAATAAAGTTGCACAGCTACAGTAGTTCTTCCCTTCTGCTTTTACACCCTCTGTATGAGCTTTATTTACTTTTATAAATCTCCTCTGAAAAAAAGGCAATCATTTCAGCTCAGCTTCTTGAGACCCTACAAATATGTTGTAAATACAGGGTTTCCATATCGTATGCTTCAAATATTTCCACCTGACCATTATGTCTCAAAGCAGTCTATTTAAAGTGACTTCTAGTCTTCTAGTCCTAAGCAAATCATATAAAACAGAGCAAATATACTTCCCTCATTAAAATGTACCGATCTACTGCAGAGGAGTACACTTGATTGCAAATTGCCTCCCACACAGCTAGCTACTCGATCCTTCCTTTCCAGGTGACTAAAGCCTTCCAGAAAAATCCTGTTTCATTTCAAGGTGCCAAGTACCATGATCCAACTTTTCACACTTGTTTTTAACCCTTCTTTTGTCTGCTGTAAGTAATGTAATGTAATGACCCCCCACTGCAAGCACAGAGGAGGATTCTGCACATGGCAAACACATCTGGATGCCGGCCCCCCCTTTCCATCACAGGACAAAATCCAGACAGCTGTTACCACGTCAACTTCAACCCCTGTAATCAAAACCCTTTTGCCTGACCAGCCTTCCAACAATCACTCCCCTCCCCTCAATCCTTACAACTCATTCCTACGAATCTCAATGCTTGTCATTTCTCCTGCCATGGCCACATTGTGGCCACCTCAATGGCAAGCAGGTCCTGGTGTGAGCTTTGGGCTCTGCCTGCCCTGCAACACCTGCTCTGGGGCTGCAGTATCCTTGGGGTGCCAGCCAGTCAGCAATTCTTGTCATGGGGAAGAGCCAGGATAATTCACAGAAGAGAGAATTCAGCTTTGCTTCAGCTGGTAAGGAAATACGGAATAAAACATTTTAAAATGTTACCTTAGGTCAGGAAAACAAAAATAAGGTTTTTAAGAGTAAGCTGAGACCATGCTAAACACAAATAAAGTTTTTAAGAGTAAGCTGAGACCATGCTAGCTTACATTCTGAGTTGGCCAAACTAAGACTTAAAGGTGTGAATCCTGGAAAATGGCTTTTCAGTTCTCAGAAGTCACAAGCCAGGTCCTTTAAGAAATCTCGACTGGGACAGAAGAAAACAGGGACATGGTAAATCACTCTGGTAATCCAATGCACTGTGTTTGCAAGCGCATGCAGTTGACTTCTATCAGATCAAAGTTACCAAAATCTACTAAAAATATTTAGCATACTGAAGAGAATCAGGAAATAGTGTACTGTGCCTGAAAGCAGAAAACCACCTACATCATGGCCAAACAGAACAGTTGCTTCAGCAGAACTCCTCCTTAGGGACGGAGGCATACAAATAGTTGCACCTATTAATACACATATAAAATAAAACAATGAATATATTTTAATGTACTATTTTAACTGGAGCATCAAAGAAGTAAATGCTTCTTTGTAAATGCAATGTAAATGCAAAGTAAATGCAAAGAAGATAATGCTTAAGATCTCATGAATTACAGGTGTCATGAATTGCAGGTACTTTTTACATTGCACATGTTAATTTATACCATTTATCTAAGAATTTATAGCAATCACTAGACCATACAAAATCTTGATGTATTATTTGAATGCCATCAAAATGAAGATGTGACACACAAAATCTCAAATATTTATTAATATAAAACTATTTGGAAATTTTCCACTCTTCCTGAGACAACCCAAAACCTCAGCCCTGCATTCCTAAACCTCCTTCTCGCTAGCAGATACATTTTGCTATAAATAATCACATATCATCCAAAAATCATGAAGAGCCAAAAGCAGGTTATGGTTACTTTTTTCTTTTCACAAGAAAAGAAGCTCAGATCTACATAAATGTAAATCACTCTGAGCTGATACCACTGATCTAAACAATAGGCTATTTTTACTGTGTTTTAAAAGGTCTTGTAAAAATATTTTTACTCATCTAATTCAGGGAAAAATTTCCTGATTCAATGTATTCCAATACACAGCATTCCAAGAAAACAATACAGGTAACGAATGCAATGTACTGCAGCTAAGCCTCAGGGCAGTGTTTTTCAACTTTGTCTTATTAGAAGTTACAGCCTGCTCTAGAAATTCAATTTCCCTTATTTTGGAAATAGACTTATTTATTGGTAGGTTACCTTAGAAACCTCCTACCCCTTACAACTCCTACAAAAAATTTTCAAGTAGCTAAGAAATTGACTTATTTAACTTTTTATATACCTAAATTTGGAATAAATAGTAGTGATGATTAAACAATTACATATCTTCACAAACATATTTTTATATTATTTTGAAAAAAGAACTTTTCATCTAACTGCTTTACAAACCACAAAAGTTCATGTTAGGTCAGGAATACAATTTTTATTTTACTAAGATTCTTTCTGTCTTCCTTCTGGATGGAGCATACATTTAATAGCTATCCTGATGTCACCTTTCTGTTTCCCAGAAAGTGGAATGTAGAAGGCTCCATCCATAGCCATATTTTCTACTTCTGTTAATACATTGTAAACATGGAAACAACAGCTTAGATCAATGTGAAGTCAATCTCCCTCAAGCCAAAGTTTATGCTCTTATTCTCCTAAGCTTCAGGACTGTCAGGACTGTAAGACAATTTCTCATCTAAAACACAGATTAAACCTGTCTGATTACCTGACAACCACTTAAAGAAGTGGCAAACGTTACACATTTTCATAGTTCTGCCATTGTGGGTGTGAAATGAAGTCATCACTTCTATTCTGAATTTTCAGTTACTACTTCTTCTCTCAAGTACTTAACCAAACAAAAAGTAAATCACACAATGCATTAAAATTTCCCACCTAACACCTCCCCAACTCCCAATGACAACTGCAGTGCAAGATGATCCAGAGAATTAACTGACACAGGAAGGGAGGTATGTGCCTAGCAGGGTACTTGTACCTCCCAATGCATAGTGCAGGTTTATGTGTATTTATACATACAGGTGGTCCCAGTCTCCCATCCACGGAACTATGGAAACGTTTTGTGGAATAAAAGAGAGATAACTGATGGGGAACATTGTAATACCATAAGTATTACATAAGACATGCAGTGAAGTCAAATTAAGGGTGTATAAGCAAACTACCTGCAGGGTTTTCTAAATGTGGCACGTTTGACTCTGCAATTCAAACAATATGCCTCGAAGAACCCTTTTCTATACCAAGTCTGAGGTCAAAACAGAACTGGATCCATCAGCCTGCAGCCCAAGTCACAGAGCATGGCAGCAACAGCAAAGAGCAGGATGCAGTGCTGTTACAGCAGAGGACAGACAGCGACACGGTCTGGGAGGAAGAACTCTAACCTAGCACTTTCATCTCCTCTCCCAGAGCTGTGAGGAAGCCTTTGCCCATGTGGTGCCCAGGGGATGATGAGAGTGACTTCATCGTGGGTGATGGGAAGCTCAGCCGAGCTCCCCCTCACACTCCAGAAAACTTCACAGCTCCTGGGGCCGTCTGCTGCCGCCCTGGCAGCCACAGATCTGATCAGTGGATCAGTGTTCTCTGGGGGTTTGAAGCATAAGCCTTGTAAGGTAACAGAAGAATGGCAATTTAAAAAAGTTTACATTTGAGCCAAGTAAACACCAGGAATTTAGCATTATGAAGCAAAAACTACTTTTGTGGATCCCAGACTCTGTTGCAAGCCTCTACAATCTCTACCCACTGTAGACAAGTCTCCATTTTGAGCGCCTAACTTTAAACTTGAATCCTAACCCAGCGTTTAACTGAGATGGTTGTAAACTGATGTTTCAAGAAACCTGCAGTAGATAGTGAGTGACAATCTGCCCCAGTGACTCTAATCGTTACTGGTTTGCTCGTATCAAGTGTAGCAACTAATTTTCTATTAAAAATGCTCTTCATCCCCAAACACCTACTGAGTGCAAATGCAAGCTGTGTCAACAAAAAAAATTTAAATAGATTTAATGATTGGGTGAAGTACAAGGTAAGGCACCCAAGAGAGAAGGAAGCCTGCTCAGTTACCTCTTCCACAAACAAGTACAGCCTCTTGATAATCAGCCTCTTGTTTACGAATTAGAAGTGTCCCTTATGGCTCAGTCAGCTCCCTTTAATCCTTTATGAAATGTTCTGACTAACAAGGGAGCTGTTTTGCTGTAGGTATACAAAATGCAGCTGCTCAAACTCCTAAAGCCCACAACGAAGCCAGGCAAACAGCTTCAATTTGAAAATGAAAGCAGAATACACGACTCGAATTTCCCCAACAGCAGTGTTGTCAAAACCATCAGCACCAAAGCAATAGCGCAAGAAACACTGCAACCATGTAGGGAGGGGTGGCCAGCTGGCACACAAGGACCATGCTCAACAGTAGGGTTCAGATGTTCCTAAAGAACCAGCACTTACAGTAGATTGATTATACAGAAACCCTTAGGAAAAGTACCACCTCCACCCCCTGCAAAGTATTTTCTGTTGTAATTTGTGGGTGTGTAATAATCAATGCAATTACTTTGCTAGTTAGTGACTCATTCTGATAGGCACAGCAGCAGTTTGGCCTCTAACCCTCCTCCAAAACCTAACTTCAGATCTGTCAAAGAGAATTACAGGATAATACATCCAGATCTATCTTCTATTCATTTTCATTGGACTTATTTTGCCCTTTTTTAGGGCCAGATGCAACAGTCTTCAGGCATGATCAGTCTGCACTAAGCATAACCTCTGTTCATTAGAGGTGAACATGGGGAGGATGGCTAATACCACCTTCACAGAACACAATCTGTGTTGGGCCATCTCATATTCCAAGAAAACAAAACCAGGATATTAATTCCTAGGAAAATCTTATCTGACTTGCAGTATAAGGAAAGAAGCTGGGGCAACAAACAGCATTTTATAAATGTATAAAAGCACATAGCCACAACATGCCACTGGGTAACACCATGAGACAAAATGCATCAATTGTGGAGCTTGCTGACATGGTTCAAAAAACATGTATGCAGCCAGCACAGATAGATTCTACATCCCTTTCCTGAACTATTTCAGTGACTTCACTTTTAAGCTCTTACTCTACACTGTATTTCCAAGAAGTGTGTGCAGTTGAGGGATCAGCCTGATTGCCCTAGCAGTTCTATTTCTGCCTGCTGGAAACATGTTCCATCTGCCATCTTATTTTATAGAAATCAACAAGTTCAGCTTTCATAGATCACAAAATTCCTCTGCAAGGTCTGAGAAATATATTAATATGTGCTTCTGTCAAACACTAAAAAAAGGTCTGAAAGGTCCTTTGATCATACCAGCAAAAATAATAACATGATTTTTTGCTTTCATAGCATTTTGAGGCCAGCACTGTGGTTTGGATAGGCTTTGCAAATAAGAATACATTATAAGTCAAAGAACAATTACATGTTTTTCCTTCACTACCTGTTAAATAGTGGAGTTTTTTCTGAGCTAGACAACAAAGCTTTTATACTAAAACCAAAACCCTCTGATTCAGTCTTCTAGTCTCCATTTTAACGGTGTACTTCAAGTTTCAATCTGTTCAAATCCTTGAATGTTGTCGCCTACCTGCTATTTTAAGGGGCCACCAAGCGCTCAACTAAGAAAAGGAGAGATAATTTAAGCAAATTACTTAGTGCCTTAGTATATAGTGCCTAAAAAATGTGTTGAGGATGGAAAGCTCACACACACTCCTTTCCTTGAAATTATGCTGGTTTCAGGGAGTCAGGACCTCTCTTTGAACATACATAAAAGCTCTTAATTTGAAAAAAAAACAACTTTTCAGAATATTTGTGAAAGCAATTAAAGGTGCACCATCCTACAACATTGCTGCCCTTTGTATTTCTGAAAAACTTGGGAAAAGAAAAATGTAGGTAATGTTATAATTGCCTCAAGGAGAATTTTTTTGGTGGACAACAGATAATGACAAAGCATGAAATTAATCTGCAAGTGCTGAATAAGATGCAAAAAGAATGAAAAATATGTAATGACTTGACAAAAAATTCAGAGCAGGTGATTTATTCCTGTTATCAAAATGCTGCTTACACAGTTGTCTTCATAGAGCATTGAGCCCTGAAACTGGAAAAATTACTGAAAAACACATAATCTGTATATCACCTGCACTGGGAGATGTTTGCTTGCTTGCTTGCTTGTTTATTGAAAACAATAATGGCATCATGAAAAGGTACAGATTCTGTATGCAGACATTTGTTTCTTAAGCTCACTAGGTAAGACTAAACAGAATAGAGTCTGTGTGAAATAAAGGATGGCCAAATCAGCCCACAGCACTTTTGTTACTGGTTCTGCAATCATTTAACTCCTGGGCCTTTGCAATGAACAACATACTCAATTTTAAGTCAATATCCAGTCAGTGAGTGGACAAATCACTCTGCAATCCTTGACTAAGGGACTGTTATGGAACTGAGAAGTGCTGCTGTCAGACATTTATTATAAAGTGGTAAACTTGAGGCATTTCATAGCAGGAAATATTATCAAGATTTTTATTTTCAAAACACTGGCCAATGACAATAACTAACATGCTGTAACATGGCAGAATTGGATCTGAATCCTCCCTGATTATAAATCTCAAGTAGTATTGTATTAGATCACATTTTTGTATTAGCTGCATAGCAGGGCAATTTTCTATTCCATGCCACAAAGTATTTGGGCACAAATCAGTACAAAAAAATGGAGATCCTCCAGCGAATTGTTATTTCACTGAGTAGTGAAAACCATGAAGTTAATTCTCACCTGCTGTGTTGAAGAGATAAATCTAAATGTGCACTTTGTCACCTTTTGACACTGAGAACCGGACTCCCTATTCAAGTTCCTCCTGCATGTTTCCAGCCCTTCTTACAAGCCTGCCTCTGTTGCCATTACTCAGAGGGTGGGGACTCCCCGCAAGAAATCAAACCAGTGCAGCACAAGGCTAAGGGGAGGCAGCTCTTCCCTGTCCCCAGGCAGTTCTCCTGCCCTGCTGGGTTCCATAGGGAACCCCTGCTGCTTCTGTAAATACTGTTTCAGAGTGAAGACAAGCGTCCAGCGAGCTGTACAAACACAGGACTGCAGCCTGTAATTCTTCCAGCACAAAAAGATTCTACTACTTGCAGCTTCGACTGTTTTCCTTAAACCAGTTTTGAACGTCATACATCAAGGAACTATTTCATGCTCTAATATGCACTTTATTATTTGTAAGTGATTTCCTACCAGACAAGTGGCTTGCAAGGACAGAGAACTCTCATTTCCTTTTATAGATTTGATTCGGAAATAAACGCTGGCAACATCATGTGACAAATGGGCACCATCCACAAGTTGAGCAGCTCTCAAAATTGTATCAGAAAGTAATGGAAAAGCCAGTTTGCTGCTGCCAGATCTATTCAGCCTTCTACTCCTCTGCCCAAGTTTTATCTAAATTCTTTGGCACTATCTCTCTTCTTTTGACACTTCTTCCTGTCCTTAGCCATGTGCAAAAGCCTAGCTTCAGCACACTAACTTACTCATTCTTAAATATTTATAATAGTAGGAAATGGTGACACAAGTCTTTCTAAATTGAGTTTCAGGATTTTTTTTCTTCTAATTAACAACCACAAGTACAGATATATGTATATAAGCAAGGATTTCCTATGAAAAGTGACTTTTTTGTCTTTTCTATTGGATAGCTGTTGTCTTTTAGAACCATTCTCGGAAATGACTGGATACAACTACACAAACTAGTAATTTTTACTATTTGAAAGCAATATATTTTAAAGGAACCCCATAGTTTGAAGATGTGCTTACAACATTTATGTATGCAGAATTACTCTATCTTATTATTCGGTAAGATTAAGGTATCTTAATAAAGCTCTGAGAAGTAATGCAAGTAAATTTCGGCTGCAATTTATATAACTTCCAACATTCTTCTAATGCCAGTTCCCACAAATCTAGCATTGATGAGCCCCAGAAAGAAACCTTTCCAAAGTAATTTAGAAGAATTTCAGCTAGCAACTGCAGAAAAGTAAAATTTTTAATTCCCACTATTTGGTTCTCAATTTCCATTTTGAAGAGTACATAATTTTCAAGAACTACGATAACAATATCCTATTATGTATAACATGAAAAGAATGTATATACAGTAACAAATGAAATTGTTGAGGCATCAGAAGCTAAGTATTTTTTGTTAGCCCATAAATATTTTTACCACTCAGAAACTGCTTAGCAGTCACCAGAAATCTATATCCACAGGGATAAAAATTTTGACAAATATAGATGACTAGAGACAATGGACAACTCGTGGATGGAAAATTCTGTCAGAATTTCAGACCTGAAAGTCACTAAGGGGGGCCAATTGTTTGGCATGCAGATGTTTCCAGGGTACCTGAAAAAATACTTTATAGATCCTAAGATAGCTTCTTCCCTTTCTTTCCAGTCTTTATTTACTATTTGCTGCAGAATTATTTCTCACTTCAACTGTAATTTAACATGAAAGCTGCTGATCAATATTGTAAACAGATGATTAGTGTCTTGTGACTGCCAAAGAAGTGTTAATGAATCTCAACAAATGATGCTAAACCAGGGACGTGAGGTAAAATAATTGAATTGAGGGAGATAATAAAACTAGGTAATTCCTTCTGTTTAAAAGGCAAATATTGCCAGAACTCCTTAAACAGAAAGAAATTACTGTCTTGTCTCAGAAATGGTAGGAAATCCATTCCTTTGGATTAATTAAAATCAAACTGCCACCAACTGCAGCACTGCTTACCTGAAGTAATACATAGAACTTGTGAGTTTGAGGTCATTGCTACTGGCCTCCTCTAAGCTCCATCAAGTGAGGTGAGACTCCAAGGAGCCTCCCTGCACCTCCTCTCCCTGCTCTTCTCTTCAGATACTGCTCGGCTCCAGAGCCTGCCAGAGCCCCCACAGGGCCAGCAGCAACCTCCCTGCAAGATGAGTGGATCCACACGGACAGAAAGGACCTGTTGGATGCTGCACCTGCTGAGCAAATTCAGTTCAGCTGGATCTGGAGAGAAAAGCTGACAGATATGTGCCAGTTGGGAGCGAGGCCTTGAAATAATGTGAAGATAAGTCAGACTAGGACTTCTGTTGCCTTCTGTTACTAAACCGAACCAAGTGACTTCAGAATGAAACAGAGAAATAAATAATATCTTCTAGCAGCAACCACTCTGAATTTCTAGGGAAACTCCATTCCACAGAGATTCAGTCTTTTCAGACCTCTTGCTTCCTGTGAATGACTCAAAGAGATGGCTGGGCAACAAAAGCATACAGGTTATTCCCAGCTCTCTAAAGAGCTCCTTGAAGAATGCCAGGAACAGGTGCATTGTAGACAATAACCTTTAAGCAATCATAGATTTTTGAGAACTGAGGGTAGTTCATCACCAGTAGTTTTAATTACACAAACAAACAAACAAACAAATACTAGACAAGCTCCTCTTCCTCTCTATCTGCCCACTGATCCATTGTTTATTAATCCATAGTTTTTTCAATTTTCCAACTTGAAATACACTAGTGAGGGAAAGAGCCTTCTTCATTGACTCCATCAAAGACTTTTTTTGGCAGTTAAACCAGAAAATGTCTGTAAACACCAGAAATAAAATTCTTGATAAGTTGTAGCAAGTCCAAACCTTAACACTGTGAAATAATCCAATATCTACATTTAAAGCAAACATTAAATATTTAAATACACCATGGAAAAATTGTTTCTTTCCAGGAAAAAAAAAGGTATTGACTTGAAGAACTCAAGACTGTAAACAGGACTTCTATGTCACACTTGGTGTATGACACATTCAGTTAAACATAAATGCCTTCTTCATATCTGTTTCTTTTTTCAAGCTACCTTTTAAAAGACTGAGGTTTATTTTTAATGCAATGTAATTTACTTAAACAAACATTTGATATACATTTTTAATATGAGAAATTCAGGTAAGAACTTTGCTTTTCAGGATTTGCCTTCTACAGGACCACTCTTTGAAATCGTATTTAAGTTGCAAAAAAAAAGGCAACTAAAAATAAAGCCTTTGGCCTATTATACTTTTGTGAATTTGATATTTTTTCACAAATATTTATTTACATGAAACTATAATAAAATGTGGATAAAGAGCAGAGTGATCTTCACAAGAGAACAGTCATCCACAAACCAAAGTTCTCTGACTTTTCTATTGAAAACTAAAGGACACTCATATCATCCCCTATATAAGATATGGGGTTTTGTTGCTCAGAATCAAAAAATTTAAGTTAGTTCTCCAACACATTAATTGACTTTTAGAAACCATACTGAAACATGAAAATAAGAAAGTCTTTCTTCACTGTATTAGTACAGTTTCTACTCCCTAATGTTTCCCCACACAGCTGAGTATTTAGCACTGTCCTTGGGCACCGGATATTTCCCACACAAAATGATGGCACTGAGCACACGTAGGCTGCAGCAAATCTCAGCAAGGTTAGAGAACATTTTGCATGGCACCCAGGCACTCGGTGCAGTGGGACCCTGATGTTCATTTGAAGCTCTGAAGTATGTAAACTCCTGTGCAAGGCTCCAGTGGCCATCAGCATTTTCAGATATCCCAGATGGGGCAAAGCTTTAACCTGTTGATTGCTTCTGGTGAGCAGGCTGGCAGAACTGTACTCTCAACACAGCCTGAGCAGGCTGCTGCTCCCTTGAACAATTATCAAAGATGTAGAGAAAATGTTGGCTTCCTAAAACAGCATTTCAGTACAACAGCAGGTGCACTTCCATTAATGGTGACTGTTGTGGACAACTACAAATTTTTCCACATTTTCAGCAGAAACAAGATGGCAAACACACTGCCTCTGCTGATTAACAATAGCTACAGGATGCACAGAGCTACACCACACATGAAGATGAAACATAGGTCTGCAAGCAAACCTTAAAATAGCATAAATAAACATAGTTCAATTGTCAGTAACTGATCCATGATCATCTTGTTTATGATACACTTTTAAATTACAAGTCAGTGCTAATAGCCCCTTGATGCACAATTATTATCTGGTTCATTACTACATATACTTCTAATGGAACGAGCTGGTAAACAGCAAGATGTTTATTATCAAGAGAATACTGAAAAGTGGTTTTCCCTTTAGAAGCAAGCAACAAGATAAACATATCTGCTTCTACCGAAGTAAACTGGCTAGCAGGATTCTAGAGACATCTCAGGTTTTTGGTAAAGCAACAGGCAGCCAGAATATGTATTACTGTATTTGCCATGTTTCAATTATATAAAGACTCAGTCTAGAATAGATGCCAAAGATTAGACAGCTAGCTGAACTGACTTTATATATTTCACCAGATATCTTAAAGTGGTTCCTGTTACTCCAGGCAAGCTGACTGAACAAAACATTTCCAAAAGGAAAATTGCATTAAGTTCCTAAACATATAGTAGAAAACAATTTGCAACAGATGAGGACAACAAAGGTATGATGGAATATCATTAAATAAAGTAGATATCGTTGTTAGGTAACAGCCACAAGAAGAGAGTTGATACATACTAAAAAAAATCCAGGAATTTTTATAGCAAAGTTGTAAACAGTTCTGGGCTGTTGTTGTTCTTTTTATTTTTTTTCTTAGAGATAGATATGAGTTATATATCACAAAGTTTTGCTAGATTAGTTACACCTCATCAGTGTGTGAGAAATTCAAATCTGTGAATAGCAGAGTGTAAGAGGAAAAACCCAACGTGAAGGCAAATATTTCACAGGAGTGAGCCTCTGATAGTTCAATTGCATCATTCAAAAAGAAATCATGATTACAACAGTGGAAAAAACCTTTAGCTCAGAATACCTATTATACCTTGGCAGATCAATGCAGATGCACTGCATTCATATGCTGTATGAATTTAAGAGATGTAAATTAATTTGCATTACATTTTCAGATATTATGCTCCCTGTGACTAGAACAAAATTGTTATTAAACCTTTTGGTGAAATTGCAACATTTATACAGCTCAATCATCAGTTCTACATCTTGCAATTAAAATTTTATATTTCTACATTGTTTTTATATATCAACATATTAAAAATTTGATATTTCTTAAATTTCAGTTCTCAAAATATATCTCCTTGCAAACATAATCCATAGCTACCAGTTTTTAAATGCTGTTGAACTGTGCATCTGATTGCTAATTTAAATCAAGAAATTCTAATAGTGACTTATAGAACAATTAAAACATTCTTCTGAATATATAAATTTATTCTCCATTAGTGCAGTATAAATTTGGTACACTGCAAAATGCAGAGTCAATCCTCTGACTTGGAAATTTTCTGTTTGCAGATTTACAGCCACATCAGCAACTTCCAACTGTAATTTACTGCTGTAGATACTGTATTCACATGTAGCAACTAACACTTACCTGCTCATAATGAAGATTTCCAGGAACAAAGTTGGAAAACTACGGATTATCTAACATATCTCCCAGAAAACAGCTGCTGTGTGGCTACATCATTAGATTACAAGTCATAAACCAGATGTAAGATTGTGTGTCATAAACCATAGATGTAGACATATCCATCTTTGAGTTCTTTAGTTAAAACATTAAGTCAACAGATAAAGTGTTGAAATCTGAAATTATTTTCCTCATCATTCATATTTTGCTACTCATCTTGGACCTTAAGAAAATCAGAAATAAAAATAAAAAATTCTCATCTGCTTTACAGAATCAGTCAGCATTCTTATGATGTATGAAAAAAAATCTATTTTTACTAAGTCATTTAAGTTCTACACTGATATCCCATGGAAAATAAGTGGTTTCCGTATCTCTTTCTAAATATAAACAGCAAGAAAAACTCATGTGCTCTTCCAAAATTCCTCAAGCACAGGTCATAAAGTACTTCAGCTGCAACTGAAGCATGTCATAGCTCTATACTGAATCATTACACTCACTTTTCAGATGGTTACATTTATCTGGGATTCTAGATCTTGCTTACACCACTTGGAGAGCCAGAGCAAGCATATAAGAGACTCCAAAGAAAGAAAACCAGCATGCCTTTACTTTTTTTTCAAGAGTTTCATTTTCTCTTTGAGACTTTTGTTTAAAAATTATTTAAAACCTAACAGTCTTACCCAGATCACTGTAGAATTATAAAAAGAGAGAAACCCAGTGTATTGGTATCCATTTTACTAACTATTCTATGTTAGCTGAAAACTATTAAATATTCTATCAAAGCAATCAGTTCCAGTGTTCCATCTTACCTTTTCTTTTTCTGAACATTCTGGACCATGCAGTCTATGAATGTGCCATATTATTGTTATGATTTTTTTAAGAAATTGAGGATTTTTGTAAGACTCCTATTTCAGTATTTAGCATAAATAATACTGTAATAAGCCAATCATGCTGGCAGAAGTACAGCACACTACTGGAAATACCTGTTCTTGGAGGTGATTTGGATTGAGCAACTGGGTGATGCTCTGGACAGAAATTATTCAAGTCCCTGTTGGCACATTCAATACGAGTAGGTCAAGTATATGGCTAGATGTTGTGTTATTTTTTGCAGTTCAATAACAGTGCAAATATGAACTGACAGTATTTCTCCCACACAAACATAAAAACCAATTCTTGCCATATCAGCGATGAAAGAAATATGAAGTACACTGTGATTGTTGGTTTGCCTGCAAATTTCCATGCAGTAATCCTAAACTACCTAAGAAAGTTTCAAATGTAGCAAAAAAGGGTTTTGGAAATTGCCTGGAAAACAATTATGAAGCTTTTGCTTATGAAACTTCTTTTTTTTTGTATTAAGCTTTATATATTTGAGCTAGATTCCCCAAACTGCTGAAGCTATGGACAACAGGCTAACGAAAGGGAATCATAATACTTAAGGACTGTGGCGTTCTAGGACAAGAACCAAGTAGCTATTGCCAAAGATAAATCAGCTTTTCTAACCCAACCATCCCAGGGAGCAGATGATTGCTTAACTGGGGATTTTGTCTGACAAGGAGGGTAGAAGCTGTAAAGAGAAGTTTCTCGCTGGCTTCTTAAAGACAAGGGTAGGTAGCATATGTGACAAAGAGAAAGAGCAACCAAGGAAGGCACTGCGGGGGAATGGTTTTTTCCTTTCTGGAGGATAAGGCACTAACAAGGACAGCAGAAGGAGAAGCAACAACCTTAGAAGCACCTGCCTTCAGCTGAGGAAATCCTCCCGAAAAAGCAAGAACATGCAATGGGAACGTGCTCACTACAATGACTGTTTTGGTCCAAGTCTGTTTTTTTCCTATGCTAAAAGTACAGGTTGTGGGGAAAAAATCTTCTTAAATCTACATATGCACCCTCTTTGAGAAACTGTCTGAAGAACACGGCTGTACTTCAACTAATATCAGAGGCAACGTTCCCTTTGGTGAAATAGACATTTTTGAAACACTACTCCAAAATGTGCTTGGGTTCCACACTCAAGCGGCACTGAAGTTTTCCATCAATGGCATATTTCAACCTCCAGAATGTTTAATTTCTCTCTGATTTGTAAAGCTCCTATGATATGGTTGAGATCTAGTCTATGACTAGATCCTTTGTACCAGAAAAGAGACTCTGACCTCCCAGTCAAACTGTAGGGGGAAAAAAAATCCCTGAACATCTCCTCAGGTGGGGAGCTCCCCCTCCTTATGCTAGCTTTCAAGGAAGATACAGGTTTTTGACACGATTTTGTTTTTCCTTGATGTACTGTTAAAAACCAGCTTACACTAATATGAGGAGTAAATGGGAGATTATTCTTTATTCCAAATTGGTTATCTATTCCACTATACAGCTGGGAGGAGAAGGGAGAGTTTGGAGAGAAATAAAGCATTCCAAATAACATGAATATGAGAAAAAGAATAAAATAAATATTCTTAACAGGAAATTAGGCATTCTTAAGAGAAACTTGTGAAACTTGAAGGAAAAAAGGTCAGTTTTAATGACTAATTTCTCCACTTGACAAGAATTCACAACCATCACAACTAACCCTCTGGCAATTATAAAAATGCCCTGACTGATGCTGTCTTGAAAGTTCAACAGTATTTTGAAAAAAAAATAAAAACAAAAACAAACAAACAAACAAACCCAAAAACCAAAAACAAACAAAAAAACCCCCAAAACCCCCCAACCCACCCCCCCCAAAAAAAAAACACACCCCAAAAAACCAAACCAACCAACCAACCAAACAAAAAAAAAAACCCCACAAAACATAGAAGAGGGATTTCTAATTATTTTTCTCTGGCAGTCTAAAAATTTTACTTTCTTAATTTGATTTCTGATATACTAAAGACCTCTCAACCAATAAAGATTTTTAATATGGAAAGTATTTCACTGGAGCCACACCAGTGTGTGTAACTCACTTAAAATCAGCAACAGACATTCTGATTATTTTAAAGGTCAGGGGAACAAATATGTAAATTTGGTTATGATAGCTTATCTTCAGATTTTAACAACATAAAGAAAGTATTGAGGAGAAAACAAATGAACAGCAAGAAACAAGCAAAAGCATCTCAGAATATGTAAGGAGTGAATGTAGTCACTGAAAGTTTGTTTTACTCTTTCTTCACAATTTCCAATTGGACATCCAGTTAATCTGGTAGAGAATGTCATTACTCTGTTTCCTTGCTGATAAAAAAAGGAGAAAATTTACATTAGTTAAAACAGAAAAAAAATTGTATACATTCTGTGATTTCCAACATTATCGTGTAAGTAAATTTTTGCTCTGCAAATCAGCCTCAGCACCTATCTTAAGCACCACCCTCACAGTGACTATGGAAAAAGTACTCATAGGACCCATTGGTCCTCTGGAATTAGTATGGCAGGTAAGAGGGAAAATGGTGCTTGGTCTTGGGGATTTAGCATTAGAGTTACTTGTCTTTCTAGTTCTTCCATGGTAAAGTAGCAGGAAAGAAGTGTTATTAAGGAAAGCACTCTAGTTGAGAGAGACTAAAAGATCCACATTCACTTCTGCCTATGATTCTTAAGAATGGTCTTTGTAAAAAAACCCAACAAACCCAAACAACTGTACCCATAGTGTTCTGCTCTCCCTGTGCTGTGAGTTTTTTTTAAGAAGCTTTATTTACCTTAGCCCCCATATTTTAATGTATCTCCAAATTGTCAATTGGGCTTTAAGGTATTTTTGACTTTCTAGCTTGTATCATCATTAGTAAAATTAAAAAATGATCCTTGATTTTGTAACAATAGCAATAACAGATAATGACTTTACACAATAATCTGTGTTAATAATCCTAAAAGCCAAAATGTACCTATTATGTTTTCTTTCTACTGCCAAATTTTCCTCACTCCTGAAATACTAATTGAAAAATATTCCTTAATTATTTAACATTGAACTATTTTCCCCTTTTGACTTGCCATTTCAAAAGTTAGAATTATTCAATACAAAATAAATCAAAATTCAGCTGCAGCCGAAAACGACATTTTTCTCAATTTAGTAACACCACTGCATGAGAAGAATGCAAGCAACACCTTGATCTCTATATATGCTTGCATAAAGACCAGGCAAACATTTTGTAAAACTTTCACAGAATACTCAACCCAGAAATTTCTAATCATCCTAAATGAACCGCAAAAATGCACTCAGTGAAATGTACACATATTTAGAGAAGTAGATTATTATGAATGCTATCAGTAAGAATGATAATTTACAAATGATTAAACAGCAAAGATAAATAAAAGGTCGATTTTTATAACTTGATTCTGGCTTTGCCTAAAAGGATTGATGAGGAGCTGGTACAATTGTCAAATAAAGTCATGAATCCCCATTTTAGGCATCTATTTATTTCAACAAAATTCCTAAGAGATACTTCGTTTATAAGAATTAATATTTTCTACGGTCAAGGAATTTTGAAACTATTCTTTATATGAACACAACTTATTTATTTTTATTCAGTTTCTCATACAAGACTCTATGTGGTAGTTTTATTTAAGGATATGTTTTCCTTGAGATTCAGAATCAGGAATGCTCTTACATTTTTTCACATTATTCTGTCAGCATACCTCAGATCCAACACTCATGACTATCCTACATCCCTGCACAGAGGTTCTTTTGCTCTTTTAATTTCCTATCTTCTCTGTAAGAATGAAGCCGAGAAGGTTTGTTTTTCACCCCGCCCTTGCCAAGTTGTTACAGTACCTAATGGAGTAAGAGTTGAGACTATGGGATCACGTATGGAAGCATGCAGCACGTAAATGATTACAAATCAGCACAACACATCAGCATCCAGCCATGCAGCACAGCAGCCAAGACCCCACCCTTTCCAACCAAAGGCCCCAGAGTGCCGTCTGTGACTCTGGGAGGAAACCAGCTCAGGGCGAAAGTGTTTTCTAGCAAGTGAAAGGGACAAAGAGCGTGGTAGCTGACCTTGTTATTTCCTGGTTCTTGCTCTTCGTGCTGGGGAAATGGGCATTTTAGCAACATCAGCTCAAGTGAGCCAAGATTGTCTGCTTTCTAATGGATTAAGATAACTTTTCCTTATAGAGCAACCTTTGTTTTCTGGGTGGACAGTAAAATGACAACACTATGAACTGCTGCTGTGTTTGTTCACTTTTCCAGCAGCAAAGGTTTTTAAGATACATGTGCTTAAAAACCCAGTGTGTATATCTTAATATTAACAGTTAAGCCTATACTTAATATCTAAACCAAAGAGAATTCCTGCAAATCCAGTGAGCTGGTGATCCTGTCAGTCCTCTGGGAAAAGAGATATCTTGCTCTGCCCTCTGATTGAGAATCAGGCAGAGCAGAAATCTGAATTTCCCAGATGAGTGCTCTGACTGTCTGCCTTGGAAGCTCTCCCTGGCTGTACATTTAGCAGACAGTATTTTTAGGAAACACTCTTCCAAGTTTTCTTGGATTCTTAAAAACTTTTGGTTTCAATGAGTCAGCATTTCCAGACGAAAGTCTGCTGTACTGAAAAATTAATGAGCAGCTGTATTTATAATAGCTTCTGAGATGATATTTATCAATTTTGTAGTTCTAACTGAAGAGTTAGCTGTGTATTAGCTGCTAACTTGAGCACTAGAACATGCCCTCCTCCCCTCCAAAGGCTCTTAGGACTTAAATCAGTAAATTATTAAGAACTTTAAGATTTCACTGATTCAAATAAACTGTTCTTTCAAGAATGTGTGTTCTTATGATGTAGACGTATTTGTGTCATTATGGAAAAGGGGGGAACTGCAACATCAATGTCAAATCAGTAGCTCCTTCGTGGCTGCAAAATAAGGAACCTTGCAGACGAAGATAAACCACTGTGGTAAACAATCAAGACATATTTAGAATTACCAAACTATACTCTTTCATTTTGTAATGTTTGAATACAGACAAACTGTAAGGGACTTAAATTATTAGAATGCTTCATTGAAAGTATATATCCTTCTTGTTGTTATTGTAAATTAAGAATGAAGAATGCTTACTCATAGTGTTCTCCCTTGACAGTATAAAATGATTTTTTTAATATGGTTAGCAGTATTTTCTGATTATGCCCTGTGTAAATACTGAAGATTGAAGCCCGAGCATAATTTTTTGTGGAATTCAAAATGCCATTTGTGGACTATCAGAAGACCCACTAAGACTGTATTAAGACATTCATCCTGCTGCTTTGAAAATCCAGGCAAAAGCTCCCGTCTGCCGTGGCAAGAGGGCAACACACTGGAGTGTAAGTAGCAGGCAAGAATGGACACCTCCAAACATGAAACAAACTCACCTCTCTACATCTGCAACTCAAGAAACCAACTATTTGTGCCAGGATTAATTAAAGGAGAAAAAAAAAGTGGTAATTTCAAAATACCACTTCAAAACTATTGATGACTTGCACACAGATAACGTATTTTCATACAGCCCCATCCACACTGAATATACAATAATTACCTGAAAATTGGTTGGTGCATTAAGTGTAGAACATTAAGTCACCACAACATTACTTTTCCATTATTACTAAGATGAACATGGATAAGCACAATCCCTTGTAAGTTGCTACTGCATGTAATACATGTATTCTGATGTTACCATAGGAAACCAATTCCTTAAGCCATGGTATTCCTTTTAAACTAAGCTAAATCTGGCTATTACAGTTAAATACAGCATGTACCTCTGAAACATCTGTTTTCACATAACTTTTAAACATATTTCTTTAATCATATATTAAATTTTTGTATTCAGAAACATGGATTATACTACTACAAACCCAAAATCTGTCCAACACACTTCTATGGGAAAAAATCCTTCTAAGAGCAAATATTTATTTTTACCCTTCACTGAAGAGGAAAGAAGAAAAAAAATAAAATTGTGTCATGGCACATAAAAACACTTGCACTTTCCCACATGACTGCCCTTGCAAGAGAGCACAGTGTTTCTTCAACAGCTGAATTCTAAAAGCAAATATAGGTAGACAAAGCCACAGTTTTTTACACAGGTTTCCTTACTACTAAAATAGCTTAATGCAGCAAAATCAAATCCCGGTTTCAAGTGCCCTTCTTCAACTGCAGGGGTATATACTATTTTTTAATGAAGTATTCTCAGAGCATGCACTGTCTGCACAGCACAAGTGTGACACATAAGTCTAAGTGACATCCAAGTCTAAAAGGAATGCCCAGAACCCACACAGAAGATATCAGCTCACATGTTGTATTACCTGGAACATACAGTATTGAGAAAACAATGAAAAGTCATTTAGAGAAGTACCATGGAAAAGCCCAGTAATCCCCCCCAAATATACACACATACACTCATAAATAATAGACTTGACTTATTTCAGAAAAATTCAAGAGTACTCCTGGAAACTCCGTCCTATGCAACTCCTCTGTGTTCTGATGGATGCAGCAGAAACAAAAGCACAAAGATGGTATTGCTCTCACTGATCTAACTTCAGTTATCCAGTTGAAGTGGTTATTGTAATTCCTAATCTTATAATGTTTTCTTTAGATTCCTAACACAGATTCCCTTAATCAACATGAATACATCATCTGATTTTCAAATGATCCCACAGAACACTTCAGCCACAGTACTCCTTGGATTTCTGTGGAAAAGGGATTTTTGAAGCAAGCAACATGATTTTCCTAAGTCTTCCACCTCCCAGGGAAGTTGAACTCACAAAAATTTATGCTCAAATATTAACTCTGTCTTCTGCAAACTGTCACAGATTAATTTTCTTGAGTTTTCCTTCATACTTGATCACACCATACCTGTACTTGGCCAATTATGTTATAACAAACGTAATGCAAACGAAGTTAAGTTTCCATTTTAAAGAGAAAGAATACAAAATTTTGCTCTACTTAAGTAAACCTAAGCACATTTTTAAAAAATTAAAAAATGAAAGATTTAAACTGTGATGGAACATTAAATGATCACTAAAATTACTGCACCCAAGCAGACCACCAAAGCCAAGCTTTTCACAGTCAAAATGAAAGTTGGAGATTTACTCTTATTTGGCAAACAGTTGAAATAAGATTATCTCAGGTGTATACAGACGACTGAAATGATCACTATTCAATTTCAAAGACTAGAAGAAATGGTTCTGCCCAGGGGAAATGAAAAGCAAAATGAAAATCTGCTTAACCCTCTTGAAACTTAATTTGTAACAATTTCTAAAGAAGTCTACCTTGAAGGAAAAGTGAATGAAGCAACGCTCCTAAAGGAAGCAGTGTGGTGCTTTTGAAGTCAGATGACAGAGCTGGCTAGCCAGCTTCTAGACCAATTCTGAGTACAGAGACTTTCTTTGCCTCTCACTGTGAATGCCCGTGGTGAACTCTTGAACCTGGAGGCAGCAGAAGCAGCTCTGTGTCCGTGGGCCCCAGCAAAAGATCACAGACCTCCTGATGAGAAATGCTACCAAAACCTCTGCTCAAAACAGTGAAGTGGCTGCACACTCCCAGTATTCATGACCACAACTCAATCTTTCCTGATACCCATTTGACGACTTGACTAAAATATCTTTTGCCACAGATGCAACCCGTTCAGCATGTGCATGTCACAGACATAAAGGCTCACAGTCAGTGTGGGGTTTTTTTTAATATGAAGGACCTATAGAAGATAAGGGAAAAGAATATGAACTTGAAAAAACTGATGCAGTGTTTCACTGGCTGTGCTATTTGATGTGATTGTGCCTTTCAGAATAAACTTAAAATTTCTCAGGTTGTAAGAGCTTCTGTAATAATTAATCTATTTATATACTATTTGTTCTATCTCACTCATAATCCTAGCTTTTAAAAAGAGCATAAATCAATGAAAAAAAAACCCCAAACAATGAGGAAGCAGATGTCCCTTTTCCAAATGTTAGCATGAATACAGAACAACTATAAACTGTCTTTCAAAATAAGCAAAACTCTTATGACAGATTTCTAATGATATAAATAAATAAATATTTATAAATATAATCCATTAATTCACAAAAGTCTTTGTAAGAAAGCCCAGCAAGTCCAGTTTCTCTTTCCTACAGAGAAACAGACTTGAAGTATAGAAAAACCACTTGAAAGAGTGATATCTGATGGATAAAAAGGCAGTAAGAGGCACATAAAAGACTTTGTCCATATTCTGTCAGGAATTCCAAAGAACTAATGAACTCTTTCCAGCCCAAGTAAAAACAGAGAGAACTCACACTTGCACATGTGCAGAGGTGTGTCTGACAACACAGCCACATGAACAGTGTCTGTTACTGATGAGGGCATCTCACAATTCCCTGTGTACTCAGTTCCCAAGATGTAGATTCCCTGCCTTCAGGATCATGCCATGCCAGCACAGCAGCATCTGTTTGCACAGCTGAGTGGGGGACACTCTCCCTGACCACTTCCATCAGGTACTGCTACCCCAGGGTTGCCCACAGCAGCCCAGACTCTGCAATGGCAGAGATGAGGTAGAAAGGTTGGACTTGGCAGCAGCTTCCTCTCAAGTCTCGCCAGGCCTGGAAGTGTTGTGGCAGGAGACGTGAATGAAGTAACACTTAAAATGCAGCTGGGAACCAACTGCGTCATCCTGGCTCAAAGGAAGTGACCATCTGACTCCACAGATGCAAAGTGCCACTGAGGTCTGAAAGAAGGAACTTCTATTAACAGAAATCAGTATCATTAAGAAATCCTTAAAATGCCTTCTCTTGAAGAGAACCACATCTACTTGTGCACAGAGCCACAAGCCATGGTGAAAAAGAAGTTCAGTGTGGAGGGCAACTGTGTCTCCTTCCAGGCT
Organism: Cisticola juncidis; assembly: GCA_013400215.1. NCBI lineage: Eukaryota > Metazoa > Chordata > Aves > Passeriformes > Cisticolidae > Cisticola > Cisticola juncidis. The sequence goes on along the minus strand of VXBR01002800.1, from coordinate 1,508,144 downwards.
GCCCCTAACTCTTGTTTCTCAGAAGGGATACACAGTTGTCTTAACTGGTATTTGAGAAATCTGAGTCAGGAGCTTAAAACTATGACAACATGTAAAGGAATAATTATATATCTAGTGAGAAAGGAATGTATGAGGGAGGGATGCTTTGTCTGGGTGCCAGCACCAGTGAGTAACAGCAAATGGTTCAAACTGGAAGGGCCTTTCCCTTAAAGAACCAGTTGGTCTCTTGTTTGGAGGATCCCTGAGCATTTTGCCGGTTTAAGTCTCTGCAGGAATCTGCTCTGCACTTTCTGTGGATACTGTGTGATCCATTCCAATCTACCGAATCCTGCCTCACCTACTGCATTCTGGAGCTTTGAGATTGAAAGCTGAAAGCTGGTTTGTTTTTTGGCATTACTTAGTAATCATGTCACAGAAATAGGGGAAATGTCACAGGACAAAGATATTTTTATTGTGCTAGTACAAATGTACTGCCCTGTAGCTACACTGTTTTTTACCTCATGCATCTTTAAATCATTATACATCTTCATTTTTCATATTGTCAAAAAGAGTTTAAAAAAAATCTATGTTCATTCCTCATAGTAAATGGAAATTTCTCATAAGGATAAATGTAATAAACTACTACAGTCAATATTTTTCTTTAAATGGTCACCAACAGATTTTACCTTGCACTTATTTGCTATATTGGAAGGATGTGATTTTAAAAGAAAACTTGTATTAGAGGTGGAGTTTCTTTCCCCAACAATTCATACTGATAGTCTGATTACTGCTTCTGGACTTTAAACACTAAGGTCCTGTAAACATGAAATGAAACAGAACCATGAAGAATTAAATAACAAAAATATTCCAAGTCAGTGTTTTCTCCGATTTCTGTATCTTTCTTTATGATCTGGGCAAGAAATTAATTTTCTTTTTCACAATTCCTAAAATAATAATGGTCTTAGATTATTCAATTTTTCTCCTTTATATTCAGTTGTAGGTGATCTCTAGTTCTTTAAAGTTTTTTTGGAGCAAGAGAATGTCATGAGGTGCATATATGACCTGAAAGTAGTGGGAAATTTTTTTTTTTGATAACTTTACTTTAGATTTCACTGACAGTTTTCATATGCTTTCAAAAACCATCTGGATTTTCTTCATGGGCACCTATCCTGTCACTGGATAAAGTCTCCAGATGGTCCAGCTGCCCAACACTCTTGATTTTAGAATAGGAATTTCCTCTTCTAGATAAAAAAAAATTTTTTTTTGCATTCCCTTGCCACCCAGTTCAGATCACCCCCCATGACAGGAGGCATCCTGAACACACTGAGATAAATTCACAGAGTTCGTTTTCCAGCTACTTAACTGCAGGCAAACATCACATTAAAGCTGTCCATCAGCATTCACTCAGGCTGGTGCTCCAGAGAGGCCCCCTTGATCACTGCTGCATCCCTGTTTGGCAAACTGCTCCTGAATGTCTTTTTGTTATTTACAATTGCTATTGTTTAGATACTTTTGATAATACCTTATAGGTTTTCATTTTTTCCTAAAGATTTTCTGTGCATTTGCTGTTCAGATCATATCCATGAACTGGAACTTCATGCATCTATCTTAGGTTCTGCAAAGTAAAATAACTTTGCAAAAAGTGATATGCCTAACAGAAAAAGCCCTCTAACCCACCACTTATACTACAAAAACCTTATGGGACCCAGAAAACCTTTAAACACTTTGAGGGCATCTTGTGCAACAAGTCCATAGGCAAAAATGAAAGCACCAGCTAAATTTCTTGTGCTCTGTTCTGTTGAGAGCTTTGCATTGCCTTTTTCTTTTTCCTTGAAGACAACATAAAGTATAATACAATGACTCAAGAGATTTGATCTGCTTCTGACCAATACTGTTAGTAAAGTATCTACACAATGGTTTAAATTCTAGTAGTTCATCTCCCTCTCTGAATAGTCACACATATCAACTAGGGTCACATCACCTGAGGGAACGGAAAACTAATATACTGCATTTGGTGTCATTTATCTGTGTTTTTTACATGTGCAGGAGTCAAAAAGATTGGTTTCCCTCATTTCTTGCCTTTCTCCAGAAACAAAAATGTGATGTTGGAATGAGAAGGCAGGATCATCTTGACTGGCAAACCTTGGAGATTGAGCCATGACTCCATCTGATTTTCTTTCCATTTAACCTAAAAAGCAGAGGGGGTCCTTCAAGGGGATGAGGGAAGTGGGATTTTTTTTTTTTTTCAGGCTGTCTGGTCCTTTAAGGTAGGATGACATTTGATAGCATACCATTTGATAGCTGCCTTACCACAGAGAAAGAAAGTACTTCCAAGAAGGTTTTTAAAAATATTATTTTAAATGAGACATACATGGAAATTGATTTTTCAGTCTGATAAGAGCTCATTTTCTCATGACAAGGTAATAGTTTTGGATGGAAAATCCTCATTTGTTTAAGCCTGGTCACTGGAACCCCCAAGGTTTTTTTTCACATGCAGTGTGCAAGGATCCTTTCAGACAGATCTTTGGAGATCAATAACAAAAAAGAAACTATGCAAAAAACTGTATTATCTCTATTATATTCAAGGAAAAGAAACAAACAAAAAAAAAAGAATGTAGCAGACATAAGCAAGGAAGCAGATCCAGGAGACTTTGCTGTCAAAACCTCTTTCACAAACAACACTTTGAGCTTTGTGCCCTCTGCTCAAAAGTTCTGTGAACTCAGCATTTTCAGTGAAGTGTTCTTCTTCAAGCCAGCCTATGTGTATTTTGCAGAGGCCTCAGCTGCCAAACAGGAGCTGATATTTTAAAAAGGTGAGTAGCTGTTGACCCTATAAAATCAGGCATGGGATTTCAGTAGCTGAAGAAAATACCTGAAACTACGCTCCTAACATTTCTCTAGAAATAAAACCTCACACTAACAGGTAAACCACTAAAACCGAAATTCTGTGCTTAAAACAAAGAATACTTGATGGTACATGTTACAATTTAGAATCCTTAGGGGCTTTTTTAATCCATGTGATGCTGTAGGAAGAAGCCAGTGAGATTAAGGTCCCATCTTCCTTTATGGCCTCAGATTAAAAATGTTTCTTAATAGTGAAAAGCAAGGCAAATAGGGCATGCAGGTGTATATTGGTCTAAAAACATGAAAATGAAAACTGCTTTTGAAAGGCTCTGCAACTAGGATCATGGGGAGGACTAGAAAAAAGAAAAAGAAAAGAAAAACAAAAAAGAAAGAAAATAGTAGCCTAGATGCCAACTACTGGTTATCTGCACTGCTAACACAATAGGTCCAGTGTTCTTAGTGGACACTGCCGATGCTCCTAGTCTTAAATTAGAGCAAGCAGCTGTTTCAGTGTACAGCTGAGCGTGACATAAGCCTGTGTAAACACTTTTCTCTGTCACATTCTTCCAAGTATATGAGGGTTGTATTTTTCTCCCTTCGTGTAGAACAATCCTCTTCTCCAGAAGTTCCAAGTAACTTGTAAATTGCACTTCAATGCTGCCATTAAAAAAACCCAAAAGATCAGAGGGACAATATAATTTGTCAGGTGGGTGTGTGTATCATGCATCAAAATGTCTACTTTTAAGGCTAGCAAACTCAACAGCATTCCACAAACACATTATCCCTGTTCTCCTGAGCCTACATTTCCCAACGTTAACACATTTGGCAGATTCCAAAGCCAGTTTTGATGATAGTGATAGGAAATCTCTACCTATTGTTCCTATGGGTTTCACATATAAAATAATAACAGAGCGTGGTGATACATGTCTGTACCTACAGAGAAACAGAGTGCAAGGAACAACTGATCTGGTTCCATAGAATCTCTTGCTGTCCTCACATTTTAAGTGGACTCAACTACTGAGAATTTTTAAAACTGAAATATTAAAATTGCATAACCAACACTGGCAAATTGTGAAAATCCAAGTAGGGTTTTCAATAAACATCCGTCTCCCTTCTCCTCCTCCTCCCTTTAATTTGCATATACTTTTTGGGGCATCTAGAGGTCAGGCAGGGAAACTTGAGAACAGACTGCAACAAATGAGCAACAATTTGCACAGTACCAAAATTGTTAAGTTGAAACCATGACACTGATTTGCATGAAAAGGCAGCTGACCTCCATCTTGCGACTTATTTTTAAACCAAATAGACTCTGAAGCTGACAGACAAAGGCAGATAAATTGCCTTTTCTTCCAATTTTCAGTTAAAGCCTATGGAGATGGATGAACTCATAGCAGAGTAGCCGGGCTCTGTTACTGTAGAGAGACAAAAACAGTGATTGAGGACCACCAGTCAACAGACAAGAAGAATCCTGGAAAAGCTGCAGCAGAAGCAACAGGTCCCTGGAGAGACCTTGCTAATGTGATAATTGTTAAAGCAGCGAGTTTAATACTCAACTCTCATCTTTACACACTACATTTTTAAACAAACTGTCCCTTGGAGTGGGGGACCTGTAATTCCTGTGGCATGCAATTCCTATGTTGTTCTGGCCCTGTAAAACTGTGCATCTTACTTCTATGTGAGCTGCATTCAGGTTATTAAGGATGGTGGCCAACACCTACACAACAGAGGGAGGATACAAGAAATGTGTTCATAGTGGGGAAACAGTCTCAACCAGGCTACCTGAAACAGGGGAGCAAATCTGACACCAGTTAATGCTTTCTCTTTCTGTTACCACCTTATACCATCACCACCCTGGCCACATCTTCTCAGGTGTACTCGGCTCTCCAACAACTGGGATCTACACAGCCGAGTTACAATCCTTCATCCAGTGCTAATCTAGATGCTTTTTGTTAGTCCATTCACATAATTCATATGTTGATTTCACAGCTGTTCTTTCTCTTTCACCACAATCAGGAAAAGTTATAAACCAAGAGTACAAGCTCCATCTTCAAGCTGTTCAAGCTCTAAGTTTAGGTGAAAACAAAAAAAAATATATATATGCAGGCTGCTTACTTTGTGTTAGACTTCTTGATTGTGTGACAGCTATGTATTGATATATAGCTGTATTTTCTTTGCAAGAAAGATGTAGATCGATCTCGCTCGTTACAGGTGCTCCAAAGTCTGTCACTTCACAAGGACAAATATCTCTGGAATGAACCAGGTACAGGCATAGAGGGACAGAGAAATTTATATTGGAATTTTTCTGGATCACCCTGTCCAACCTCCTGCTTAAAGCAGGACTCATAGCACATTTACAGCTGAGTCTTGACAAGTCTCCAAGAATGGGGATGTCACAGCCTTTCTGGGCCACCTATTCATGTCTGGCCAAAGTGGATTTTTTTCCCTAGTATGACCTTCTCTTGCTGCATTTGAGTCTGTTAGCTCTTGTTTTACCCCTGTGCACCTCCAAGAGGGGTCTGGCTCTGTTTCTGTAACTTCCTATCTCTCTTGATTGTTAACAAATCATGCCTTAGCCTTCTCTTTCTGGGCTCAATAATTTTCCTCCCTAATTTTGTTAGCGGTTCTTCCACTGGACTTGCTGCAGCTTTCTGACAATTCAGTGTGGGTGCAGAATTGGACACAACCCCTAGACAAGATCTCATGAGTGTTGTGTGAAGAGGAATAACCCCTTCCCCTGACCATCTGACACTCTTCCTAGTGCTACTCAGTATGCACAAGACACTGCTGACTCAATGCTTACTGTCTCCCTCAGACCTCCAAGGTAACTTTCAGTAGAGATACCAGTTGGACAGCTTGTCTCCTGTCCACACTAATACTCTAGTTTTTTGGGTTTTTTTTGTCCCAGGTGGCTGACACAGCACTTCTCATTGCTGAAATCTTGGGGGTTTCTGGGAGCCCAGCTCTGCAGAGCACCATGGTCTTTGTGAATGGTAGCCCTGCCTCCAGCCAGTTGACTGCTTTACCCACTTTTGGGGAATACCAGTCAAAGGTCCATTCCAGTTCACCTTGCAGCTTCTGCAGTGAATTTGCTCCTGCAGCTGTCTACTTTGGAAAAAACTGGTCTTTTTTCAAAATACTGGCAGCACAACAATGGCAGCAGTGTGAATTGAGGAAAGCTGCTGTTGGCCAGTGTTTAGACTCCTGCTGCTTCTCTTGCCAACAGAGCAGCAGCACATAAAAGTTAGTTTGGACACTTCTATATGAGGCATGTATTATTGTACAGGCAAAATTGTGAAAAACTGAAGAACAGATAGAAAAAGAAGGCCTATAAAGTAGGAAGTGAAGAAGTGATTTAAGAGAGACTAGAAAACAGTTTGTTTTGTAGTCATGAACCTCCTCTCCCATCTGGTATTTATGCTACACACACACAGACACACAGACCCACAAGTGCATGCATATATATTTCTGCCCTCTGAATTTCAAGGCACACAGAAACAATTAAATCACCTAGATTTTAAAAGCAGATAAAATATTTCTTTAGATGCTTTTCTGACATCTGCAGGCAGTTATCAGTTTGGCTTCTTTCTTTAAATCACACTGTTTGCCTCAAGCATACTCAGAAAAGTCTTACACTAAAAAATAAAAAGGTCCTTGGGATGAAGAGAAGAATTGCTAAAAGCAGTGGCAGAGAAGAAATTACCCTTCCTGGTAAAACCAGAGAACCTGCAGAGTAGAGGATTGCTCACTGGGGCCAGCTACAGCATTACCTGCCAAGTCAGCCACTCTCACAGACTGGGAACTAGCAAGCGAGAGACACAGCCAGTTGGCTTTGGCGGAATATTTATGGAGGATGCAGAGGCTTATTTACTGAATAATCTGGAGACCATCTGGTGGTATCCAGTGACAAGAACACTGAGCTGAAAGTAGAAAAGCCTGAGCTCTATTTCTGGCTCTGCCAACTATTTTCTATGACCTCTGGTGGCTCAGTTTGCCCATATACAAATCAGAAAAAAAAATCTACTCTCTTCTCTAGGAAATTTTGATACTTCAGTAAGAATTCACACTTACTACGATTTCAGTAGTACAATTATTTATTTACATTATCAAGAATTGCTTCAGAGTTAATTGTTAGAATACTTTTTGAATCTGAGTTTGTCCCCCATAGTAACAAAAAGATTACAACCACCTCAATGCAGGTAGTACATAATGTGGAGTTATACCAAAAGAATTTCAAAACAAGCTGGACAGTTTTCTTAATTGGGACATTTCTCAAATAGAGAGATCCTATTTTTCATCAGAAGAAGATGCACATGAACCCTGTGAAGGAAAGATATGTACATCTTACTGCACCTTCTCCACACCCAGCCTAATGCACACTACCATCTACCATGACTGAGCTGAAAAAAGGATAATCTAAAATACTCCTGAGTTCTGAATTTCCTACCATTTTGCTGAACCTTTAACTAATCATCTGTAGGGAGCAAAGGCAATTGAGTAACCAGATCAATACCCACAAGACATGCTGATTCTCTTCACCACCAATCTACTAGGTTTAGAGGCCTACAGGTGTTCAGAGAGATAGCAGTAAGTGTATATATGGCTAGGTTTGCTTTCTTCTCTCCAAACTCTGCTGACAATTTACCATGGGGCAATGCAAAACCAACCCAATGGGGAGATAACAAAAAAACCAACCAACCAAACAAACAAACAAAAAACCCCAAAACAAAACAAAACAAAACAAAACAAAAAACAAAACAAACAAACCAACAACAACAAAAAAAAAACAACAACAAAAAAAGAACATTTCTGCTGCATGCAAAAACCTGCTATCCCCACTGGAAGTGTTGTGTTGGACTCTTCTGTAGGTGATAACACAGTGGGAGTAGAGAGGTTCTGCCTACCAGGAGGATTCCCACGCAAGCAGAACCCAGATACCTCCCACTTTCTTCCCACAGAACTGGTCACCCTTGTCTAATCTCCTTAAGTCATCTGGTGTCTCACTGGGGAAGTGCTATCTAGGACAAAGAAGTCTGTAGGGATGCTGGCAAGAGTGGAAAGTGAATCTTGTGACCGAGTGCACTGGGGCTGAGCTGCTCAGGAAAATGATAATGAAGTGGAGGAGCTCTATTTTTAATGGGGGACAAAGGCAGAAAGGTATCAGGAGGACCCAACCTCCCTTGGAGGGAGGGAGAGGAAGAGAGAGAGGAAGGAAGAAATGCACTTCTTTTCACAGATACACAGGTCAATAACTTTACACATAACAATGAAATTTAAATTTAAACACCGAGTTATTTTTTCAACAATGGTTCTATATATGATAACTCCAAACTATGACCTTTCTTTGCTGATGCTGGAAGACATCCAAGATACCTCAGGAAGAAGTTGGGTCTTCAGGTAAGTAGATTAACTTTTATATAGTATGTAAGATTTTCCAGACAATGTGTGGATCGGAAAAAGGCTTGTGTAGAGATCCACGTTTCTTAGCAAGTGGAATAAAAATAGCCAGAGGCTGCAGCAACTAAACCAAGTCCTGGAAAGTCAGCAGTAGACTTCCAAAATAAAAATAAGGCATACTGCTTGGAAAGTACTTCAATTGGAGAATAATACAAACCCATAAAGTTGGATTTCTTCTCTTGTACTGCAATCACAGGACTGCATGAGCCTGCATGATACTACGTATTTCACAATGTCTGTATCCCTGCAATCTTATGCAGAGATTAATAAAGCATGGCAGGATATACCTGCAAACTATTGGGGCAGCTTTACAATTCAACCAACCCTGCTGACAGGGGAATAGGAAGGGGGTAATCACTTTATTATTTACTCACTGGACTGAGAAAAGTACTGTATGACATGGAATGTCATTAAGAGGTTACTAGGGACACTCACAAAAAATATTAACTGCCTGCTTGCTTGTATTCTTTTCCTAAAGGACTTCTAAATTCACACATTAAAAGTCTCCTTATACTAATATATTTTGTATAAATTACAGTAAGATCATATTAAGGAAGATGACAATATTTCAATGTATTTATTTTCAACTCTGCTAAACTAAGACTAGTGCAATGTATCTTTGTGCATGTGTAAATCCATCTCCATGTTTTGTGAAATAATTCTGTACAGCAAAAAAAGCTACAAATCATTATTCACTTATTGTTGATTCAGTATAAGGGCTCAAACATATAAACCCCACATTTTCCTTTTTACATCTCTTAGTTCAGTTGAAATTCCACTGTCCACTGTGAAAAAGTAAATCACCCCAAATATTAATAGGATTTTGGTTCAGTTAGTTACAGAATTGAATAAACACTCAACTGTTATCACCAGATTTTCTCACATTTTCAATCAATATTTTCACTTTTGTAGCTATGCTGAATGTTTTCAGAATATGAAATTTAAGACTATGATATGAAAACTGAAATGATACCTGCAACTTTTGATGAAGAGCTATCATGAAAGCTTACCTTCAAACTACTTAGCTATGAACTGAATAATCTCATCTCAAAATTCATTAAATGCTCAGTAATCTGAAAAGCACTACACTGCCCATGTCTTATCTGCAGTAAGGAAAAGCAGAGCTCTGTTGTAATTCACTGAAACACAGTGATATCATATTACACTTATATTTGTAAAATGGCTATTTACTTTCACTTACAAAACAGCAATCTTAAAATACAAAATTATAAAAAAGAGAAGTTATTAATGTAGTATTTCAGGCATCAAAACAAGTTTTTAAACACTGTTAAATGTACTTAAAATATCAAACAATCGGTATCATGCAGGACAAGTTTAAAAGCGTTCTGTCATCAGGAATCCTCTGCGAATTTCCCTTCAGCTACAGCAACTTTCCCCTGCTTTGAACAGCATAGCATGAAAATGATGGCTACACAACTCTGTATCCTGTACCACCCACAACCACTTTGGCCAGCCGAAGGCAGGATGAATTCACACTACATGAAACAGACCTGTGACAGAGCATCTTTTCTTGGATGAAAACAGAGCTTGGGTATGTTGCAAGTACTGGCTCCTGATGCCACTAGCAGTTTTGTCACTGGAAGGTGTTGTTGCAGCCTTCCAACTAAAAGACATGGCTCAAATGCACCTCAGCAGTTTATGATTTTTCAAATAAAAACTTGAAGCATATCTGTTTATCCATGAAGCTCTGCCTAACTTAGAACAGCTATTGGAAGTTATTTTTGTTTTAACACACCATTAGATCACATGGTCTTCTGTATTTTGTAGTAACAATTTTCACAACAGTTACCCTCTTGCCCTGTTACATTCATTTGATGAATCATGAGAGAAAGCTACAATTAATGTTTATAGCTAGCATCACACACTTCAACTGAACTATTTTTATGTGGATGTATACATCAAGAACTATCTTACTGTGGACTTAATGACATGACATTAAAGGCAACACCAATTAAAATGTATTAATCCATAGATTTGTAAAATTAGTTGAAAATCTGTCATTTTTCTACTTTAAAAGTTGTTATTTTCTGTAATGATTGTATTTTAAAGGTGGTTTAAAAGTGATGAGACCTTAAAAATGAGACAATCTCTGCAAATCTGACTGGCACTGGTGATGATAGATATATCAACCCCAAATCCTACGCTGTTCTCCAGCAAATCATACTCTTTATGTTGATGATACTGACAGTGTAAGACAGGATCTTTTGATGAAGTTCAGGACATAGAACATCTTCTTCCACAGCATGCTCAGAGAAATTAACTTCCTCATCTAAAATATACTTTAAAACTATATTTATACTTAAAAAACTATTCCATCTCAAATTAGCCATGTGCAATTTAAATGTGCACATATTTGTGAGAATCAGTCTTGCGCTTTGTGCAAGACTAGAAGGACAGAAATCAAGATGTGTTATGCTTGACAGAAGCAGGCTGGCAGAAAAGTCCATACCAAAAAAACAGAAGAACTGAAATAAAAGCTTCAGTAGTTGATACAAACATTTTACAACTTGTTGAAAGAGCAAGAAGATACATTAACAAAGATGACACAAGATTCAATTTTACATAGAACATTATTCAGAAGCTCTGTACATCTAGCAAAGACAGACTCATGCAGCAAAACACTGGGGCAACATTGCACTCAACTTTCTGCACCTAGGTCCATCACTCCACCCATCTGTTCATAAAAATTCATTTATTTCAACTTATGAGCAGAAAATCTTCCATTCTCTTTGAGAATGAAAAATATTATGCAGCCCTCCACAGTTCTTAAAAAATATACTGTCTTGAAGGAAAAAGGTTATTGGCAGCCATAAGTGTAAAATGTGACCGTAGGCATAAAATGTACATGTTACATTTAAATTTCAGTTGTATCTTAATTTACCAATCTGTTTCAACCCTACTGCCAAGGTATGCTGTCTCCTCAGCTTTGTTTTCCTCAGGAATGGTGACTTATACTGTCAGATCACCTGTCTGACAAGCAATCATGGCTTTCACCTAACTCTGCAATCCATTGGACAGTTCCAAACAAATGCCACAAAAAGGCAGAGGACTCAAAGAAGGCCTCCAAGTCTAACAAGACTTCCCTTGGCAGGAGAAAGGGGTTGGTTCAACACCTCCTCACTGAAGGGGAGTTTTCAGCATGATCCTAACAAGTTATCTGTTTGTGCTGAAGGTGCTCATGGACACGCACGGTGTGACCAGCCAGCCAGCACTTATCACCAAAAATTCCCTGACATGCACAGCCTCTTGTCCACCTGGTAGGGGACTAGGACTGCTCTGAGGAGAATCAAACAATAGACCTGAAGGAGAAATGTGCTATTTATTGTCACTAGAGAAGTAGGCTGGGTGTCTACAATATCCACAGACAACCAGAATTCATTAGCTCCATTACTTAGAGAACAAATTACACTCTACAGGACTGAAAAAAACCCCCTCTTAAAGCTCCTGGTGAAGACCAAAAGCAGATTATGCCAAGTACATCCCCCATTCTGCTTTAGCTGGGAAGAAAGGCAGGAGAAGGAATGGAGGAAATGAGATTTAAGTTACTTGCTGGAATTATACAGAGATCCGAGCTGGCTGCCAGAATATGACTATTTTTCACATTAGGGACTATTGACTAACTCAAACTGTAGTTCAAATGCTAGTACTATGTACCAAGGGTGGCAATATAAACTGTCTTAGCTCACTTGTATAATAGCCACATATAGCTATATTGAGTCACTCTTTAATATTATATAATACATACTACATAAATCTTGCAGAACATTTTCCCCAAATCTAAGAAACTTTTATGATGACCATCATCATAATAATTCTACAGAACAAATTTAAGACACAAACCATAGCTTTTTTAGCAGCTTCAGCACCCTCAGAGCACAATAACTCTTGGGGCTGGCTATTTAACAGAAACTTCTGTAATCAAAGCCACAAACAACACAACAGTCCTAGATAAAGTCAAAATTAGATTTAAATTGTATTTCAAAACACAAGCTCCCACCAGAGATATAGTAGCCTTACTGCTATACTGCAAAATGTTTGAAAACTACTTTTCCAGCAGCAAACATTTATTAACTGGATGGAATGTTCCCATCCCACGAAAAGAAGTCTTTGTATTAGACTGTCTTTAGAAGTCCCAAACAAAACATTAGTTTTGTGTTTACTGTCTAAAGTCAATTAATGCAGATAATCAGAAATAGTCAGAAATTAAAATTACTTGAGTCCTAATGAACATGGCTTACTACCTGTCACTAGAACTTTCAAGACATGTAGTGAGTGAAGACAAAAAGGTCAAGGACAGAAAAAAAGGATGTCATCTACGCATCAGAATACCTAATCATTTTGAAGTCAACAATTATGTTTACAGGAAAACTAAAGCTGGAAGTTATTCAGTTCCATATTACATCTAAGGGTATCAGTTTACAGTTAATTTTGAAATAGTTTTCTTTTTGACAAGATGTGAAACAGTTTTTCTAAAATTCATCTGCTAGAAAGGTGCAATTTCTTGACTAGATAAAAGCATGAATGTCTCTGTAAATGTGGGTGTTTTTTTTTTTTTCTAGTATCACAGCCTGCTGTTTGTTTGCTATCCAGCTGTTTAGGTTTTTTAAAATACATTTTGATACTTTTAGACATGGGACAAGCTTTCAACTCCTAAATGACCTGCAGTGCAATTTACTGTAGCGTGTACTGTACGAAGTTCTTTGGTATCCACAGGAACAGTTACCAACTGATGTGAACTTCCTTCCCTAAAGAGCTTGTTTTGAATAACAAACTACTCCAGGGGGAAATACATTATCTTGTCTAATCAAACGTTCAAGTGAGGCTTATTTCATTCCAGGGTTTTACTATGTATTGTGGAAATGTGTGTGACATTGACCTTTAATTGATCTCAACCTTAAAGGAAGACAGTAAAAGCTTAGCAGCTCAGATTGTGCATATGGTTTGAAAGCTACATTTAAATAGTTTAAAGAATTAATCAAAATCTCCTATTGTTTTAGTGACTATGTTCTCTGAGATTTTTGCTTTTATGTAATCTGTATAAAAGGTTTTCGTAAATATCAGTAGTTATTTGTTCTTACTTTGTTCAATCAGGTTTAAAATACAGATGTTACTGATACATGGTTTATATTACCAATGTGCTTCCTTTTACCTAAGTGTATTTATCTAGTGCTTTTTGATTAGCTGGAAGTGTTTCCCACTGAGAAACATGTACTTTAGACAGAAAACAATTCAACAGGACAGTATCACATACATGTAGGGCAAAAGTTCATTTTTCACGTCAGAGACCTCGTGTCAGGTAAAAATATAACTCGGCCTCTTGTGATGTCTGCCCAGGTGGCATGAAGCAGAAACAGCCAAACCATTCCTGAGAGGCCTTCTGCTCAGGAGACATCTTTGGGGGAATTTACTGCCCAGGTCCCACCAGGGAAGGAAAGGACAAGTCACAGATACCGAGGAAAGAAGAGGAAACCAGGGGATGTATTGGGGTGCTTTCTTCAGCATCTTCTTTCCTTCCCCTCAAACATCCCACAGCAGATGTCCCTAGACAGGAGAAAATAGCATCTAGCATGCTCATGGAGAGCAGGAAAAGGAGAGCAGGAGAGCCTTTCTGATGCTGTGAAAAGCACTAATAAAGAAAGAAATATTCTGAATTAACCAGGTATGCTGTATTGATTATGTGTATCCATAAAAAAAAAGGAAGAAACCTACATAATTCCTGTTGTTAAACAACAGTTAATGCTGAAAGTTTTTCACACTTCTTCCAGACTACTGTCAGAAAGACAATATAATAACACTATAAATAAAATAAGCAGTATAATAAACAACATCTGAAAAACTGCTGCAATACTCAGGTGTATACATTTGCTGCAATGGTAAATTGCTGTTTTTGCAGTAAACACATTTCTAATGCATACAAGGCATAAAGCTCTTGGAAAATCAGAATAAATCCACCAAACCCCAAATACTATCACTTTTTTGGCAACCGATGTATTACATTCCTTGAACATTCTCTGCTTGTAAAGAATCATAAGTTTCAGGTATTTTTAAAAATGGTACTAATGATTCAGTTCCAAGTCTAATGCTGTTTGTTTTTGATGTATTTTTGACATCCATTCAGGTAAGTGAGAAAACAAGCTAGTTATTTCTCTTCTTCACTGCTAATTTTCAGTTCTAGTTAGCTGCAGAGGGTAATTCTACGTTGGCTGGCTTCAATCACATTTTCTATCTACCACTTTGTAAACTTTCTTGTAAACTTATTCTGATCTTAAATAAAAAAAAATCCAACATAACAAAACCTGCTTAAATTAAAACTTTAACTTTGAGTAAAATGCCATTATTCTTGTTTTGCACTTATTTTGAAGAATGAAGTAACAATATTGGCTTCTATTGATGTAACATTGTACTAGTTTTGAACATGTAGTATGTTTATATTTTAGATAATTTATGTTTAGACACAGATGGAGAGCAATTTTATTTTAGTCTAAAGCAGCTTGATTTTTTTTAACAAACCTGGTGACAAACATGCTTATGCCAATATTTTACTTCACATGATAAAAAAAGTGAAATTCCTTTCCAAGTGTCTCTTATATGCTCAGGAAACATCACTGGTACATTTTCCTTGTGATAAGAGAAGATTCAGATTTTGGAGGACTAAACATGGAAACTAAGGTAAAGAATGGCAGTAATACAATTTAAAACAAATTACAAATACTGCTAGGTGCAGAGAAGCCTTCAGCTTGCCTCCATGTAGTACTTGTTATTAAGTATTCAGGTTATTATAATGAATATATTAAGTATTCAGCTAAGATGGCATCTGTATTTTTGCAAAGATTGATATATTTTCTGTTTACATAAATCCAGGTTGAAAGGCAAAGGAGGTTTTATTTTTCCTCTGTTTTTCCTCCATGAGAAAAGAGATGAAATAATTTAACGCTTGAGTTAATGCAGGCACAGATACTAGCTTGTATTTAACATTTTTAGCAGGAGTTGAAAAGTTCAACTGAAAAACTTCACTGGACTTTATGAAGACAAAACATTAGATCGTATCATGTTTGCTCTCCATTTATCTCCTAAACAACACACTTTAGCTTAGCTAAAATCTGAATTGACCCTCAGGCTTTTTAAGTGTATGCATTGTGAAACTTCAAGAGCTTCACTGCTCCTGTGGAAAGGCTTTTCCCTTCTGGATAGCCACAGGCTCCCTCACATTATCAGATAACACCTTTTACAAGGACAAGCTGGTAGAAATGAGTTGATGATTTTCTCGTAGTAGAAATCTCTCCCAGCTTACAGAAAGAAAACCAGAAAGGAAACCATCATGGATTCTGGCAAGAAAGGCAATGTGGTCTCACACTTGCTGTGATGCAACTGGAAAAATTAAATAAGGGTTAATAGGGAATCTCACTGGCATATAAGCCAAAATTTTCACCTGATCAACAGCTATGATTCATTTGTTCTTTTAGTTAACCTATTTAAAAATGAATCAGCATAGTGCTGATAGGGGATATATTGGAAAGCAATCTTTTCTGGAAATGACTTCTTAAATCATATATCAAGAAGGCTTTGCAGGGTCACACTGGAGCTCTTTCAAGCCTACTATGCTTTTTCCGGATGCCCAAAAAGAAATGGATGAGGTCAGGACAAGGATACATAGCAATAGTCTTCCAAGACTTCTCAAGAACTTGAATCAAACAGGCTTTCTACATACTCAGGAGCCCACAGCTGATTTCTGTTTTGTGGACTCTGAACACATCCAATCTCCTCCATGTGAACTTCAGAAAATAGCTTTGATTCTACATACTGTCACTGACACGGCATGCACTAGAACAATGCTCCATTCTTACTTTACAACCACAGGAACACTTACACTGGCTGATCCAATACCATGGGAAAATGTAAACAGAATTTCAATATGTATATATCTAGGTATCCTCCCCTGCCATGTCTTTTGTGGTCAAGTGACTCCTCATGGGATTTCTGCATGATTACCTATCTAGTGTATTCTCAGTAAAAATAATACAGTAGTAGAGTGGAAGTGCCTTGCAGTTACATAAGAAAACCAAGAGAAAAGAGTTCTCGTGACATAAGGCTCAAACAGCCATGTAAGTCTTTTGTACACTCAAGTTCATGTGAGTCGATTGCTTTTGAAAGGCATCAGACTAAGCCTTAAAGCTCCAGTCCACAAAAAGTTAAGTTTGGAAATGACTGCAGTGAATGTAGCTGTGTTTACTTATCCAAAAGGGCAAGGGTGAGCAAGACAGACCTGTTCTTATACCATTTAACCTCTGCAAGGAATGTCAGTCTTCACATCAGAAGCAGCAAAACCAACACACAGAGCTGGGTTTCTTCTGACACACAGATTCTCAGTGGCTTTTGGTCTGACTCTAATCTCTGTCCATAGATACAGAGGTGGAGGAAGTAAGCCTGCTTGTTTAGATAGCCATCACCTTCCCATTACATCCTACTGCTTGTTCCTATCTCCACTTTCTTCTTCTCCATTTTGTGTCACCCACCCTCAGTTAAAGCCACGGAAATGATCCGCACTAAAAATAACCTCTCCCTCCACCCCATTTGGTCAGACCAAACAAACAGCTTCACCAGGACACAGTTCAGGGCACAGCACAGGCAGAAAAATGGGAAAGTGGAGTGGATGGTGATGGGGGAGGGTTGGAGGAAGGAGGACAATGGCTTAGCCTGGCAGCATTGTTGGAACAAAGGCACATGAAACTAAACAGTAGGCACTCCTTAGCTGCCCAGAGCAGCAACATGATTCAAAGACTGATGACTTGCTTAAAATATAAAACCTGAGGAGAAAAATAACTGATGTAGAGACATGAAAATGAGCCAAAATAGCTCAAAAAAGTAAATAAATTCCAAAGTCAATTGGCCAGTGATATACCCTCCAGTTTTGAAACATCAAGTCCCAACAAGAACCCAACCTTTCCACACTGGAAAAACCTGCCCAGAGAGAGTATGCACTGACACAACATCACCTACAGCAAACGAGGAGTGCTCAGAGCAAACTTGCTAGGAGCAAATGCCTGGAATTCCCTCCAAGCCAAGCCGACTGTTAGAGTCAAAATTTTCTCCCTACTACATGCTCACATTCCACAGAGAAAC
This sequence comes from Cisticola juncidis, assembly GCA_013400215.1. Lineage (NCBI taxonomy): Eukaryota > Metazoa > Chordata > Aves > Passeriformes > Cisticolidae > Cisticola > Cisticola juncidis. Next base: position 1,490,726 of record VXBR01002800.1, on the reverse strand, counting down.
TCCCCATAAAGTGCTGAAATTTTTTTATTTTAAATTTTCCTCTTGGTGTCTGGAAGCATGCAAAACAATATGTTTTTACAAAAAAAAAAAAAAAACACAAAAAAAACCCCAAACAAATGCACCTAATTACGCTATTTGCAAAGATGATTTGTTTTGGAAAGGGAAAAAGTAAAAGAAAAGAAAACTTTGATTTACTGCCTATTTTTTATCTCTATTTCCCCCAGGATTCCAACTCCTAAGTTTAAGTATGTTGATACCTATCATGTAAGCATGGATCAGGAATGGTGTTAGCATGACATGTGGCTATACTTATAATAAGACCACCATTCCTAACAATTACAGAACCCCAAAAAAAAGATATCCCTTTCAATGTGACAATCTTTTGAGTCAACAACATTGCAAGGCACATGTCAGCATTTTTTCCTTCAAATTCATTCCATTAGGAAAGTAGGAACTACTCCTAGTGGGAATATACAGTAGAAATTCTCCTTTTTTTCTACAGATTATCACAAGCAGGAGAACTCATGAAACCTGATAGACTGTGATCTGCATCTGTAGTTCTTTAAATTTCTCACTAGCAAAGTCAACAGCTTTGTCTTAACTCTGCTCTCAAATCCCTCTTCTGAAGACAAATGCAAAATACTCATCTCCAAAAAGCCTGCAGACTAACAAGGATGGCACTTGCCATGGGACTCGTAAGTTTATTTCCTCGTGGTGATAGTTGGGAGCTGTCACCAATATTTCAAAGTTACTCATCTGCAGCCCTCCACCTGGACAACCTTCTCACTGATGCCACAGACTTGAAACAAACTTATTTTATCCTTCAAATGCTGTTTTCAACTCCACATACTCCCCGGGCTACAGCTAACAGCCTCTGAACTGGATTTTTCACCCCACTCTTAGCCACCAGATATCCTAGTTCTTGAATAGATTAGAAATTTGTACAGAAGTAGGAAAAGTCTTATACGTATATGCACATACGTGTGCCAGTGCACACACACATGAAAACAAAAACCCCTGTTTGCTGGTTTGAATTGAAAATATCTGAAGGCATGCTCTTTGCTCCTTTGAGCCTTTGGAGATAATACTCCTGACTGCATTACTTCCCTCAGCCATTTTTTTTCTGCTTTCAGGGTGGAAAATGCTAGGCCCTGTCCAATTAGGAAATGTGCATAACTCTCCAGGAGAAGAACTGAATCATGTGAATCTTGCCAGGAATTAGTTTTAAAACAATCAACATGTGCATGCACAAGAGAGTTTTGTGCATGCTATACTATAGTCTGCTGTCTGAAATAGCACCCTGGAAGAACATGCACTATTTAAGAGAAATTATCACTGTCTGTTTATACAACATGGCCATGACAAAATTAGTTAGATAACTAATGGAAAACCTAGATTAATTCAAGACATGATTACAGAAGATTTCGTTTTGGAAAAGAAGTCTGAGGTGCTTTCAACCAACATGCCCATAGAGGCTCTGTGAACAGACAGTGCCAAATGTGAAAGACTGACTGATATGACCTTGTGTCTTCCAAACTTTCCCAGATTTTCAGTTTTTAAATCCTTGAGCATGAGGTGATTCATATCATTGAAAATGTAGACATAAGTGCCTGAAACTGGGCAGTCGTATCTCAGTGTACTTATGAGGTTCTGACCATTAAATTTACTGTTGCAGTAAACTGCCATACACCATGGAAGAGAGGAATTTTCTCTACTAAACTTCATCCACCCCCCCCTGAAAAGACAGGCACAAGAATATGTAATTACAGCTTTTTAAAAACTAAAAATTGCATTTGGCTCCCCTTCCCTTTCAACTTGGAGTGATCTCTTTCCAAGAGTAAACATATCCAGTTTACTTTGTCTCCTCTTACTCTTCACGCTCCCCTCTGGACTCCATTCTTTTTAAGCTCAGTTCCCAAAATTAGACACAATACCCCAGCAGAGGACTCACCATTGCCAAAGAGAATGCCATAATTACTTCATGCTTTTTTGTACAACAGTCTTGTTAATGCATCCCAGAATGAGTTAACTTATTGTTTGTAGTCCATTACTACAACAAAGAATTTTTCCTGCACTACAAGCAGTTTCTTTGCATCCTGTATCCTCTTCCATTCCCTTCCCTAGAGACTTTCTGTTTATTCCTGAGAGGCTACCAGAAAGGGATGACTGGTTGACTGCTGCAGACAACCATGTTTGACAGACTTTAATGTATAGATTTAGTATTACCAAGATCCTATAGCAACTTGTTCTTAATTCCTTGTACTGCTAAAAAAACCTGAAAAGTGAAACAGAATTGAACTATTTTCTTTGAAATGTGCTAGTCACAACTGATAGAGAAAATATGAAGAGAGGTAGAGATTTAAAAATGAAAGAAGCAAATAAAGTATTTTAGCAGTAAAAGGAGGCCTTCTCTAGTAGCCACTCCTTACTATTTTTGCTTCTTTAATCACAATCTACAACACTTTTTCCCACAAACCATAAGTGCTGAATCATGTAAGACCTAAATTGACATAAAAATAACAAAATTCTGCTACTTGCAGCGTTTCCCCAAGGGAGATCAAAAAGTTCAGGCTATTTTCTCTTAGTGACACACAGCATTAGGAACTGCTAGGGGAAAAAAGGGGCATTTTGTATTTTTAAACATTTTATTTCTCTTAATGAGAAGGGTTCCAAACAATGGTGTTCTTTTCTGCTAAATCAGGCAAACCGTAATGAACGATTAAGAAACTATGAGCAGATTTGAAAGCACAAATGTCTTTTGTGGTACTGTAAACATTGCCTCTCCAAAATCAGGCTGAAGAGCAATTTATTTTCCATTTTAAGAACAAAAATAAAGTGTGTTCTCTGTCTGTACGGAAGAAAATATTAGTCATGGTAGATAATTTTAAAAATGCGTCTTCATAAGTCATACATGGCAGTATAGCAAATGAGAAGACGTGTCACTACACATGAAAGAATAAAAAAATTGAATGTAATGCATTTTTTCAACAGACTAGTCAACATGTATAACAGATCTGAAAATACCTAAGATAAGGATAATTATAATTAATAGTACCCTTTGGGCTCTGCTAATGTGTTGGTACAGAGGCCTTCACGCATATTCCTGTTACCTGCAATTGTGCTCAAACTCTTGTGGAATTATATAATAATCTACTGTAATTATACAAAGATATTAACTGAGTGTCAAAAACTCACCAAACCTGACCAACAGCAAAACACCAACAAAAATTCCCACCCCACAATAAAAAAAAGACTAGATAATGAAAAAGAAAACAACACCTCAAACACTACTTGTAGTTTAGGTTTCTCATTGCCAACAGGGTCTAGTAAAAAGGTCTAGAAGGGTTTCTCATTGCCAACAGGGTCTAGAAGGGCAACAAGAATTAGCAAAGACATAGAACAAGCTCTGTGAGAGAAGTTAAGGAGACTCTTTAAGTGGAAAGACAAATGTTTGAAGGTATATGATATGCAATCAGAGGAGCAATGTAGGAAAGATGAAATATTTCTAATAAGAGAACCTAGGGAAGACTTGTGGGCAGCAAGCTTGGAGGGAAAAAATAAAACAAACAAAAACCTCCAAATCAATCAAGTGGCACTTCCTCATACAACACATACTTAAACTGCAGAGCTCACTCCCATAACTGAAAGCTCACACAGGTTGGAGGGAAAAAAAAAAGAAAAAGAAAAAAAAAAAAGAAAAAGAAAGAAAAAAGAATTCCTGGAAGAAAAAATACACCAAAATTATGAAATCCACAAATACCACTCCCAGTCAAAAAAACCCTCAGCCATAAAGCTGTAGAGACTAGGACAACCAATATGGGAAACATTACTATGTGCATGTCCCCTTCTTAAACTCTTTTTTTCCTGTCTCACTATCAGTCATGGTCAGAGATGAGATCTGGTGCTAAATGAACCCGTGATCTGAGCTGGTACAGCGTTCTTATGATGTTATTGAGCTGTGCAACTCAATTTAAGGTAAATTATCTAGGACACTGTGCATAAAACCTTTCCTTCTGCACAGAAAGTTATGCTGCTGCAGCCTACTGTTCAGTAAGCCTTTTAAAGATATTATTATTAAAAAACCCCACAATATGAAAATGAATCACAGTGATTGAAAAGACCTACTGTTCACAGCTTAATAGCATCCAGAGAACTGTCACTTATCTGAAAAAGATTTTGCTTATTTCAAGTTCTGTGCCAATCTCTAACCTACACAACTTTACCCACCCCCAAGAAAATCCATAAAAGTGCTCAACGACCTCCCAAATATAAAATTAATGGGTAGAAATGATTTGCTTGTTTTGTTTCACAATTGAAAGTATTAGTGACTTTTATATTAATATCCCTGCATAACCGGAAGCTCATGAATGCTGTGCTGGCAGTTCTAGCTGTGCATTCAGGTCCATATATATCCAACTGTTTAGGCCTTTGCAGCATTAGACCCTTGGGAATGTAGCTGCTTAGGAGGACTTCTGTATTTATGGAATATAATAGTTCTTGCCAGCCTTTCATTCATAAGTGGGAAGAATCAAAACCTGCTCTGTAGAACTGGAGGCCAAGGACGAAATTTAATACTTTATTTCTTTAAAATCCAGTGAAAACCCTCTGCAGTTTGAATGGCTGGCTCTCAGAAATGTCAACAGCATCTTCCTCTACTGACATGATTTTTAGTCCCTAAAATTATTTTTTAGTTATGATTTCTCACTTAGATGTTTCCTGACTAATTATTCTTCTGGTCCATGATATACCCACACTCTGCTGCTGGTTAGCATGCTAATTTTGCTGCTGCTAAAATCTAGGGAGAAATTCAGTAGATAACAACAGTGATTAGAAATGCTAATTCTAGGGATGGTAAAAGAAAAGCTCTACTGTTCAGCTAAAAGTATGCTACCCTAAATAAATGAGTCTTTTCTTTCCAAAAGGAACAGGCAACACTGACATCCTGAGATGGAAAGAGATGCTAAAGTTAGAGGACACCTGCCCGCCAGAAAGAATACTCTCACTCACATTTTCAAAGCTACAAATCCTACCATGAAGCCTCACTCTGTGATACTTGCTGAAAATCAAATAATTAATGATGTGGTTTCAGTAGCAGGTGGTGACATCTGACCTCTTCCCTAATGACTGTATATTTGTTACACATTTTTTTCATTCACATTTCTCTTCCACTATTTTGTTCGTTTGTTTGTTTTTGCCTGGAGTTGGTAACTCCTCATGGCACACAGCCTGCACTGACAACCAGGTCCTGCTGCTGTTTGTGATCAACTGTAGGTTTGCAGGCAAGGGCCAGTTTGTTGTCTGCACAGAGGGCAGCAAGGACACACTTTCCCCTATTTTAGTTAACTGTTCTTTGCCTTTTCTTGTTTTCCTACCTGACAGTTCTTAAATTTGGTATTATTTAGCTCCTATGAAAGAAAGTATGTGGGTGTATGTTAAGAAAAGAATGATCTGCACAGCTCTGTCACTTAACATCCTCTGGAAGTGAGGGTGGATGTGATCAAAAAGCATTCATCAAATTAACAGAGATAAGAGGGCTTGCATATCTTTAGCCTATTTCATCTTGCTAAACAATTTCAGTTCAAAACAGTGGGATAATTATTTGCATTAAAATACGTTTAAGACCTACTGACAGCACCAAGAAAACTAAAATGTAATGAATTGGCAGAAGTGTCAGAAAATGTTTACTTTTAAAAGATTTAAAAGGCAAAGTTCATCTCTAACGTCGATGTAACAGAAAAAAATTCCAATATTCTTCTTGCCTAAGGATAAATATCCTTTCAAAATATCCAGCATAGGTTTTTAAAACAAATACTAGTAGATTAATTACAAGAGTACACTTAAAACCTACTAAAATTAATCTACTGATTTAAAGCAAGAGACCTTAATCTGCATGCTTCATGTGAGAGCTGGCATGCTTACAATAGGGGTAGCTCCGTTCCAAGAAATTATTACAAGTTTCCAAAGTAAAAGGCAATATGAACTTGAAACTGTGTTGTACAAATTACATTCTCCTCCTGACTCTTTTTAAAGAGAAGGCCTTGAAACTTGAATTAAACCTCTTTAACTACAGAAAAACAAATTATTGACAAGGGTGACAGAACAAAACCGTAAACATTTTATGAAAACTTTTAGCAGTTAATTGCAAAAGTGCATTGTTCTCGCCTTTTATCTGCTTTATAGCAGTCCTATTTATATTTCTTATAAAGAGCTTCTTAGATCCTCAGAGGAAAAAGGTTGTTTATAATACTTTTGGTTTTCAATCTATCTATTTCAGAGTATGCAAGGTATACATAGAGTCTTCTGTTCACACTGTTTAGGTTGTTCTCTGTCCCTCAGCTCAGGTTGCTACCTTCTGCAAACAAAATATCCTGTCTGTGTATGCAGTCTTTGTTGACATTATAAAAGGTAATCTGCTGTTGACAATAAGTACAAGCCATGGATGAAGTTATGGAGGTGATGAAAAAAACATTCAAAGGTCTAAGTTGGCAATGTTAACACTGCTGCAGAAAGAGAAGATGTGATCTCATCAGGAGCTGAAAAGGGGGATGTAGCTCTTTGCTGCTGTGGAACTTCTTTGGAACTCTAAATAATGACACTAATATTATTTGAGTAGGTGATAGTCTCTGTTCCATAGGTCTCCACTGGCTTCAGTGGCAAGATGCATACATGTGATGATTTATCCATGATCTGTACACTTTTATCATGGCCACTGATGTCAAAAACAAAGATTCTCCCTGACTAGTAAATATACTACTTTTCCAGAGCACTCAAAAATGGCAAAAGCAGCAAATCAACCTGTGATCTTTGGCTTAAGAGAGTAAAATAATTAATTGATAATAAAGACAATTCTGAAACATACTCTGCTTTTCTTTGGTTGTGATGTCAAATCTGTTTTAATGCGGTGTATAAATAATGGCAATTCACAAAAAATGTCAACATCCTTCTTCTGAAAACTGCCATTTGTGAAAGTCTGAAATGTCATCATCATTTGACTAAATGGACAACATGTCTTCAGTAAGAGTGTGGTTACTTTTGTCACTTTTTTATATTTACTTCCATTATAATTCAGTTCAATTTAAACTTAAGGGGAAAAACAAGTGAAATTTCTTGCCATCATTTGATGTTCATGTCAAATCTTAATATATAACCTTTAACTGGCAATTAAATCTTTCTACAGAGATTTCAGTGCACCTGAATGGTAGTTGTAAAAATGACAAGAATTTGTTTTTTGCCTGAAGAAAGACTTGGAATCAGGACCAGTTGGTGATTCTGGCCAGGCTACTACACCTCTGTCAAGCACCACCACAGGGATCAGTGCTACTCCACTGGCTGCTCTTCCAAGCCTTGCCTCCTAGGATGGCACAGGACTGCTGCCACCTCCGCACGGCAGCATCGCTTTCAGAAGATGCCCTGGCAGCAGACACAGTTGTGAAGGAACTCAAAACAGCTGACCCCCAAAGCAACCACACTTTAAAATAAATCTGTGTCCTTCACAGGTCTGTGGCCAGGACAATGTCAATGACAGTACAGGCTTTAACTGATTGATTCTGCCTTTCTTAAATTCCAAATTAGGGTGTACACTGAAAAATACTTGAACAACAATATTCTAATGTTCAGAAATGATCCTCTAATACATTTTTGGTTCTGCAAGGAGAATCAGTCACTCCCACTTAAAAATGTTATTAGTCTTTAGTTTATATAGTCTTTAGTGTAATAACATTTAGTTATTAGCTAGTTTTAGTTAGTTTTTCTGTTGCCATCAAATCTAATAAACAAATTTAGATGCAAAAATTTTTATCTTAGTAAAATGCAATATAAGTATACAACTTTTCATCTCAAATTGCAGCAAAAAATGGCAGAATGTGACATTTATTACTAATAATTTGCAGTAATTGATTGGATGCTAGACTGACTGCAAAAAACCCCCTAATTAATTGTATTACTAAGTACAAAACTTGGAAGTAATACCACAAAATGTCAACAGATTTGGAGATCACTGAAATAACTTAAGTTTTACTTAGCAGCAGCAATAATGATAATAACAATAATAATAAATGATGGTATCTTTCCAGTTTCACAATAAAAAGTCTCTGTGTTTTGTGATGACAATAAATAAGTCAGGCTGGATAAGTGTGAATACCACCTCACTATCTGGGAAATCAGACTCACAATATAAGACAGCAAACATTTAATTTGGTGTTACTACGATGATGTAATATTTAATATAACATTGAACTTTATTCACAGGCACCATTGTTCATAAGACTTTCTCAAATAACTAGCTTTTCAGAATGGAATAAATTATTTTACACTGTAAGCTGTAAAAAAAATGTACTCTAAAAATGCAAAGTACTTGTGAAAAAGGTGAAAGTTTTCCAGATATTTCAAAGTTGAATCTGTTCTTAAAAATATTGAGACAGGAAGGCGTAGAAACAAAATTTAATATGTCTCTTTAATTTTTTTTCTGAATGCAACTCCTATTTATTAACTTCGGATCATCTGTGATCATGTACAGGATTTCCTGTAGCTCCCAATCCCAGTATTTCTACTGCTAATTGCTGGGGGCCTAAGTAGATCCCTGAGCTCCTTTCCTGGGATACAAATTTAATTCTTTGCTTCTCATTGGTAGAAACTGTTGTGGGTCAGTGAGTTTGGAACAAGGGGGCGGAAGAAATATGTTACACTTTTATTACAGAATAACATTCTACTATAGCAAAACCCTTACTTTATATTGTGCCTGAATATCAGTTTTTTGTCTAAGGCAAGCACCATCCCAAATACGAATTGTATTTTAAGCAAGACAATCCGGAGCTTCACACAAGGGCTGTACTTTATACACAAACCACTCAAATTTTAAGTTCAAGTTGTTTTCAGTAAAGCCAGAGTATTTATTAAGGAGATAAAAGAAAGGAATTAAAGAAAACCATAGTACAGTTCTGTAATTTTAAGATTCCAGTATATATTATAAATTTGAGAATTTCATATGTTTTGAGATTTGTTGGTTTGGGTTTTTTTTCCTTTTTCTTTTTTTCCCCTCCCAAATTGTCCTATACTTGTATGTAATATGATCCCAGTTCCAGTCTTGTATTTCTGAAACTACACAGTTGAAATAATAACTGATTATTTCTGAAAGCACTACTGGATTGACTGATCCATCAAAAGCTAACTTACTGCTTACAGAGAACAAGGGTTTTTTTTCCAGTAACACTGTTAACTGTAAACTGAAGTATTTTTTATCTCATGTATGAAATGTTTGTAACTTTAACACTGACTAATCAGAACATTAAGGACTCAGTTTGTTGATTTAATGAAAAGTAGACAAGTTAAGCCACATCTGCATGCAAGCAGTAATTTCATATGGAAGAAAAGCTATTGCTAGGCTTTAGCTGATCTGCTCTTCACATGAAGAGAGTTCAAATTCAATATCTGCTGTTAATGCATAGTGTACAGCATGAAAACAACTGCTACCACAACAAAGACAAATCATGGGTTGCCTGATTGCTTGTTTTCCCTAACATCCACTACTTTCCAGCATCAGTTCTGACAATTTTAACCTCTGTATGAAGACCAGGGAGCTGCCAACAGCTGTAACAGCACACGAGTCCTTCTCTGACAGCCTTCTTCATTAGTCCTTCAGGTGTTATCAGTTCAGGGCAGCAATGTTGCCAGACCAACACATCTTCATTGTTGTCTGGCCTTTCAGACACTTTCTGTGTTTGTTTAAATACGAAAAGATGTGTTTATGTAAATACGAAAATCTACCAATGTGAATCTTGGATCACAGAATACCACAAATGACTTAATTTTTTTAAAGGCTAATTGATTTAAAAAAGTTAATATTGACCATAGTGATGTTAAGTACTGCAATCACAGGTAGTTATAAAAACTTGTGTTCGTCCTACCCAAAATGGTAAACAAAGCCCTAAAGCAAAAATTTGGATAGACAGCAAAATCAAGTGAAGCTATTTGAGTGGCAGTAGTCTCTGCATTCTCTCTTTTATGTTATTTTCGGGTAAAATGTATATTTTCACACTCGCAAAAAAGATAGGAAAATTGTGAGTTAACTGAAAATCAGAAAATGTAAGGTGATGCTATTTTGTAACTCCTTTGGGCTACATCAAAGGGAAACTTAAACAATTTGTGGTCAAATAAAGTCACAGCATTAACTACAACCCAAGCAAGATTAACCATATACAAACCATACTTATGAAGTTTTTTTTTAAATCCAGGATAAAGATTTTCTACAGCCCAACACTACACTTAACCTAGGAAAGATTTTCAGTTGCTTCAAACACTGAGATGCACACTGTGAAAAGCAGCCACCTCGAGGCATCAACACAAGATTGAATATGAATACCAGGTATAAAATTTTGAAATGCTTAGCAACAGTCTATGTAACTTAAAATTCTGAGTAGAAGTATTTATCTTTCTTTATTGTGTCTTTATAATATGATCTTGATGTCCTGATTTTTAAGAAGAAAACCTGAAGAAAAATTAAAGCCATCAGATAGAACACAAACTGCAATACCTGAAAATGTAAAGCAAACTGCAGACCTGATTGATCTAAAGTACTTTCCTTGTCAATGCCCACATTATCATTTCATTCTTAACAGCTAAATTAAAGAGCATGCCTAATAAAATAGTTATAAAATTATATTTAAAACTCACATACTAAAATCAGCATGAGAGACTGCATCCACACAATTCACTACTTACCAAGGTTCCAAAAAATACTTTGCCTTCCTAAAACATTTCTTGCAAAGCACGATGAATCTTTTAAAAACTCTCCCTGCTCCCTAAAACCTGTGAAGTGTTTACATGCTCTCTACCGAGCAGATGATTCACATTGGTAACTGGTTTGTATGGCCAAACACCTGATGATGCAGCCAGGGTGGGTGACCACTACCTGCTGTAAACCCACACAAAACTGATCAGATGAGCTTCACTCAAGCCACATTTTATGCAAAGTGACTTCATTTGGCTACATTTTTTGGGAAGACAAGGAGTAAAGGAATTACACACTGAACAGCTTTGTAGTTCCCAGAAAATTCAAAAACTTTAATAAAGACAACTGAACTTGAGGAAACACACGCTCAGATAATATGCCACAGCTACCAGCATAATATGGCCTTGATATGTTCACCCTGATTCACACAGGACAAAATAAATCCCCATCAATAAAGGATTAAAATTGCAGCAGGTCAATTCCTGTTAACTATAGCAAATATCATTTAACACTATGCCAAAAATAATTTTAAAAATCCTTTTTGATAGGGCAAGTGTGCTACAATTCCACTGTTAAAGCATTTCTGCTGATTCCACCTTTAAGCAAAGATAATGCCTAATCTAGTCAGACAAAAATTTATCTTGATTCCTGTCAGAACTTCAAGGAAGAAAATACAGTGGACACTTGACTTATTTCCATTTATCAATTTTGTAAAAACTCTAGTTCTAATCTCTTATGATTTACAGAATTAGAATACAACAGCCAGCCAAAAAATACTTAGTAAAAATTGTATAGTCTTTTATAAAAATAATGAAAGACTATGTAAAAATTATAGAAGAAATCCAGAAAGCTTTCAATTTTTTTTATAGCAACTAAAAGAATGATCAAGGTAGCATAACCAAACCATAGAAATAATGATTTTTTAAAGTAAGTAAAATTCTTGTGGTGGGCACTCCACAGACTCTTAAAGTAATGTTAAAACACTGTAAAGAGAAAACCATTTATTTTAAAATTTGTATCACTACTAAATAAAATATTCTCCTTACAATTTATAGAGAGATATGTAATTAAAAAAAAAAACAAAACAACAGATAAACAAAGACCCAGAACATCTTAGTCTACATATGAAGTCCACATCTCTCAAGTTCTTGGAATTGCAGTCATAAATTGCAATTAAGAGTATGATTTCACCCACAGGAAAACAGTATTTTCATATCCACTTATTTTAAGGATAATTTTCACAATTAAATGTCTATTAGTTAATTTGTATGCAGTTTAAAAATGCCTGTCCAAGCACACCCAATATGTCACAAATACACTTAAATTAGTGGCCCAGGAGTGTTGGTCAGATTGTGCCATCAGTGAAGTTTCTGCATTTCAGCAGGGATCTCTCTTTAAAGACTCGTGATAAGATGCAGTCATTTTCCCACATTTGGCATGCAACGTATCTGAAATCCATCTTGAACTAACACACATCGATTTTTATGACAAAGATTACATGGCTAATGTCATCCAAAAAAATGACACATCTGTAATTCAAATGGCAGCACTAAGGGTCTTCAACAACTCATTACCATTCAAACTGCTACAAACCCTAAAGCTGCCTCTTCCCTCATTCAAAGAAGGGTAACCTTTGTCACTCTACAGAATGTGCCAAAATGTGCCCCAGTGCCGCCTACATCAGCATTTTTTCCTTTACAATTATTTTCAAGTAAGGATGATTAGACCTGAAGTCTTGAATGCCTACTGCTAAAAGCTTGGTTTGGGCTCAGAAGGCCTTACTCCTTACATCAGCTATTAATTACAGAATCAGTAATGCTGAGCAGAGAATGCCTGACTGATTACTATCCAAGTATTTATTTTTATATCTGTCCTTATCCAAAAATACTAAATGGGTCAAAATTTATTTCAGCTGGAAACCTAATTTTACTTTATCATTGGCTTAAACTGGAGTAAAATCAAGCCCTGAAGCACAATAGCATGTTTTTAAATCTGCCTTGCTCACAAATCCTCCTGGAGATAAATAACATTCTCAACCAAAGAATGTTTTAAAAGCCCCCCAAAATCTTGGCACACTTTACATTTAAAAATATTACACCTATGAATTGAGCTGAGAAGAAAACAGAAGAAAAAATATGAAAGTGACACAGAAATATATTTACTTGTAAACCAGCATTAGATTTATCATCTTCTTTTAAACTTGTAACAACCTTTCAAACATTTTTTAAAAATTAGGATTAATAAATGACACTAGATAACATGATGGTATTTTCAGAAAATCTGTTTTACTAAAAACACCTTATTAATATTTTTATTTTAAACCAAAATTGACTTTGAATTGAGATTTCAAATGAATTATTAATTGTTTCAAAGTCCACTGGGTTCTATTCTTTTCCCCTCCAAGAAGGTCAATTTTTCCTCCATATAAAATACCAAGCCATGAGTCAAATTTGACTAGATATAGTCAGCTTCTGTGAAAAAGGAGAAAATTTGAAAGCAATAAAAAAAATCTCCAGCCCTATGAAAAGTCCAATTTAGCCATCTTTTATCCCAGAAACTCAAAAGAACATACATACTATAGAGAACTGCAAAGTATTTTTATCACCATTTTTTTAATAAAACATCTAAGGATCAAAATTCAAGAAATAAAAATCCACACAAAACGAGCAACAAATGCCTTAGAACTGAATACCCGCATAAGAGAAATACTTCATGTCAAGCTCACATCCAATATCTAAAAAGAGTTCCTCATTTTCACTAACTTACATCCACCAATTGAGCAATTATGCAATATGTGGGTGTACCTTGCAGTCGTTTTTTTTTTAACATCTGCATTCTGTGTTAAATTCTAACTGTACAAGATGTCTGATAATTTTCTTTATCTTGAACCTTCAAAGTGGTAGGTTTACCAGAGGCAAAACCACACATCAGAGAATATGAGTCACATAATAAAGAAACTACTCTTCCCCTTCTCCCCCTTGCCCCCTGAAGCTATAATAACCTAAAGACACTCTATTGTAAATGGCTTCTTTGGCAGTCTTGATAGCATGTACAACTTGCAATCATTTAGCCAAAAAATGAAGATATTTTAAGTCCTTACTGTATCCACAACAAATTGCTTTCAGTACCATTTTAAGGCAAATTAAAACTGTGCTATTGCAAAAATAAAATTCAGAATGTCTATGCACTTGTTCTCATATCATGCATAAAATATGACACATTCTATGCATGTGTCTATAAATAATAACATAAAAAGATAAAAAAAATGTAAGATGCCTATGCAAGTCAATCTGGAAAGTATCTCTCATTTGTATACAAAAGATCAGCCTCCATGCAGAAGTCCCACATTGATTCCATATCAAATTAAGGCAAAATTTACATACAAGCAAACCACTGCTCATGCCAACCACAATACATGAGGAAGCAAAGCACCTTACTTGACCACTGCTTCTGCAGGTTTCCACTATGAAGTGCAGTAAGTATGGGAAACAACACTGAGGCCACTCTAGCCTTTTATTTCCTTTTATATCCTTTTCCGCAGGTGGACACTAATTCCTCAGACTAACATCCTGCATCTAATTCCACATGGGAAATCGGCTTTCAACAATGTCTTATTTGATGTGTCAATATATAAGATTGCATCAGAAAATTCGAGGAGAACTAAATGCAGAAACAGCATTTAGAAACAGCAGCAAATAAATCCGTAACAACTAAACCTTGTACCACTAAAACAGGTGCAACCACCACAGTCTTGTTAGAAAGCTAACAGAGGTGATGCTGGCATAAGATCTTCTCATGACCATCTTCCAAAAAGTAAAAGACCCCAGTGTTTCAGTAAATCAAAGCGAAGCAACATGTTTCCCCTTGAAGCAGAATAAATCAGTGGTTTCTATTCTTACCTGTGTATAGTCAAAGTCAGAAAGAGGAGCTATACTCTTGATGTAGTCCATTCGAAATTGGTTTTCTGGGTTGGCCAATGGAACTGGGGGTATTAAAGTGCTCATAGCTGAAACTATAGTCTAGAATTGGATAAAACAAAAAATATACACATTAATCTGGATAAATCGAGGATACAGGATCAATAGAAGATAATCCTATCTGAGCAAAATGGGATTTCTCTCATCACTGTCTTGGAGAGTATAATCCTTACAATTTCCAGTACAAACAAGCATTTAAGAACAGTATAAAGTGTGTTCTTACCACAATAGCATCTTTAACGTTTTTCCGAATATCCAGTATTTTCTGTTTCTTTTCTCTGCATTAAAACAGAAACATTAACACTTTGATTTTTTTCTTCCAAAGCAGTTCAGTCACTTGCATTTATTTTTTTTACTGATCGCTTGTTTATCTGCTCTTCAAACATTAAAACATACTAATAGAAAAAAAAGGGCAAGACAAATACATTTTCCCTTTATCCATTTTTTTTGCATAGTATGAAGAGCAATGCACGTTCATCCCTAATATTTTTTTTTTTTAAATCAGACAATCACAGCCACATCTGCAAACCCTCCCCTGATGGAACTGGAAATCATTCTTTCATTTCTACAGCATGCTGTAAACATGCTCTAAAATCAACAACATGTAGGTGAAGGCCAACAGATATCGAAAATGAATGCTATGGATTAATAAATGATTTCTGGCAAAGAGTTCTTAAGAGAGAAAATGATGTAGCCTCACAAAACAGGATGATTTCTAAGAAATAGGCAAAATTAGTTTCAGTTTTACGCTAACTCCAGCACCGGAAAAACAGCACACAGTGTCATCCTGATTCTGATTTGACACGTATTTTTATATTACAGACAGATGCAATATTTGGTTATTTGCTTCTATGTAAAAAGTAGTCGCCATGTTGTTGCTACACAGGGGCCTGTCAAGCGCTGCAGTAGCAACAGTGTAAAATACAGTAAAGGGGCCAGAAGGAGAAAATGCAAACATACAATAGCAGCAATTTCCTTATTCTCACTCCCCTCCCTCCCTCAAAACACAGTGTCAGGCCACCAAAACAAAGGGGGTGAGAGTTGAAATTTCCTAGCGTACTGTGTGTTAACCTGTTTCCAACATTTAAAGAAAAATAAGTCACAAAGTGTCAATTATTCTTACTCTGAATTAAATCCATTGACATGTAGGATTCGCATTTGTTTCACAATAGTGCTTTTTCCTGACTCACCAGCCCCTAAAAGAGAAAGAAGGAAAGGGAGAACATTGTGATACACGGTTCAGGCTGGGGGGTCGGAGCGGTTGGGGGGTTTTTTGTTTGTTTTTTGGACGCCACAGCATCTCCCACCTCGGCAGCATTTCTGTATGTGTGCATCCATGTGGCTCAGGGGCCGAGCTCGATCTGTGGACGCCTCGCTCATTGCTCAATAGGGGAGCCTACATTTTCCACGGGCACGGCGCACGCCGCATCTCCCCTCTCGGCTGCGCCCGCCGCCCCGGCGGGCTGGGGCTGCTGCCCCCTCCTCGCCCTGCTCGCCCCGGCCCCCACCTCTGCCGCTTCCTCCTTACCCAGCAGCAGCAAGCGGTGTGTCGCTTTATAAGCCAGCCTCTCTTTCTGCAACTGCTTCTCTATTTTTTTGTTGGCTTCTCGCTGTGCTTTCTCATCGATACGCTGATCCTCCGTTTTGCTGTTGCCCAAACACCCCATAGCCGCTGCTCAGGGTGGATGTCAAATCGCTGCCTTCTCAGATTTAGTATTTACAAGGGGGAGGGAGCGGGGGGAGGCAGAAGACAAGTCTTTATATCCGCGTGTGTCCCTGCGACGGTTTCTCTCCGCTTCTTCCCACCCGGCTCGCTCACATAAAATGGTCTCTGGCCGCTTTCCGATCGCAGCGGAGTTGGCTGCTTCGCTCCCCACCAGAGATGCGGAGAGCAGGCGGCAGAGGTAACCCTGCCCCGGCGGGGAGGGGGTGGGGGGAGAAAGCTGTGCAAAAATGCCTAACATGCAACGAGAGGGAGAAAAGGGCTCCTCCTGGAAACCAGCCGGGTGCCGCTCTCCGCTCTCCCTCCCCACCGCGCACACAATCCCTATATTTCTCTGTAAAGGTCTATTTTTGTCTTCCTAACTCAGCACTGCCTCTTTCTGCGAGACCAGGAAACAGCCCCGCTACCAGCCCTACGCGCNGGACCTGCGGCCTCCGGACCCCCGCCCGGGCCTGCCGCAGGGGCAGGGAGCTGCGGGACGCGGCGCCCGGGGTCCTGCAGGGCTTCTCCCGACCTTTCCCCGCGCTCCTGGCGGTGCTGCAAGAGCCCGGCCGCTACCAGAGCGAGGGCTGGCACGCCTGGGTCTGGAATCCCAGGCTGGCACAGGTGATGGCTGCCATCGTGACTGACCTGCGGGAGCAGCGGCACCGGGGAGTGGGAGCGGCCGGGGTCTGCCCGCCTGTACCCCGACACGCAGCGCACGCACGGGAACAAACATCCCGCCTCGACTTCTCAGCCAACAAAATGCCCCTTTCCACACAAGTGGTCCTGGCAGCACATGGGCCGGTTTTCCCCTTTGAATATTCCAAACTGCATCAGCTGAACCAGAAAATGAAGCTGTCCAAGCAGCTCACGATAATGTGTGATCCGAACATGGTAACATACATGTCTATTATCACTACAACAACAAATGTCGACAAGAAACCGTATCTCTGTTCCTTCATTTGCCTCCATTTTAGATCCTAAAATGAAACTTCAAGCTAGACAACCATAAAGTATTCCTTTCTGCTTCAAACCTCTTGCCTTGCAAACTGGCACCTCAGTGCAAAAGCAGCAGTACAGCACCTGGCTCTTCCTAAACTCCCCCTGCACAGAAACCACCTGCACTACTCAAAAGTAATGCTCGACACATTCAGGCACAAGAACACTGGAAAAAGGATGGACATTACTCTGGAGTCCCAGTATACTTTATAATAGCTCTTATCTCCAAATATTATTAGCCCCCATACTTTCAAAGATGGCTTACTGAAAAATCAGTATTTTTATAGATACATACGTGTGCAAAATCCTGGTACCGACTAAAATCAAAGAGAGATTGCCATCAAAAAAAAAAAAAAAAAAAAAAAGAAAAAGAAAAAAAAAAGAAAAAAAGGCATTTTAATCTAAAAAGTCTTGAGATGTATGTAGCAAAGAGAAACTAGATTTTAGAAGCAGAAGGACTTAGTTTAGTTGGTTTTGTTTTTTTCAATGGCTCCCTCACTCAGGTGGGAAATGCTGAATCAAGGAAGAGAAACTGATACTGTCTGCTTTGAGCACACATCAGAGGAAGGTGAAAAGGGCAGGACCCAGAAAATGAACAGGTACTGCTCCACCTGTAGTTGGGTATGTGGAGTTTTCAGGAGACTACGGAATTCAAGCGCCAAATATGTGGTTTTATGGTACTGCTTGATCTTGACTCTGGAAGCTGTTTTCATCTTCCATCTTACATAGGTGGGGGGAGCTGTGGGGAGGGGGGAGGTAACACACTACAGGATTGACAGGATCTGCCAGGCCAAAATATGCATTTTTTAAGCGTTACTGAGCTGCATTTTTTTAGGACAGCCTGCTTTTTCCCTATTGATATTTTTTTTCTGTCTGGAGAGGCAAAAGCACCTCAGATACTGATAGGTTTGGAAGCACGATTCAAGGTGGCTGCTGTTTTTGGAGGCTGTCAGACACAGGATATATGATGAATAGTTTTGTGAAGAGCAGTCGTTTGCTTCCTGCCACAGCACTATGAGAGCTCAAAACGAAATGGCTCGGTTAGAAATCACTAACTGGATCTGAATTTTCAGTCTTTCAGTGTCAAAAGCTATAATTTATGATGCAGCAGATGTGTGTAGCCATATTTATTACCTATGCAAATACCTAAGTCTGAGACTTAAGTCCCAAATCTGTCTAGTGGCAGTCAGTCTGTAGGAATCTGCCTTGTTTCTTCCCCTCCTCTCCTCAGCAGTTTTCCTCTTTCACGTACTAACATTGGGATTTTTGGTGCAGACTTGTTCCCAGCTTTGAAACGGCTCAGTGCCAATAAACAGAATTTTACAGGATCCTGGTATATCCTGCTTTTACCTTTCTCCAAAAGAGGGAAAGTGTTTCTCATTTCCTCTCTCCCCCTCGAAAAACCCCATGACCCTTTTGGGTCTCTTCCTCCTGAGAAAAGATCACACAGTTCAAAAATGACAAGCGCAAGCAACCTGTTCCCAGAAAGAACTTTTAGCTGTAATTATATTCCCAACCCTCCCTTTGCTTTTCCCAAACACAACTCTTATCCCAACGTAACTGAACTACAAAATCCTAGAAGCAATAATAAACAATAGAGAAATTTTCACCCCTTTTGGACACAGCTTTTTTTTTTTTTCAGAGAAAAACCATAGCTATCATATGAATATGTCTCCTCTGCACACAGATAAATCTAAAACTCTATAAAATGTTGCAGCAGTGCAAATTGTACACAGGAATAAAAACAAATTCCTGGAAAAAGGAAAGAAGACACTTCCTGGTCTTCCCCTCTCTTCTGAGGCAACCAGCGTGGGATCCTCCTTGAGTTCCTGCAAGATGAGGTATTTCACATTGCCTCTGCCCCTTCATGTCAGGCAAAAATATATACATACATATAATTATGTATGCACATTTATATATGCATATATTTATAAATATCAATATATACTGAGTGGATATCTGCGTGCAAAAATGAGATTCGCCTTCTATTTTTGTGCTCAAACTTGGTGCTATCCCCTCGTGAAACCAGGCAATACAGCACAAGCCCTCCTGGAGGGAAGCTGGAGACACCTTTACTTCCTCCTCTCCTCTTCGAGTTCCCATCTCTGGACGCACCATTTGTGAGCCTCAGCTGAATGCTGGGGGGCACAAGCTGCTTGCTTGAGGCTGTATCTGCATTCTTGTATGGAGGAGGATGAACAACCCAGCTGAAGCCACACTGGGTGGCCACCCCTGCCACAAAATCAGTCTCGTGTCTGCTCTGCTTGGAGTAAGAAGCGACAAACCCCAGTAAGAATTAATGTGGAGCTCCTCCAGATGCAGCTCAAAAGACCTGGCTGCCCTTCCAATCCAGAGCAGGACTGATACAGAGCTTTTTCTTGCAACACTGGGTAAAAGTGGAGAAAGTTTCTATACAGCAACCCCGCAGACCATTTGCAGCCCATCTTCCCTTTACACAGCCTCCTTTGTGGCTTTGGTTCAGCTTTTTAAAAAGAAGAGCAAATGGAAAGATGGAGGTAATCAAAAGCATAGGGGGGACCTAAGCCACTGACATTCTTCCAGCTTGCCAGTCTTCCTGCCTCAACTTTCACAGGGATCTCTGAACGCTTTGCTGATATGGTCCTGACACTTTTGCTGACAAGGATGGGCACTAGGTGAGTAACACTGATCTCTGCTTCTCCTCACTGACCTGATCTCTGCTTCTCCTCACTGACCTCTCTAGTTCATGTAGCCTACTGCTGCAAATCAGGATATGCAACTCACTAGTGGTTGAGTTTTTACTCAGCATCAAATTTGTGAGGAAAAAAAAGAGAAAAATTAATTGTAACTGCATAGGTATTTAAGAAAAAAATTCTTTCTCTCTAGTAATAAATTACTGGTAAGTTTTTCTCTCTGTAGATGTCAAATATTAACACAAAAGTACACACTCCGTGGAAGGCCACATTTGGAGTTTTATAAGATACATGAACCAGGAACCAAAAAATTATGACTCTAACTGGGTTAAAAATACTGAGTATGGGTTTAGGAAAAAAACAGCATGTACTTTGCACAGAAGTGAATATCACACTCAAAAGAAATCTAACCTTCGTACTTTTGTTTAAACCCATGATATCAAAAAAGTCATTACAATCCTTTGAGAGGGGCTTATCTGTTTTAAGAAGCAGGATGGGAGAGATGCCAGAAAAGATGAGGTATGCATTTCCACAGTGACTGTGGACCTGATGCCGAATTGCCTTCATGTTCATTGATTAAGGACAAATTCACTGATGCAGAAGAGGGTCAGGCAAAGCTGAAGGGCCTGGAAAAGCTCTGAGTAGTTCCTTGGCTCCTTGACAGGGTTTGCTGTCCCCATTCCCAAGCCATACTCCTTTACTTGGCACTTGCCACAACATAACTCACCTGACAAACCCACTTCTCCTGTGCCTACTCCTCTCCCATCTTCATGCAGCACAAGCAGCAAAAGAGAAAAAGCAGCAAAAGGGAGAAAGCAGGTGACGTGATGGAGAAGAAGATCGTGGGCTAAAGACAATAGTCTGAAGAAAAGGAAAAGTTTTCCATAGAAAAACTGCAAGCAGTAGTCCACAGAAATGACAGTGATAGCCTTCAGCCTTGAGAAAGCATTTCTGAAGGGAAGGATTAGATCTAAGCAGGAGACAGATGCTCCTCAGGAAGCCTGTGTGGAAAAGCATCAGGTGAAAAACAGATTTGCAGTATGATTACACTAAAGAAAGAGGACAATCTTCTTTCATTCAAGCTAGTTATTCCTCGTCCAAGCTAGTTATTCCTCATCCATGTCCCACAAGACAGCACAGGGAACAGGGAACTTCTGCTGTGGCCATCCCATCAGCTCAGAGTTTCCCTTTGGACCCTCATTGGTAAAATAATTCCAGTGTTTATTCTTGTCTTTTCTGACTAGAAATTCCTCATCTATGAAGAGATACTCACATGGCATCATTCCACACATGTCCATCTGTTGGTACCAGAGGCAGAAGCAGCAGATTGAAACATAAATCCAGCAACATCCTAATAATGTCCGACGAAGTAACCTCCCATGGTTTACATTCTTACATATTACAATGAAATAACATTGTTAAAATGCCATGGACACATTTGTGATAAGCAAAAGAGAAATGTCTTTTGATGAAGTTGCGAGACAACAGTATTATAGGATATATTACATTTTTGGCAAAACGGAAGACACTTTTCTGTCATGAAGAATTCCACATGGGCTGGACACTCCAAGGGCACTTTCCTAACTTCATCACTCCCTGAACAAGGTAATACATTCCCATTTTAAGGCAGTGGAAAGTTAGTTCTAATCAGTTGTTTAGGAGAGTTGTGAGGATTAAATGGATTTAAACAAAGCCAGGCAAAACATGCTAATATTGCCCTAATTTAGAAGCGAATTAATCAATAAATAAAGCTAGAAATATAGCTTACGTTACCACTTTCAGAAAAGAAATATATTCTGTACAGGAGAGACATGTCCTGGATTCTCTGCAACATGCTGACTAACATTTTGCACAGCTGTAACAGCAAAGGCATATCATTTGTCTGCAGTTTGTAAAGGGTTTTGTATGTCATGTAAAATTTTGCATTTAATAGTAAATGCTAAGGTCAACTATCGTGATACCACTATTTGGACAAGAACAAAAAAATGGAAAGAAAACTAACTTGTGAGACGCTGAACAAATATGTGATGGGCCTTAACCTCACCTTTAACTCCAAGGCACACATCTGAGCAGGACACTCACAGTCATAGCATGCCTGCCTCCACCCCATGTCTTCAGACAATATTCTGCTGAGCTAGATTTTTTCTACATTTACCCCAAACACATGTGACCTGTGATTTCCTTGTATTACCCTTCTATCTTGATATAAACTTAGAGATACCTTTTTGTTTCTTCTCAGTTGTTTTAACTTCTCTTATTGAGAAATTAAGTTTTAGCTACCCTAGGAAATAGTTGATTTCCAAAAAAAAAAGGAAGTCTCAACCAGTTTAAAAAGTTATGCTGTTATGCTCTAATTCCTGTGACTGCCCACATGGTTAGTGGTATCTCTCAACAGAAAATACAACTACCTTAGCATGAAGTGAGGAATTCTGTAACTGCTTCTTAACCTTGTTTAAGGATCCCAACATGTAATTACTCACAAGAGCAATCATTAAAAATTAGCTTCAGGAAATAATGTTGCCAGTAAGTTGGTAGCCTCATGCACTCACAACCTGATTTACATCAATAGTATTTACCACAGAAATACAGCTTTTGCTTGACTGCTTACTAGAAAATCCAGATAAAATATCAAAACTTACTGCATAAACAACAACTTAGTATTTTTCTCATTATGCATCTAATTTTTAAACTGTACATCTGCTTGTAACAAATACCTGTTGAGTCATGTTCTTCTTGGCCTTGTGTGATATTAGGTCTTAAGTTTCCTATAAGTATTCCTATGGTATATTTGTACAAAGCAGATGATCTCTGGATTAAATAGCTCTCACATATTGGCTCATAATTGAAGAGACATGGCTTGCTGACCCACGTAGTCCTTTCCACAATGAAGTTTATGTTACAATTAAACTTCAGGCTTTTATGACATGAATTTATTTATTTCTCTGGATAGAGAATCTGGTCAATATGAAGACTAAGCAGATACATTACTTATATAGATGACTACTCCATCTGTATACCTATGTGGGAGAGGGGGGAAAACAATCTTAAGCAAAGCATGATAATCTCCTGGAAAGTAAGCCTACTGTTTTCTCTTTTTCTACTGTTTACTTATTCACTTTATTCACTGCTAGTCTCAAATGCTATTCTGATAGAATGAGTTCATGAAATTCAAACCCATATGATTTTACTGATCTTATTTTTACTAAAACCCAGAAGTTTTTTCCAGCATCTACTGAGCTGCTTGTATAACATGGATTAGATTCTTTGGAGCAAATATTTCTCACAGGATCATTTCACTTGGGGTGAAAGGTGATAAAAGCATTGGTGCACGAAGGAGAAAGGGGAAAGGTTGAAAAGTCCACAGAACTTGCAGACATTTTGGAACAAGCCATTTAATAAGTTACTGAGGAATCTGTATTTTCTTACATACTTTGGGAAAGAAAAAGTTTGTTTTTACAATAAAAATGTACAATGAGAGAAAATTTCCTAAACTATGGTAACATTTTCTCTGGGTTTCAAGTTTCAGACTTATCATCAGTGGTGCCACGTTTCTGTACAATCTGCATAATTGTAGGCTTGGGTTTAGTTGTATTTTTTGGTTTAGGGTTTTCTGGATTGTTTGTTTGTTTGTTTTAAGGAGACTCATTCTAGCTTGATGCCTCTCAACCTCCTTAAAACTTCAAATCCTAATGTCCAAATAATGCAGCACAATGCTACGCAGAACTATCACAGCAGTGTCTGAGGTTAGGAATAGCACAAGTGCAAAAGGGGTTTAATCCAGCAATTTCAGCTAATGCAGCTGCTCAGACACTGCACTGTATGTTTTAAAATATTGAGGTTTTAGAAAGCTTATAGCTGCTTGGAATATTTAACAAATTACAACAACACTTACATCCTCAACCAATTTGCCTACCAATCCAAAAACAGTTAAAGGGCATTAAACCTACTCGTATGCAGACCCTTCCTGCTCAGAATCAGCTGCACACACTCTGCCACCCACATCACTAAACACAATGACAAGATTATGCTTCCATGTCTTTGCAGCCTATTCTTCACAATATGCAAATCTTTGGGAACTGCATTTCTGATCCCAATGCAACAGCACAAAAGCTATTGTCGTAAGAAATGGTTTAACCTGTCAGCAACACTGTCACCACAATTACTACCACTAATAAAGATATGATCATAATCTGCCACTTAAGGATCATTAGATACATTATGACTATTGTATTCTCTTACATAGTTCTTTTACATGGACACTAATTGAGAACACTTGATTTAAATAAAATCAAGCACTATAAACTTTCATTGACAAATCTGTTCCTAACCTTTAGACAGCATAGGGTGCTGCTTGCTGATGGAGGGAAAACCAGCTATTAAAAAGGCTAACCCTGCAAAATATTTATCAGAAATACAAACCACTGTAACACTGTATACAAAGAAGAGAGCTTGGTAGAAGCACACAAGGATGCTCTGTCTGAACATGTAAATGACTTACATTAAGCTAGGTTAAAACTCCTCACTACCATTCAAATGCTTGTGGTCCATGCAACAATTTATACTGTGTTTGGGAATGGACAGCTGTATATTCAGAAAGATTCAAGTATATCTGTAAAAGGCACAGAGTGCCTAACAGAAGTTTAGTCTATGTAATTATTTTTACATCATTTTATATAATTTTATTGAGGTTGAAAAAACTATGAAAAATATAGCAAATGCTTAAATATTAGTTGTATATGTGTCCTGGGTTGAAAAATATAACCAAAAATGTGTATTTTATTTTCATCTGTTGAAGTCGGTTGGGAGATATTGTTCCTTCTCTCTTGTAACTCTAGGAGGGGAGGAGGGCAGATGTCTTCTGTTAATGGGATACTTGATAACACCAGATATGGTAGTGCCTTCTTATCTCTTCCTCCACCCATCCTCCACCCATCCTCCTCCGAGGGACATCACCTGTGAATGGGCCATTTAAGGCCTCTCACATGATTGATAACATCACCTCATTCCATAGTGAGATGCTCCACCCAGTGGGAGGAGCCAAAGCCTTTCCACTGGGATAAAACCAGCAATCCCAAACACCAAGGGAGGCTGTTTCCACTGGATTCCCAGAGGATGACTGGACCCTTTCTTGAGGATCATCTCTACTCCAGCAGAGCTACATCTGTCACTCTGGGAGGACTTACTTCGGGCTGCTTCCAACACCCTGACCAACAGGGTGTTAGGTTTGCATTCTGACTCTGTCAGTGGTCCTTTGTACTATTGCATTTGTCTTATTTTATTTTTATCTTTCTTGTTGTTTGTTCTCTCTCTATTAAATTGTATTTCTGACTTGGATTCTCACTGGTTTTTCACTTTCAAACCAGCACAATATGGATCTCAGATGCAGCTCTTGTGCATGTATCATAGAGTTCTCCCCTCTGAAAGCTTAATTTCTGGAAATATTTCATCTCAGAATGACCATGAGCTGTCAGAGTGACCATGAAAACAAATCGAAAGGCATGTTGCTGCTTTCCAGAGAAGTACAAGAGAGCTTTCCCATGACTAGAGAAAACTATTTAATATATTCCAAACTGAACTGTTTCACCTAATTCAATAATTCTGGCTTGAGATGCTGCAAGCCATGTGTAAATGAGACAGAAAAAAAAATAAAGTTTTAAGCTGCCAGAAACGTCTGGATCTGGTAAGAGCATGACTGGAGAAGCCATCACCAATATCCAGCCTGGTCCAGCTCAGAGAGTAGTGCAACTGTCTAAGGAGAGAGAGGGCACCAGGGCATCCCTTTCTTCATGCTTCCACTTTATCACGGTGAGCTGTCTTTCTGCTGGGGAAGGCCCATCCAGCAGAGGCAAAGGAGGCAGAAGATGGCAGGCGTCCACACACCTTTTGGAGCCTGTTCCTCCTATTGTGTCAGCAAACAATAGCCTCCCGCTAATCTGTGAATCTCCTCAGGCTCCCTTCATGCCTTTACCATACTGCTCTCCCAGCCCCAGTCACCTTCTCTGCTATTTACAGCTCTCAGCTGTCAGATTCTCTCTCTGTATGCCCTGCAAGAAGGTAAGTTGAAAAGAGAAAAAGATGTCACTGATTGAAATGCCTACATTTTCCAGTTTAATTTGGATACTTTCCACATGCTATCTCCAAAATTTTATGTCATTTGTAGCATGAGCCAATGGTTGTCTTCTGTTAACTGCACAGACCATGCAGTCAAAGATTAACAAAAAACTGCTGCTGTGGCAAAATACTTCCAGTATTGCCAAAACCTGTGTTTCTCAGTACTTTCCATTGCCTAAGGAATTCTGATCTAGTGTTAGTATACAATGGACAATTTATGGCATGTTGTTGCCATGAACTTGTAGAATGGATATGGAGCCATAAGCAACCTAGTCTAGTGGAAGGTGTCCCTCCCCCTGGAATGGGGGTTGGAATTAGATGATCTTTAAGGTCCCTTTCAACCTAAACCGTTCTATGATTCTTTTCTGTGCCTTTCTGGAAAATAATGAATGGATAGACTGCATCTCCAAAATTCAGAATATCAACAGACATAAAAATACAAATACTACATAACTAAGGTGGGTTTTGGGTTTTTTAGGCATACTATCAGATTTTAAGAACTAAATCTTAGCAGATGATTGTTCTAACTTAGTGAAAATAGGATGGTAACTTACCAAGTCATGCTTTATACTGAAAAATACTCTGGAAGTATTTGGTTTACTTATAAACTAAACAAACCAATGCCATATTTATTATCCATATACAATAAAAATGTACAATGCAAAAATAATGTGGGCATTTTTTTTTACAGCTTCTGCTGTTCCAAGTGTATGCTATGGTGTTTTTTTAAATTTATTTTTATAATTTACCTGGCACATGAAAACCCTGACCCTAGATTTAATTATTTTTGTTACATATTCCAAATTTATGCTTGGAATATGTTAGTTTGAACATTTTAGGGTTAACAGATCAAAGATAAGCAGAGAAACCTCTGCTATGGGCCACAGAAAATCTGCTATAATCATTCACAATGAAGATATGATGTTACACCCACTAAGAGTTAAAACTCTGCACATTATGCAAAACTCTATAATCAGTAACAATTTTAAGCAACTGCAGCAAAAAGGATTGAATTTTATAGTAAGTCAAATGTGTGGTGCAATGCCACAACTAAAATCATTCTAACACAGATGTTTAAAATATAATTACAAAAAATATTAGATTATTATCTGATCAATTCCTCCCTTGAAATGTCTTTTTCTCTTCCCAAACTATAAATGGATTCAAGGTGAGTTCATCCAGAGATGTAACAACCAGTGCCCAGAAATCACTGTGAAATGGAAATAAAGGTTACTAGCAGGAAATACAGCTGAGCAGCTGCATTGCATGGCAGCAAGCCAAAATTAGTGTATTCTCAGTGATGTGTAAATAACTTGGAAAGTAAAGGTGCAGAGCTGGTGATCAGTCAAACTTGCTGGTCACCAGCAAGTGACAAAGCTTTTGCATGCAGTTTAACAACTCTGCTGCTGATGCATCTTTTTTTTGTGGTATTTATGAATCCACTTTGTTCCTTAAGAAGTTAATGCTAATACATTTTAATGCTTTTCCTCACTTAAAAGGAATAGTTCTTTCAATACAGTGCTGTTCGGTTTAGTCCATAAGGCATCCAATGACCTCAAGCAATGAGGAAATCCATATGGGCAAGCAATTCATATCTTCAACATCTCATGAAAACAACTCCAACTTCAGTGATGCTTCATGAGGATGGAAGAAGAAAAATGCTTCAACTATTCTGTATCTATTTACTACACAGATTGAGACAATACATTATTCTTTGCGTTGGTTGTTTTTTTTTTTTTGTATTTTAAATTTCTCCCCCTCTAAATTCTACAACTGCAAGCTAGTACAATTTGAATACAATGCCTTATGTGTACTGATGCTAATACATATGAAAATGAGCATTTACCTATCAACACATTGAGGCAAGCCTGAATTTCCCTTAAAATAAAAATGAAAAGAGAGCAGCATATAAGAGCTTCCCTCTTCTCCACGTAGAATTACGTTATTAAAAGCCTGAGGTAATAGGTATGTTATTGGTTTATATGAACACACACAAAAGAATTCTGTCTCTTGGTATGAAGTTACCTCTCCATTTAAAGTTAGTGTTATAATCAATCCATCAACTTTTTCATGGGTTCCCCACCATCCAAATGTGTTCACCTTTACTGGCTGAGTTTCTGTGAAGTCTGATGAAACTGCCTTAGAATTTGAGGCCAATGAAGACTGCCTTACCTCAGAATTTTCTTTCTCCAAATGGCCAAACCTTTCATCAAAGTGCAAGGTAGAGAAGATACAAAATCTATATTTCTATAAAGGGAACAAGATCAGGTGTATGCCTAAACTTTTTTAGATAAACACCTGCTTGAAACTTTAACAGGATCACTGCAGAATGCTGCTATGAAGTTATAATGTACATTACGAAATTTATTTCATTCTCCAGGTATACCCCTATTTGTCTTGCATTTTTGTTACTTTTATATTTGAGCTCTTCACTATCAATGCTAACTTCCATAACTTGTATTAAAGAGCTGTCCATATCAATCCACTTATGAAGCAGGCATACATGTCCTCTAAAATCCTGAGAGGCAGAATACAGACAGACCTTTAAATCAAGGGCAGGCAAACTTATGATACCACACTACTTTCAAACATGGAAGTTTGTAGAATCTGCTACTGTATTCAAGTTACTGGAATCCACTTGCAAATGCCCCAGGTTTGTCACACAGTTTCAGTGTGCAGGCTGGACACTGTTTTTTGATACTCCCTTTCTGGGAGGAAGAGGGTGGCAGGAGAAGAAAGATCTGTATTTTCCACACTAAAATGCCAGAATACTTAGGTTCAAGCTGTTCAAAGTCAACATATGTTGAGCAAGACTGGTTACACTTCAAAGTGATTAGATGAGCTACTGAAGAAGCTGCTCCCTCACTGGACTGCTTGCCAGTTTTAATCTTTAGCTCCTGACAGGTCAGATAGCCCAAATAAGAATTATTCCAGGTATTCTGAGAGGCACGGCAGAACTGGGCACGCAGAACAATTTTCCTTTGAGCTTGAAAAATCTGCAGCAAACAGGACTCACTGCCATAGCTCACAAAACCTAAAGAGACACCAGTGGGGATTCATATAACTTTCCACAGCAGCCCAGAGAAAGTGCTGATCAGAACACAGCTTGTTTCATTTTAGACAACAGCTAGGCAAGGTCAGGCAGCTGGAGCAAACGGAATACATCCTGGTCTACAATTACTCTGTCATACCACTGACATTTTTATCGGGATAGCTATCTTTAGAATAGGAAGTAAGTGCATTAAACAGTACCACATTACTTTTCTTTCTGTTTCCTGATCTCCTTTACTTGCTTTCCAAGTCCAATTGTCTAGACCAACCTACCATTTTATGAACGATTTCATTCTGTAATTCTTATAAGATGCCTTCTTTGATAAATTTCTTTCTACCCCCTTCCCCTCCCCCCAACTCCTCTGCTCTGTACTCTCTTGTTGAGGGCCTTTTCAATATCTGCCACCCACTGCAACAGTTAATGCCAACAGCATCAGTTTTGCAGGAAATTGTATTGTTGATTTCAAAAAGTTGTGTAAGAACCCATGACCATCATAGAAGAATGATATAAACTTTAAAACCCCCTCCCTCCAACTTTTCACGCTATAAGAGCTGTCAGCAGCAGTCTCTTTTCCTTTTTGATACAGATGGTACACATTTCAGAAGACTGCACTGACTATGTAATTACATAAAGATAGGAACTAGCCCTTTGAAACTCTCCTTCCTGATTTATGGGGCATAAAAATCTCTCTCAAAAGAAGCTGTAAGACTCCTGTTTCCTGAAAAACTTCCACTCACAGATCACTATATAAAATTTTAATGTCCCACCCTATTTCTCAGTGCCTCTTTTAAGCAGCAAATTAGGTTTTGAATGATCTTGAACAACAGAAAAACCAGACATACTCTACACTCAAATATCCTTTACAAGAAAAACTTGATTAAAGCTGGTGAGGGAAGAACTTGGGAGACTGTGAACAGAAACAACAGAGCATGTTAGAGTATGTACTATTCCTGAAAAATCAGAGGTGAAAACATGAAAAGCAAAGCATGTTGATTTTTTCCCCCACAAACAAATATATATTCATTTTAAAAAACTTTGTCCATTGTTCAGTACCTTCTCTGTATCTTAGAAGCGGTGACAGTCACCGTGTTTCTGCTGAAGCACCAAATGAGTAACCTTCAACCTAAGGCTGAAGGCCAGATGACCAACCTTAGAGACATATATACATTATTATTTTTAAAATGCATTTTATGTTGTATATTTCATTACAAATTTTTAGATTCCAAGTGTGTAATAGAGAAATAAATTAAACATCATAAACATGACTTATAGAGATGACCTCAGACTTGGAGCCTAGGAGGTACTTGGCTGTGGAACAAACAACTTCTGGAGAGGTTCCAGGACTACAAACTCCCTTTTTTTTCAATTAGATGATCTAACAGACCCCGTGATGATCCAGCACAACAAACAAATTGACTGAGGACAAGTAGTAAAAACAGTAAAACATGATTTTTGCCTTTTAGCACTAGGAATTCACTCTCATTAAAAGGGGGCTCTTCTGCAAAAAAAATCCAGCACTGAATTTCACACTTACGATTATAAGAAGATCGTCTTGTTCTAAGAAACTGAAAAAGTTTGCTGCAGGACATTAATAAGTTTAATATAGGGACTCCCCTTCATCAACACAGGGTAGTGGTTAGCACGCTTCCAAGCAGTCCCATTTCAGACAGTTTGAAACCAAAATCAAAGCAAAACCAAATCCTAAACAGGATTATCTAAGGACTTGTCACTGTGTAAAAATAGCTCATGTGTTTGATTCTCAGTCATGAAACACATTACAGAAACCTGAATAAAAAAGGTTTTTTAACATTTTTCTGATGGTAATCACACACAAGTACAATTTAAAGCAACAAAAGATATCCAGCACAGGTGAAAGGAACCCATAAGAGATGCAAGTCATGAAAGAAACCACAACAGTTTAATAGTGAGAAAGCAGTGCTGTAGGGGCCTTAGCTGGCTGCTTGTCTCCAGGCGTGCCCCAGTGCACAACTCATGTGTTTGGAGTACATTTCCCCCTACTTGCTTTCTCGGCTGAAAAGCTAATGAAGTCTCAACAAACAGACTTAAGTTCAAACATCATTAATTCTGCTATTAAGGTATATCACTAAGAGGTTCTCCCACTTATACAGTTATGAAATGCCTGGCAACAAGGACATTTATAAATACTTTCTCCAAAGGAGGAAAGACCGACCTGAATTTTATTGCAGATCACTAGCTGTGTCATTCTTTACAATTTCAAGCCCCAGAACAGTAGCAAGAAGATGACAGATTCCCCCAAATTTGTGCACAAAAGATTGCTGCCAAAATGGTATCAACTATTTTGCTACAGGTCCATAAGGCAAAATATCTCAATCGTTCTTTTAAAGCATTACTTATGATAAAAATCACCAGGGGCCTTCAGGCTAGAGCAACATCAGGCACCTCTAAAGCTGTCTTAAAAGCAAAGGTTTCAGAGAAGCTGTACTAATCGAGTACGGTTGTTGAACTGCAGGCAAAGCACATCAAGGGGGTGTCTCCTCCAAAAGCCTAATTCAGGACATCAGATGGCACGAGCCTTGAAGCCGCCCCTTCTCTTCCCCTACATGGGAGCAAGGAATGAACCAGGAAGGAGCTGTTCCAATCACCCCTTCTGTACAGTTCTCTCCCTTCTCCCTTCGCAGTCACTCCACTACCACATCTTACAGGTCCAAAAGTATTCCTCCCCCATATGTTTGGCATGCTTTGGTTAGAGGACAGCAAGCTGTTACACATTTCCTTCACAGGACCAAAAGCATATCTAGTATGAGATGCAAAAGTCTGCATTTTGTCCACAGAGGACATGTGCTGATAGTTTGATAGGGAAGGATTACACTGTCCAAGACTCTTCCACAGACACCTCAAGACATGTGTCCTGCTCCAGCTGGAAGATGAGCATCACCATTCACAGCAGCGTGGTTTCTGAGGAACATATGAAAGGGGCTTCCAGCTGTAGATTGTGTTAAAAAAACTAGGATTTCAAGTTGCATGCAATGTTTTTGTTTTCTTGTTCAATTTTCCCCTGCTTGAAAGTAATTTCTTCAGTTCTAATAGTAAAGCTAAATACCATGGAAAGAACTGAAGAGCAAGCAGCAAATTATGCTCTAAAGTGCCATTAATGTTGTCCATTGTCCTGCCATCAATGCATCCACCTCTCACAGATCTGTACACTGTATCTGTCATCAATGTTCCTACCAATATGCTGCACGTCTTAGGGCTTATCCTTAAACTCCAGTGTCACCTGAGTGTCCAATAATGACAATGATTTGGCAAACTTCGAGCTCCCAGGTATGTACAGACTTCCCTTTAAGAACATAAATATGGTTGACTTAATTGTTTTGGATTTAGTCAGATCCTCTGGAAAATGTTTTTCTGTGACAAAAAAGCCCAAATGCCCCAAATGAACAAAGATGGCGATTTTCTCAACCAACGTTCAGCTAAAAAACAGGTTATGATCCACTGCTCCTGGTAATTTCCTTTCAAACAAAAGCACATTAAAAACATGAGAATGCAGAAGATGAAAGAACTGATGGTGATGGAGGAGTTTTTAAGAGTTGAATTAAGGCATCATATGAAGAATCTCACGCAGATGTGAGGAAGACAAATTAATGTAAACATGGACTCATTAATATACAGATCATAGAATCATAGAATCATTAAGTTTGGAAAAGATTCCTAAGATAATCAAGCCTGATCTTTGACCAATAACCACCTTGTCAACTAGACCACAGCATTAAGTGCCACATCCAGGTTTTTCTTGAACACTTCCAGGGTTGGTGACTCCACACCAATCTAATCATCCTTTCTGTGAAAAAAATTCTTCCTGATTTCCTGCCTGGACCTCCCCTGGCATAGCTTGAGGCTATGCCCTCCTGCCCTGTTCCTGATGAAGTGCATTTCTCTTTCCCATCTCTTTTTAAGACATAGCTAGCCCACCTAAAGTTATTTTGAATCTATATTTGCAGTACTTAGTAAATTATGCAATTCTGACTAAGATCTGAATTAGAAAAGATGAGAGGTAAATTAGGTCATAAGAAGACAACCAAGATTGCAATCAATCAAGGTTTCATAATTAAAAAAAAAAATGAAACCATTCATCAGCCACCAGATTTTTTCTCAATCTCTTAAGAGTATGTGACAACCATTGAGGTTGAAGGTGGCAGAATTTTTCCTAGATGTCTCCTGATTCCATTTAATATTTTATTTCAACATTCTTTTGATCCTCTCTCCCAAAATAGTCTCTACAAATACCATCTCTATGATCTCTAGTACTGACATGAAAGAAAGTCTCCAAACTTTCTCAATCTACGGATGCATATGTATTTAATTTTAAACTACTGACATTTTAAGAGGCATGTCTAATGTATATAGTTGTTTCAGCTCTAGCTTGTGGGTTACTCAAGAGCACAGGCATGAAGGCCACCGTCAATATGCATTTAAGGCAAAATTTTACCAAAAAAGCTTTGGTAGGTAAGTAGATAACAGTGGGATGGAAGGAGGGTTAATGCAACATATCAAGAAGAACAGAGACTGAAGAAATACGCACCTGGCCAGACCTCAGAACTGTATTATTAGGGGTAGAGGTGCAACAAGTGAGATGCAGAACAAGCAGAAGTGGGAGCACAGTTGTGAGAGAGTAGCTGAAATGCCATTTGCCACACACATTAAAGTTAAAATTCTGCAAGTGATGATCAGCATAGATAAACAAGCCTGAGATCCGCCCAAAGCAAACCTGTGAAGAGCTGTAGAAAGCAAATGGAGTTCTTGAAAGAAGAGTTTAATATGGGATTACAGTTATTTGAACTGCTGTTGGACACCTGAAAGAGAAAATCTGTTACTATAAAAAAAACCAAACCAAAAAAACTCAGTAAGTGCAAGTATACCACTACATGTCTCAAAAGCAAAAAAGAGAAGTCCTTCTTTTCTGTAACTGTGCCAAAATATAGGTTTTCCAATGACAAAAAAATGCAGAAATCTTTCAGCTGATTCCCCTAGCTTGGTCCCTTTTGGAGTTCCTCAGCCTTTTCTAGATTTGTGTAGCCAAAGTATCTCCTTTACCTACTGACAGGTATATAAAGACATAAAACTTTTTCATAAATCCATTGTTAACACAGATAAACAGAAACACATTAATATCATCAGAATAGTCTGTCAGTCTCCCTGTGACCATTTCAGTGCTTAGTTGACCCCTCCAAATAAAACTTGTGAAAGGCCTTTGAAACAGGAAGAAAATTGTCTGCCAATTGTCTTTGCGTTACTGCTCCCCAAACATATTCAAAGAAGTCTAGAAAATGAGTGAGACACTATTTCCCTGTGCAGAAACTGTGCTGCCAAGATGAGCCCTTACCTCTTCCAGAGAAGCAGACCAGCACATCCAAGCTGGAATCTATTTGTGTTTATTGCTTAACCGAAAAGAACAAAACATCATTTCATCACAAAGAGAAACTTTGGAGATAGATTTTGGTTAGATCTAAGAATGTTTCTACACACTTAGCAGCTGTCAACCCCTCCAGAATGAAAATACCTCCTCATTGTCTCCACAAAGTTGAATTTCCACAGTAATATGTTAACAGATAATGTTCTTCTATGTAAAAGGGTGCTTCAATAGATCAGAAAACATAGCAAAATATATGGACTGTTTTGGATTGCTCTGAATTTTGGCACATTTATGGGGACTGGGGCAAGGGGCAGGAGAGGAAACAGGTAACATTAATGTTCTTAACTTGAGCATCTGTAAATAAATGCATATGTATATCTGAGATACAGCTAAGTTTTTCTTTACCCTCACCACATTAGCTTTTCTAAATGTTGCTGTTCTTTTCCCACAATGTAAAGGTGACTGTTCTAACCATGGCTTAGACTTTGAAAACGTTCTCTGTCTCAACACTTTTCCCTGGATTTAGAGTATAGCATTTACTGTACAGTCAAAAAAGCAAAGGGAAAACAAGACTTCAAGTCCAAATGTTAGCCCAGGCACATCTTTTATGTTTAAAAGACGGTGTATCTGAAAAAATTATATATCCAAATTAATTTCTAGCTGATTAGTTTTCACTAGAGGCGAGACGATGGAAGAGACAGGCTAGGAACTGAATTTAAACTGTGCTCCAACAGTGTCAGTTTACATAACATGACTGGCAGAAAACTGAAAAAATGTAAGAAAAATGCTACAATTGGCATTTGTATGCTTTTGTTTTGAAGAAATGTTAGCAGAATTCTTAAGAATCAAATTTCTTTTAAAAAGAGAAACTGCATACATGTATGTATGACTGCAGGGCCAGGAAATTTAAAGAGTGAAGTAAAGAGCTAATAAGAAAAGGGGATTGAAGCTGTAGTGAAAAATGATGGGCATAAAAAGCTGCTGCTCAGTAGCAGCAAAATTTAGTGCAGGTGGAGAGAAGAAAGGAGAAAAGAGAAGATCCTTATCCAGATGCAGAGAATCCAGATGACAAAGAAAATAATATAGGTCTTTGACAGAAAAGGAATATTAGTGGGAGGAATGCTTGTCATCTCTATATTCCCTTCCCTTGAATTCAAGATTGGAATAACCCTTTCCTTTAAGTTTCCTTTTAAGTTTCTTTAAGATCACCTCCCC
The DNA here is from genome assembly GCA_013400215.1 of Cisticola juncidis. Taxonomy (NCBI): domain Eukaryota; kingdom Metazoa; phylum Chordata; class Aves; order Passeriformes; family Cisticolidae; genus Cisticola; species Cisticola juncidis. The sequence continues at coordinate 1,454,877 of VXBR01002800.1, read as the reverse complement.
TGCTCTTCCAATGTGTGTGTCATACTCTTTATGTAAAAGGACGACAGAGAGCAGAGCTTGTGGCTGTGGTGGGGAGAGGAAATATAAACAATTTAGCTATTCTTTAGAAAACCTTGACCATTTATGTACTTTTAACTTCTTCCCTGATCAATGTGTTTCATGATCTAGGGCAATTCCAAAGACAATCCTGGTGCTAGAGTCCTGCTACTCTGGGAGTACAAATCTAAATGCTGTCAAGATGTACTGAGCTCTTCCCTGTAGAATGAAACACCTGACAAATTCCACAGTTCCTTCACTCCTATGCCACTAACAATAACTGTTCACTAACGTCTCATTAAGCCTACAAACCACCATCACCTCCCCTTCACAGCTGACAGATTTATGAAATCACATCTTTCTCATAACATATGCATGATCTTCTGCATCACATTACAATTCCAGCTCTGCCAACATATTCCAGTTGTTGCCTACACCACTCAGTAGGGCTGGAGGGTGACTGCAGTGCTCCTACAAAACTGTGCAAAGTGCTGCTGGCACTTATTACAGACAGAGCAAAGGTGGCACGCGCATGTGCCCCACATGTTTCTCAGTGAATTTGACAAAACTCACCACTCTGGAAAATCATGAACTATCATCACAAGTCCTCTGAATGCTCCACATCTGGACTGCAAATTCTGGGCCATGACTCCTAACGTGTAGTGCATCTTCCCATTACAGCTGTCAGATCAGAAGGAGGTGCTGAGTCTTGAGATCTGTCTGTCTGTGTTACAGATATCTAAAATATTCTAACCAGGAATTTGAAAAGTGACCCCAAAGGTGCAAGATCAGATCTGGATTGAGAACACCACATGTAGTACATGTACGAATAACAACTCAGTATGAACTAAATTAAAGATGTATCAATTCCAACTGCATATGCATGTGTTTGTTGCAGTTTTAGCAAAGGATGTGGTTATTTTCTTCCACATCGGCAGCCCGTGAATTTCTAATACAGTCATTTGAATAGAATTCCTGTCCCCACTATTTGCCTGAATTACATAAACATTGCACAAATTCTATAAACTGTACATATAGAAATATGATCTATTACATAAATCAATGAACTATCCAGCTAGGAGCACTAGAGAACCAGCAAAGATGATGCTTTAAGTCGCCAGGGTTTCAATGGTTCAGCAGACTGCTGTGAGAACTGCCTTGTTGAAAACCTTGGCACTTTGGAGTGCGGGCAGGAGGAGAAGGCATGTAAGAATGAAGGGAGGAGAAGGAGGTTAAGCTCAAGAATAAAAAGAAATAAATAATGTAAAGGCTTTGCCTACAGAAAATTCTGTGCTGGTTTGGAGAGGGAGAGGATGTTTATCCCAGACAAAATCCACCAATTATAACCTCCTCAGTTCTCACCTCTCTGAGTGAGCACTTTTTCTTCTCTTTCTCCTAGCAAATATAAGCCACACTAACCCTGCCACATTTCAGCAATGAGCAATATCAATATATTTCCCTCCAAAAATTTTTGTGATCCCATATTACACTCATTAATACTGCCTTGAAACAATATTTTAATACTTATGATAAAATCAGACCTACACTTAGAAAAGCACATGGAATAGGTTATACAATGTATTCTTAAACCTAGGAAATATTGATGGTCTGCTCAAAGAAAGTAATGCCAATATGGTGCCTTGAGTAAAAACTGGGATCACACCACTTAACTGGATGAATCAAAGCCTGGAGATGAGCTTAAATTTCTGACAAAGTTTAGTTCAATCCCAGCCAGAAAAGCCTCAAGCAACTCCACTGTTCTGAATTGTTTTAGCTTTTCTAAACAAATCAGAACAGCAAGTGCTATTGGAGTCATAAACAGATTTCCTATTTAAAAGGCTCAACTTTAAGGCTATTGACCACATTCCCTCCCTTCCTGTCCCAATTTAAACTTGGCTTTCACAGCTCCAGCTGAAACCTGAGGTGAGCCAACTTTGAATCAAATTTAGTTTTGTCTGCTTTTAATTTGATTGGACTGGCTTTCAAAACAAACCAAGCAAACTCTCACAACACTGGGATTTCAAGTTACTGATTTTTTTTGCATAATCTCTCACTTTTCATCTTAATATTACCCCTTATGCAAGGCTGATAAAATATTAAAAATATACGTTCAAAATGAGGTTTTGTGGGGTTTTTTTTTATATGATACAAACCATTTTAAAAAATGAAGGATAAGAATTGAAAATTAAATCAATGTGCTCATCCACACCTGAAGCAATGCTCAGTATGTATAGGGGGTGTGCAAAAAACATGGTCCAAAGCCAGCATTAAAAAATCCCCTCAAATTTGTTGATAGTGGAAATAACCCTAAATCAGGGAGCATGAGCATGAAAAAGGTGACTCTTAGCACAGGCCAACTAAAGAGCATGTTGTCACATTCTTACAGCCCTTCTCTTGGATGTGTTGCTGATTTATCCTCCACCTGCTCCTGTCAAAGTTTATTAAATCTTGTTAAAAACATCCCAGTATGATTATTGAGCACAACTCAGGCAACTGGGATTCTCCTATTTCTGTGACAAGCTCAGGCTAATTCCTGCTGAAAGAGAGGAATGCCTTATCCACCACACAGAGCTACAACAGCTGCTCTACCATGGTATGGACTCCTCACCTGAACATCAGCTTCCTGCCCTCCCTGGCAGGAAGTTGTGTATGTTTAAAACAGAGAGGAATGAGCTACTACATCATACATTTTACACAAGGAAAATAAATTCTAAGTCACTGAGGACTGAATTCTTACTCTTCTTACTTTCAGGGAAGATTTGCCTGACTAATATCTCTGCTTTCCTAGATCACAAGATGCAAGAGCAAGGAGGCTAAATATTCCTCTAAGAAAAGTTAGAAAAGGACTCTCCAGTCAGTCTTTCCCACAGCTTGCTAGATTTATCTTATGCTTAGATAAATAGGATTCATAGCCCAAGATAGTAAAGCTTCTATTGACCACAATGTGCCAAGATTTTACTCTTATTACTGATCTATTTAGAAAACAAGGAGAAAATAGTATGTTTTGAAAAGCAAGTTTTAAATTACCAGTCTCTTGACCGAGTAACTAAAGCAATCTAAACAAAGAAGCAGCAAAGAAACTATTACTTAAAGTGATAGGCTAATTATATAGTTTTAAAGTATTGTGTCCCACATGCAGGTAATAGAATGGCTATATATATACATATATATATATATGTGTATATATATATACACACGTGGGCTAGCAGTAAAAACATCACAAATATTTGCTTTGTAATATTATTCATAATATACTTCATTGCTCTGGCAGTAGTGTGTTAAAATCAGTTAGTGTGTTAAAATCAGACAAACAGCAAACTGGTTAATGATTAATCCCTATTTCTACTACTGCCAAAGAGTTGGCAGTGGAATACCACCAGCACTCCTGCAGAAGCAAAAGTTAGTCCAGCTACTACTTTTACTCCTCCTGCTGCCTGCAAGTGAGTTCTTTCCCAAAGTCCAGTCTTTTTAAGCTTTTAGTTACTTGTGTTCTGCAAAGCCACCTTTCGCCATGTGGCCAGGTTTTAGTTTCCCCAGGTAAAAGTACAGGGTTAAGGTTGTTCTGCGCTACCCTCTCTGAAATATTTTTTTTCCTTCTCCAGCTTCAGCGTACTTCTGTTATTTCTTTCCCATACACTTCACACAGGAACAGTTTCCAGCACCAAAATAGCTCGTCCACCACTGGGAAAAGAGAAAGTAGACCCATTTTCCTGTACACTTCTTAAAATGGTCTTCTTGCCAAGCATTGTTTCTCATCTGTTGTGGAACATGACACCCTATTTAAATGTCAACATGAGTTCAAATGGGGCAACCAGTGTATTTTTGAAGTGGCTCTACTCCGAGTTTCTTCCCTACTACCATCAGGTTACTAAGATACCAGGTTTACAGTCTCTGGATTAATAATAATCCCAATGTGCATGTTATTTTAACCTTTATATACACCAAAATGAGAGGAACTGTTAAATTAGGAATTTCTCATCTGTGCACAGCTATTGGTACTCTGCCATCTACATGTTGCACTGCACCGCTAAAGCCACAATCACAGCGTAACTCAGGGGTCTGTGAACTAAAACTAAGTCCCATGGGCATTTGTGCCAGAGCTAGAGGACACTCACTTAAAAAGTGAGGGGATCTAACACAAAATCCTGCATCTGAGCGACAAGGCTCTAGACGTGCATTATAAATGCTGAAAAATAAAAAATGTACATCAAAATCAACACACAAAAAGTACTGTTTAGGCAATCATTAAGGAACTACACACTGTTTTCACAACACTGAAAGTGTGAAAAAACTTCAAGCTCATGTTTAGCTTCCAACAGAAAGGTAAAACTTATAAACACTCATAAACCCCCCGAATAATGTAGTAGTGTAGTTAGTTAATATAGCTTCAGAAAAATCCATCTATTTAAGATCCCCAGATACTTGGTTGTTTTATGTGTTCTGGTTTTCCATTTTTGTATCATAGCTGCCAAAGACAGGAAAACAAAAAAAAAGGTCTTTTTGTTTGCTTCTTTTAGAGCTCCTCTGCCTAAGAAAGCACTTCTCTCATACACCCATGTTCTTGAAGGAAAAGAACAACTGCGTGTCAACTGATAGTTGCCACAAGATAGTTGTTCAGAAGATCAAAGTAGATTCACCATTCCAAGGGTTAGCTTCCACTGCTGCCTCACTATCTCCAGAGTACTTCAGAGACGTCTTTGAGAAGAGGATTTCCTGTTGCCCAAGCACACAGCCAAGGAGAGTCAAGCTCTAGGAAAAAGTTTCTTGGGTTATCTCAAAGTACAGTACTTGGTCACAGAGGAGACACTGAGAGTGTCAGTTGCAAGCAAGCACAACTCCTGGAAGCCAAAAGAAATTGGCTACATTGAAATCTCAGGATTTTGGTCACACTGCAAATTGTCCAGTAATTATTTTTCAGATAGTATTGATAGTGTCTACTTTTATTTCAAAGTTAATGTTTAGGGCGTATATATTATGAAACCATATAGCTAACACCGAGTGAGGTATTTCTCACATGTGCTTCAAAGCTTATTTCAAAACAGATGCTAGAAGTCATAGAAGTGCCTTCCAAAGAAAATACATATAACATCTAAATCTTGATTTAGATCCTCTCACAACTAAAACCACCAAATTCTTTAATTGAGAGTATACAATGCTTAGAAGAAATACAAAGGTTTAGTGTGAGGGAAATGTACTGGAATAATGCAATGTATTTGACAGTCAAGGGTGCTAGAATAGGAAAAAAAAAGTCTAAACCAGCCAACATGAAGTGGAATGAGATAATAATACTTCCCCATAAGGTGCTTCCAGGTCTTAACAAAGCTATGCTTCTGAAAATCTCTACAATTCATGGCTGACAAAACCAGAATAACATAACTGCTAACTGCACACCCAGAAAGCTTAATACAATACAGTAACTTGCAATTTCTGCACAGTCTTCCACTTTTCCTAGGAAATTATTAATTTGTTGTCCCAGACAAAACAGCTTTTGGTTATCACAGAGGACTACTAAATTACAAGAACTATACTCAAATAATAACTACAAACTCTGCTAAACAAAGCAGCTACAAATAAGGATTATAAAAACAAAGAGGATGCCAGAACAATCTTGTTTTGGTCCTTAGCATGGACAGGAAGATCTAAGATTGTAATTGAAGGTTGGTGTATCAACTTTTCCGTAGGTCACCTAACTCCTTTCAGTAAGCAAGCCAGCTGCTTTCAGCATGATTCAGGGCAAAGGTAAAGACTTTTCTCTGAGTCCTGCTTCACCTTCACACAAGCTGCCTGGAACTGCATCCATGGAATACAAGGACAGTAGTAAGAAAAAGGCTACAAAGCAAGTTCCTGGTCAAATATTATGAGCAAACATGTGGACAAGAGAAGGACTGTGGATAGACAAAAATAGCTTGTCTTATTTCAAACATTTGAACACTGTTTTGGACAATTGGACTGTATCCTCATCTCCAGATCCCTTCGTAGGCTTGTATTTGGATGTATATTTGATTTGAGAAACAGTGACACTTGGATAAAAATAGTCTGGCTGAATACCTGTTTGGTAGGTTCTGAATTTAGAGATAGCATCTCAACACTTGCTCTATTATTAAAATACTTCATATTTGCTAACAAAATTAGCAGTCATTAATTCTTGTACTATGCAACCACCTCCTGGCTCTGTAGCACCACACACTAGAAGCCTCTTCCCTGGATATTAGCTCTAATTAAACACTAAATAATTTCATTCATGAAAAAATGTAAATGCATTTAAAACCTCATGTAAGGCCGTGCACCTTACACAGTGTGATCTCCACTTCTTTTGCGCTGTGTATCACCAGGACCACAGTGATCTGAAATAGTTTTACAAATTCCTGAGAAAAGCACAGCTGAACTGAACACACAGCCCATAAGAACACTGAAATTACCAGGATTTGAAATATATGTCAATTCATTATCAAGAACTATGAACTTTGTATTGAACTGTTGCACATGTATTTCAGCCATATTTCAAGGTCATAATTATTTCTCCCCCTCTCAGAGGCTTTAGTTTTTGGTTTTTTTTTTCAGAAAACCTTCCATTCACTGGACTGCATTTGTAGTCCTAACAGTGCAAAATGCCAGAACGTAAATAAATGTTCGTAGTCAGCAGAAACCAGTGCCTGTGATCCACAGGAACAGCAAGCACTCACAGCTACAAGCAAAGCCAAGGGAAGGGGAGGGGAGAGGGAAAGTTGGCTGAGGGGGCAGGGAAGGAAGCTGTGCTCTGAAGATATGGTGGAAATTTTGTAATTGTTTAAAATTTGGCAAACAACAAACATCTGGCAACCTCCGTGCAGGAGGAGATTCTGAGCCCTGCCTATGCTCTGGTCCCTCACGCAGTGCAACAGGAAGACAGTCACACATTTGATACAGCCTGAAATCACAAACCATTTTAGTGGTAATAGCTATTAATAACTCCTTCTGCTTCCCAGGCAAGGAGGAACCAAGCCTAAACATATAAGAACATCAGTTTTGCTAACTTATGTGCCAACATGCAAATCCTCGCTCAAAGAGTCTCACGAAACTTGAGAGAGCAGACATATAGTAAATTATGTTCCACTTCTGCACATTTAATGAATATTTACCTTTGTGGACAGGGATCTGAAGGGTATTTTTTTCTTGCTGGAATCCCATCTCCAAGGAATTTAGGTTTGCTTAAGCTTTCCTTTCCACATTTTTCTACTTAATTAGAAACTATATATATAGTTAATAAATATAACAAGTCACATAAAGCATAAGGTGTACCAAACTACCTTCTCTTTTTAGTTTTTTTAGATGTGGCTTAATATACTAACATGGTTAGACCACAGTCAGGTAAGGGGAACTCTCACTTCAATAAAGAAGGTAAAGTTTTACTTAAGCTCTAGGTATCATATCTTTTATAAAAATAAGTTACCCAATTTTGTATTTTTAAATTTAAATATGGAGTTTGAACTCTATTTTAGAGCTATTTTTAGACTTGATCCAAGACCCTTGGTGCTTTAAAACTCTTCTGAAAATAATTTTCTTTAGTGAAAAAATATTTCTTATTTAAGAAATTATATATATTTGTTTGACATTACAGCCTTCATAAAAAAAAAATAACACCTTTCTCATTAATTTTTACTGTGATGAGAGTTTGTTTTGGAAACTTTTCAATCAAGGTGTGTATCTCCATCCTAAGATTATTTTCAGAAATTTTGTTCACTGTTTTCTCTTCATTTGAAGATAATAAAAGGCCTGAATGTTATTTGAGGGATGGGAAAAGGAAATATTGGGAAATGGCAGAAGATAAGGCAAAAAATGCCACTCACCACTTCTGTGAGATTGTGACAGACTGCAGAGCACAAGAACAGTTTTGCCATGTAAAAATTGCATTCTACTACTCACTTAATTTAATTATATTCTATTGTCAGAAAACATTTGAGAGCTCTTGTCTTTTTGACTTTTTTTTAAAGATGAAGAAGCAAAGTTTGCTTCTTGTCATGGTTAGAGCAGACCTGGCAATCTTCAAATCCACACCTCAACAAATCAGCTTGCTTAGAGTTTCCCCACGTGCCTCATTTCAGGTAATGCCTGGCACCTGTTTCCATGCTATATTTCAAATGTCCATTTTCAATTATTTTTTTCAGAAGTGTCGTTCCTTGAACAGGAATCATTTCATGGATCACTTCAGGCAATGAGCAAGACATGGTGAGACAGTGACGTCTTGTGATAAGTATTTGCCAAAAATTGTTTGTAAAACACAGGGAAACAAAAGTTGCAAGAATAAAAAAAAGGTAATGGACTGTATAGAGCAAATCCACCATTCTTTCCCCACTTCCTACCAAGAAAAAAAGAGAAACCTATTTCTCTACAATTTAAACAATTTAGCAGGCAAAATAAGAACAGGTTTGCATAGTCCTTTTCCAGCTAGTGCAAAATACCAAAATCTACCACAATGTGACTGTAGGATGTCATCAAGGCAGTGCCCGGTGCCCTGTGCTCGCACCGCCTGTCCCGTCTGCAGCAAGGGCATGGAGCCAGGGCAGTGCCTCCCGGGCTCAGCCTTCCACAGGAGATAAGAATCATTGTTTGGCCAACCAAAACTTCCTGCTCTGAGGAGCTGCCCCAAGACCCGGGTGCCTGCAGCCATCTGGCCAGGCCAAACCAGCCTGCCTGCAATCCACATTGTGTCTCGGCAGTCAGGAGGAGGCTCTGCCATGGGATATGGGCAGTGCTACAGGGCTTGGGGCTGTGTCACTGCTGAGGGCAGGAACTGAGCTGGGACCTTGTCTGCACACAGGCAGGGAGGAGAAGCACAGGAGAGCAGAGGAGGCGGCTGCTGGGCAGGCACCAGTAAGAGGGGAGCAGGAAAGGGAAGGAAGAGCGCAGGATTGGGTTTTGCTTTGGAGAGAGCTTTGCAAGTAGGAAGAGAGGGAGCACAGGGTTAGAGTGACATGTGTGACAGAGCTCATTTGAACAGGGCTCAGAGGTAGGAAAGCATGGGGCTTAGGACATTTGCACGGGCATCCCGGATCAGGGAGATGAATGGGATCCTGAAGAGGATTGATTTCTGCTTTGGAAAGGAGATGTTGCATGAGTATGCTGGGCTACCATCCTTGTCTGGGATTTCCTGGACCAAAATAAATGCACATGGCTTTTCCTCTTCTGCTGGTCTTACTGCAGCTGTACTGTACAGCTGATTCACACCCATGCACAGAAATGCCTGGAATTTTTCATAGCAGCCCCATTAGAAAGTTTGGAAGTCCATAAGGAAAACGTTCTCAAAGTCAGGAACGAATGCGTAGTTGTTGCTGCTGACAGCAGCAGCTAAGCTAACTTGGTCTGGAAATTCCACAGCCATCCTTCAGCCCAAAGGCGTAATTTCTACATGGGGAAGAGTTACAGACAACAATACCAGGCATGTCAACATAATTACACAGCAAAGCCTGCAGTCTCCAAAAAAGCAATTGCTGTCCAGCCATCCAGCCCCAGAACACACGCAGAGGACAGATGAAATGTCTGCTACAGTGAACAGGGTTTCACACGGTCCCCAAACCAATTTTGATACCCTCAGAATCAGCAGCTGCCAAAATCTATTCATAGATATTTGAAAAAATTAGTGCATGTTTGAAGATGGGATACATTTTGCCTTCATAAATATGATTTTTATTTTGCAGGAAAGTGCAAAGACATATACTAAAATGTTTCTAATAAAACAAGTTTAGAAGACAAAGTTTACACTTAATGGGCCAGCCCATACAGATTTCAACCCTCTGCCTAAAATGAATAAAAACCCCCAATACATATTTAAAAACAAAAAGGGGTGGGGGAACATTTAAAGGATTCTGCTTGGTAGCCACATATAAAAGCAGGTACAGCCATCAGTTTTGTTATGCACATTCCCATAATGCAAGGTAAGACCAAGTTCCAGTCCTTATTTGAAACTTTTAGGCACTAACACAAACAATGGACATTCATAAAGATACACCAAGTGAAAGCTAGGAAAAAAAATGGCATGGAATTGCATGCCAATGATAGTAATGCAAAAAGTCATCTTAAACTTCAGATGGAGGCAAAATTTTCTCAAGAAAGCAAACATAAGGACTTGTACAGGTAAAAGTAGCACAGTAAACAATTTACCGAATATAAACAATTATTAGTTCACAGAGTTTAATGGAAGGTACTGCCACACTTTTCATAAAACTGAAGCCATCTGTTCCAAACATCTACAATGGGAAAACACAGGTAGGAAAGAAAACCCCAGCATCAAAATGTTTCATTTATATGTAGAACTGAGAGCAAGATTTGTTAAAGAGCACTTTCTTTTTGGAGCCAACAGTCATAATATCATAGACTATCCTGAAGGACCTACAGGGATCAGGGATCCCTATCAGGGATTGAAAATTAAATACTGGTCCTGCACAGGACACTCCAAGAGTCACACCATTTGCCTGAGAGCATTGTACCAACGCTTCTTCAACTCTAAAAGGCTTGGTGCTGTGACCAGAGAGCCTGTTCCAGTTGCCAGCCACCCTCTGGGTAAAGAATCTTTCCCAAATATCTCGCTTAAACTTCCTCTGACACTGTTTTATGCAATTTTCTCTGGCAATGAGGTCTCTCAGTCTCCTCTCCTCAAGGCTGAACAGACCATGCCTTCCTCTGGAGGCCCTTCGTCATCTCCGCGTTGCTGTTCTGTCTGTTCTCCCACAGTTCTCCATTCTCCTTATGCTGTGGCACCCAGCCCTGCTTGCAGGACTCGTGGTGAGGCAGAGGAGGTAAAATCCCCCTTGTCCAGATGGCCCTGCTGTGCCTGCTGCCCCCCAGGACAGCACTGAGGGCGATTCTGCTTGTGTTGCAACACAGGCAGCACACTGCTCAGAACAGGTTGGAGAATACACTGTAAGAGAAATGATCACACACTTATGGATTATAGTAACAGGAAATTAAAATATATACACAGTGTGGCTGAGGAAAGTCCAACAGGCCAGTTGGACTGTTCTGGCACACAGTGATGTGGCAATTCTCTCTGTGCTCCTTCTCTTGGCTACAAAGAGTGAAATTTCTCCTGAGGTATTGCAGAATGGCAAAGAGTGACACAGGAAAATGAAACGTATACTGCTGAAACATTGACTGCTTTGAAGCATCCATTTCAGCTGCTTCACAAAAGCTGTTGTTTCATGCTTGAGAAAGTTATATCCTATTGCAGGAGTCTAAAATTGGGGCCTGTGAATAGCCTTAATCTATGATTATATCACTAATTATGTGATAGTAACTGGTTCTGTTAATGTAATACATTTACAGTCGCTTTTCTGGAGACAGGTATGAGTGCCTTCTTTTACTCAATGCTTTTTTTGTCACCTGTAGTGCTCTTCAGCAGAAATGTCACTGCAGTTAATATTCAAGTTCTTTTTTTTTCTAGACATTTACTTCTTTTTATTATTATTAAAATACCTGCACAACTTGGCATGAGTACACTCTGAAGAGTAAGTTTGTCTTGAATACTAGAAGAACTCCTTCAAGTTTGCTAGATTGTGATGCTGTTATGGATACTGCTTTGTCTTTTAATAATGCATTTTAAAAGAGCTTAAACTCATTTGACCTCACAAGTTCAAAATTCTTAAAAAGCAGAACTGAGTTTCCTTATTCCAATATAGTTTATTATTCATTATTATCTTTATATATCAATCTGCTTTTGATTATTAGTTTCTTAGATTTTAAGTATTTGGTATCATGATAATCCTGTATTTCAAAATTAAAACTGTGAAACCCTTTAAATGGACTCCAATTTTAATTCCCTCTTAGAATAACTGTGTTCCATTTAAACTGAACTTTAATGGGCAGAAAAGCAGACAAATGGCTATTTTCTAATAACCCAAACATTATAATTGCACATTTTACCTTACATACCCTGGTACTTCTGATTGTTTTAACACTGGGGATTTTAAAGTATTACAGGAACAAGTAAGTTACATGAGGACCAAGAATCCTGTACTTATTAGGCTGGGTGAGGAATTCATCCTCTAGAGTTCTGGCATGCTTATTTCACTTCAGAGTGCTTTTGTGCAAACAAAATATGTTTTTCACCAACTACTCATTATGGTTTGGAAAAATATAGAAAGGACTTTTAGTCTTATCCATTTTAAGGAGTTTAGCATGTTTTTATACTAATTTACTAAGTCCTTGTACAAATCTTTTCAGGCTCCATTTTTACCATATGCTAAATACATTAGAAACCCATTATACGTACTCAATATTTTCTCATTGTGATATTTTTGACATAATTATAGCTTCTTTTAAAAATAGACAAGAACATATTTAGCGTTTTTACTCCAAATTAAAAGCAAACAACAACAAAAAAATCTCTTCTAAAGCCACATGATCTCCCAAATGAATTAGAGTGAGGAAGGACAGAAGCATTTTAAAGTCTGCTAAGCATTTCAAGATAGATATTAACAATGTAGAAGCAGTCTGAACCAAAATAAATTTCAAAGGTATAGCTAAGAACAGCCTATTCTGGATTTGAGTTTATTTTTAAATTGGTTTCAGCCTAAAACTACAGTGCTACAGAATTTTGTACAGATCCATACATTACACCTTACCAGGAAGTACAGTTCATACTACATTAGGAATCCAAATACTAATGTTACTTTTTAAACTTAGAATCAGTATTCATTTTGAATGTGGGTGACATTGCAGGAAAGGAAAAAAGAACCCACAAAATTTAACTAAGATTATACTTCTGGACAATGTATTAAGAATGCCCACTTTGAGTTTCACAGTAAGACTGGAGCAGTACATATATGTTTACTACAGGTTTAATGACTTCTGGGCTGGTTTTATTTTTTTGGAAACTCAACAAGGCCTTCCACAGGAATTTTAAAAAATTTGCTTTCTAAAAGCATGCTGTGTAAATAAAGTCTATTCATACAAGGCTGAAAATGAAAGATCCTACAATGAGTATGCAATGATCTTCTGCATAAAATGTCTGCATCTACAACATATATATGTGACCATTTCTGATACTCAGAATATAAAGATCTGTAGAGAGAATACTATGTTTTTATGGTCTAAATTGGTATCTAAAGTAGACTCTGGACTTCAGACCACTGAATGGCATTTCATCGCTCTGCATCATCAGTTGGAGACAAAAAGGTTTTCAAGGAATATGAATAAGAAGGGAACAATGCCAGCTTCCTAAGAATTTTCAAGCAGCAACTATAGCTAGGCTCCTGAAAGTTCTTATGTGAAACAATTCCATCCATAAAGGAAGTCACTGCTCAGTTAAAGAAAATTACTTCAAATCTTGCTTTCTTTATAAAACGTGGTGGACTATTTCCATTTCAGTTAGAACATGAAAGGAACATAAAAAGTTTCAGATTCTTATAGGGTGGGGTGGGTTTTTTGTGTTTATTTTTTTTCTTTGCACTGGCATGAAATTAGTGTATCAAAAATATTCCAAATAAGTAAATTTTCAAGATATAGACACAGAATCAATGAAGAGAGAAGTGCCCTTAGGGGAGGGAAAAAAACCAAAAACAACAACAACATAACTCCAAAAGAAAACAGAAATCAGATAAATCCACCTGCAGGGATGACTAATGAAGGATAGTTAAGACACAAGCTCACGGTGCCTAAAGGAGCAGAGGACTGCAATGCATGAACGGCGTTACAAGCTCGTGTAATCACAGACAATCATTCAAAGGCAATTAGCTCTGGAGAGTCCAGAGTACACTGCCAGTGCTCGCTCTGCTCCACAGGCCATAAACATGACATGCTGATCTATGTGAGCATGTCAGAAAAGAGCAAAAGTCCTAACTCTTAAGTTGTTCCAGGAAGAACAGCGAGGTCAAGGGTATCACCGGTGCCTGAGGCTCCTGCCAAGGCAGGAAATGTGTTAATGAACTTGCAAGCAGCACACACCAGCTGGGTACCTCACGTAAGGCAAGAAACCACAAACAGCAGCATGTTAGACAACTGTATTTTGTCTCTAACCAAATCTTCTGCATAATCATGAAGATGTCCTTAAAAGACAAATTTATCTGCCTGAACTCCAATTTTGCATTAAGTGTAATTTAAAAAAGGAAAGAGAAGTTCCCTGCAATCCCCTCCACAGTCAAAAAAACTGAAACTGAACTAATGCCAGATAAATGCAAGGACTATAGAGTAAAAAAAATTAACCATCTTGCTACCTTTCAAAACTCACTGACTATGTCAACACAGATAAGATATATCACAGATATGGGTTTTCTTCCTCCTAGGAATTTCCTAATCCTTCACATAAAGGGCTTTGCAAACTTGATAATATAAAGTAATTCAAGCTCACTGTGACCTGCTGTCCCAATCAACACTTTTCAGGTAGGTAAGAAGCTTTCAGTTTCTATTCTGCACCTACTTTGATCAGCCCACTTAAAATTTCTCCAACATGCCAGTCAAAAATTAAGAGTCACAAGATCCAAGAGGTTAAACCACTGTTTACATAGTATTTGGATGATCTAGATAATACTGGAGTGGTTGTGTAGTAACAGGTGGGGCAGTGCCCAAAGTTGAATTCTGATTGTTAAATACAGATTCCTAACAGAAAGGGGGATATTCTAGTAGTAGGCAGAGGATGTGGTTCTTTAATACACTTTACAGGAATTACTAATATGACCTGATGTTCATGTTTGAACTCAATTGACTTTCTCAAATCAATTCTGGAGAACTGTGCCCAAAAACTGTAGCATGTACAAAGAAAGACTGAACAAATTGTGTTTAATATAAAAGAGATTAACCTGAAACAAATACAAAATACTTTTTAAAATTAAGGAGACTATTGCAAAGAAGATACTGATAAGTTCAGCCAGAGAGAACAGGAAATATTTACCTTAATTTGTAGTGAGAGAGTTCAGCTTGATACCAGAAAAAGGCTTGCTTACAAGAATCACATGAGCACTGCAACAGGTTAATTCAGAAGATCAACAACTGGAGGATTAGCAAGAACAAGTTGGAAAAATGTTTGTCAGGTAGAGCTTAAATATAGCTCTTTATCAGGAAGGTCCATCTGAAAGGTCTTCTGTAAACCGGTATTTTTATTATTTTAAGGGACACCTTATTTTACTCTAAGTCCAACCATGGCAATTCAGAGCATAGTCTGAATTTCATCATTGTGTATGAAATATGTCAACCAAATGGAACTTTTCAACAGTTAATCAAAAAAGCCCATCATCATAAGCCTAATCTGCATTGCTCCAACAGCAAACCTGATCTTTCTTTTACTTTGATGGATGTAAGCTCAGGTTCAAATTTATTATGAAGATAATTATTTTAAATACTGACAAACACCTGAAATTTTCCAAGACTGAATTGCCCTGCAGACAGGAAGTTATGTCCTGGCTTAAAACAGTTCAGACTGTGGTTCCTAGACTAAGGATAGGAACTAATGGGGACATGCAGGCTGTCATCATCATTGACAAGTTACAGGTGACATCTCAACCCAAATAGTGTCTCCTTTTTAATGCAGACTTCCTAACAGTGCTGCATGAAACATATTCATCACCAAACTACGAAAAACAATCTGAAAATTTCAGTGAACTGCCTAATAGCAGACATTTAAAAGTGCTCCAAAACTTTTTACAGTCCTTAGTCTGACAACAAAACCTTACCAATGCTGAGGTTTAAAAAATAGACAGACAACTGCATTACAAATCCATACTGCTGCATAAGCAATGTAACTGTGGAGTTCAGTGACTGTCATCAATGACTAACTACCCAAGCTTTATGGAAAATATACATATTGGGGTAGAAAACACCTTAGGTACTTCAGATTAGGGAGTTCTTGAGATGGATCAGCAGCAATGCTTCCAAGCTTGCCTATTATTAAGATTGTCCAACAACTTCCATTACAAGACCCTGCTATCAACTGCTTGTGACTTCGCCAAATGTTAGGTGCTGTGCAGAAATGCTCCCTGCAGAAAGTCATGTCAGACCAAACATTTTGGAAAACTTGGCTAAAACAGATCCTTTCTGTGAGCAAATAGAAAATAGTTTGCTTTGCCTGGTTAAATGTACTCGGATTACAACTTAAAATCAAACAAAAAGCACACGGACACAATATAATCAAGTTGGAGCATCCATATACTTTAAGTCAAGATTCGGAAATCTGCAGAGCAATGTAAACTTTAAGCTAATGGGACCCATCTGTTATTCAAGTGAAAATCTGCCAAAATTAGTCAAATTTTCAAGTTTTTTCTTTTTGAAGTGGTATAAAGAAGGAGAAGAATGTTGCACCTGCTTGGTACATACTTGCTTTCCCTAGGTGGAATGCTTTAACCCATGAGAAATTCTGTATTCCCAAAACTGCAGTTGATTTGGGACTAGGAAGTTCTGGAAAAAATATACACTCCCCATGTCTTCTGTGGAAGGTTCAAACTACTTAGAAGTGGTATCATCAAAATGCAGAACAGAAGCAGGGGCTGCAAAAAGAAAAATTACTGGGAATGCAGATTAGTTGAAAAAGGTAGAGAAAACCTAGAACTGATAACTGTGGAGGACAGATCGGGTAGGAGTGATGTCAGCCAGAACTTGGTCAGAGCAAAAAAAAAGGCTGTTTCTGGAAGGAGAGACAAATGGAAAAGTGAGTGAAATGGATCTGATAAACTACAGAGCGGAGACTGACAAGTATCTTGTTAAGCAGTGAACATCAGCTCAGAGAGGTCCTGTGAGACGGAATCCATTTGTGGCAACCACAGACACCACAATGCTGGAGGAGCGGAAACAGAAAACATTTTGGTCACACTGACATGACTGTTCTATACATCAAGAACCTTTCTGGTAGCTCATGTCATGCTGATGTAAGATCTAGCATGTCTCATAAGTTTATTTTAATACAAATACAAGACCTAGTAAGACAGACTCTTCTAAACTAAGAATACCTGTGTGACTCTAATTCCCTCCACACCATTCTCCCTCATGAATCTGTTTTATGATGCAATGTCCAATTAAATTACAGTGTCCTAGGAATCCCAGCAGGATTCCTTCCTCATGCTAAGCACAAAACTGACTTCCTCTGGGAATGAACAAGTGTTATGCTGTAAGGGATGCTTGTTCCTAGGACTCTCAACTCCTCTCTTGCAAAGCTGTCGTGAATGAGTTTATGAACTGCAAAAGTCATTAAAGCAATTGAACATTTCTTTAAAACAAAATAGAACATGAAAAATACTCTCTAATTTCACAGGATTTCAATGTGAATTTAGGCAATTACTTTAAATCAAGCCTTCATCTCAACTTTCTGGGGGGTTAATTGGGTTTTTGTTTGTTTGCTTTGTTTTGTTTTGTGCCCCAGATCCCAGACTTGGCAGCCATGACACTTATATATAGGTATCATGAGCTCAGTACATAAAATGCAACATGTAATTCAAAGTGCTTACCAGAAAGCATGGGAAGTCTTAGGAGCTCTGAACTAGAGAAATATAACCCACCTTGAAAAGCTCCCAAACAATTCAACCCATACCACAGTTTAACAAACAGTTGATAATTAGAGTCTATGAGATTCAGTTTCTAGGTGCCTATGCTACTAAAATGTCCTCCCAGTTAGCTGCTATGCACATCAGTTTGTTGGTATTTGTGAAATCCACATTCATGGTGGGGGCGAGTGCTCTAAGAAGCCTCAGAACTACCAGTCAGTCTTCAAAGCATTGTTTAGATGGTTCCAGCACCCCACCCCAGCAGGATTACTGCATGTGCTCATCACCTTTTGCCTGGGAAATCTGTGCAGACAGTGGTGTGCAAAGTCACACAGGAGCTTATCCTAACCAAGTGACCCTGGCTCCTGCCAAGATCCCCCACAAACGAAGATGCCTGAGAGTCAGACTGTCAGAATTAGAGCAATATAGAGAGTTTGTAAGGAGCTTCCTGTTCAAAGGGCAGCCAAGAGTGGATTCAGAAGTAGGCCTGCAGGCCACAGGCTGCTTATGCCAATGCATAAAAACAAGTGTCCTTGCAGGCATGAGCCAGAAGAACACAAAGAACAGTCCTCACGTGTGTTCAGTGAGGAACAAGCTCCGTGCCCACAATATTAATGGTTACAAATGACCTGCCACTTTCCTTAAAAAAAAAAAAAAAGTGAGAAAATGCCATTAAATTCAATTTATGAATAGGAAAATGTGTTAGGATGAGCTTATCACTGCCCTGAGTATTCACAGCAGCATACTGGCACTCTTCTGCTAGAGATGTGGTGCCTCCCAGGGAGTTATTTCTCATGCTTATGTTCACTTGACTTTTCAGATGAGAACAATTGTACTTATTTCTGTTCATGAAAGTTAGGTTTTTCATGCAAAAATGGTTAAAGAAAGACTTCAATGATGTTAAGTTGTTAACTGACATGTGAGTTATGACAGCCTATATAAACTTCTAAAGCAGTCTTTGGGAATTGTTAAAACACATTTCCAACATTTGACAAAAATAGCTTTCAGACCAGTGATATTTGCTAAAATACATGCAGATCTACTGCATTAATATTATGAAACAAAGAATCCAAACACAAGAATTCTTTGCTATCTTAGACACAAAAATAAGAAATTCCTAGTCCACAGCAAAAATCCAATAGTTTGCCTTGCAAACCCTATCTGCAGCCTAATCAATGGAACTGCCAATTGGTCACATCAGGTCAGATCCCAGGATCTGACAAATTTATTTCCTCTTCTCTCTTCACTTATTTTCCTGCAGAGATTTCCACAGCTCTGTACAGCAAATGCATGCAATGCTTTATGAATTCTAAACACTTAATGAAACATTGCACAAACATTCAGAATGACAAGTTAAGTAACCTTAACTTAAAGCAGACCTTGAGTTACAGCACACCAAAAAATATATTCAGCTTTTACAACATCATGATTTATCATTTGAAAAACAAGATTTTAAAACTGGGTGCTTTGCCAGGTCAGGAGTTAATTTTCAGTGATACTAATGTGCATTGCTCTAGCACTCATTTCCATTTGCCTTCATCCATCCTCATGTGAGTTCACATTTTACTAAAGAAGCTCTGAACCCTGAGACCTACAAATGAGTTCTCTAAAGTGGGTACTAATTTGCAGCTGCACAAACATATCTGCACTACTTTTCCTACATTTCACAGAAACTTCCTGTGTTTTGAATAATAAAGGCAAACATGGCACAGTCCACAATGTTCAAAAATGGCGAGCAGAAAGACACCTTGGAACATAAAACACGAGTCTGATTTTTTTTTTGTTTTTTGGTAAAAGAGAAGATACATTAGATATAAAACCAGATATAAAACTTCTGGGATAAAAATTGGTGGTGTGTTTGGATGGTTTGCAATACCTGCAGAAGATGGATTGATGCAACCACTGGCTAACCCTTACACTGAGAATTTCCAGGGTTCTTCAAAAGCCAAGTCGTAACAGTGACTTAAATATAATATTTATTAGGTAACATTCTAATATCAGCATTCTAATAAATCAGCTCTCAGCGTACCACTGTCAAGGTTCAGTGTACCCTGTAAAACAACAACCAATTGTCTCTAAAAACATTTTTTTTTTGGTTAGAAACTGGCTATGCAAAAGTACTTGGACTAAAAATTAAAAGATCTAGTATTTTTTAATCCAGAGTTATTTTTTTTAAACACTTTCTAAGAGAAAAGAACGCTTGCATTCATTCCAAGTCACATTAAATAAAAACATTAAAGTAGAACAGATTTCCCTCACCCCGGATAAGTAATTGAGGATCACAAGGTCAGGAGTTCATGACTTAAATCCTCTTTCGGATGCAAAGACCAACATTTCATCGTTTCCTTCTTAACTCCTTACTATTCCCTTATGGAATTCACAGTCTAAGCAAGAAAGAACTTTGGCTCTCATGAAAATAAATCTGTCCCATTAAAAGCTATTAACCCCAGCTATTAACTTGAAGGACTATTAGCAACTTCTCCTTCGCAAAACAAGACAATAAAGTTTGTAATTATTCAGCCTTTTTATAAATTATTGCTTTTCTAAGTGGCACTCTGTAAGACTATGAAGACAAACTTGTCAGAGTAGAAATGTGTACCAAAGGTGATTTTATTTCCCTACTGAAAAGGAATACTAGCAAGTAACTAATACCCTACTTTTAAAAACTGACAAAAACACAGCACTAGACATATCACATATTTATGCAAGGCCTACAAACATGCACCATTTCCCAAAAAAGCATACCCTAGCTTTAATTAATTAATTAATTAACTATTAATTTTCATACTACTTCCTTGAGACATTTTCAGCCATTTTTTTAAAATGTAATAAAGGACTGGAATCTGAGAAGGCCTTCATAAGCAGAAAATGTACCATCAAGCTGCTAAATGGACATGGCTCCTACATTTATTTTCAAAACTCAAAGTCAGTAACAGTACCAATAATAGCTTTCTCATGGAATTCATGGAAGGATACCACCCCAGTTTTACATATTGTGCAAATGCACAGCCATTCATTAAAAGTTACAATACTAATTTGTGGCAGAACGGAATATTCTCGGATGGTCAGAAAGTCTTTTCTTCAGTAAAATGTTAAAGTTTAATCACAGAGCAGAACTCCCAAATCATGGCTCATGTCACGTAGTGCAGTGTAAGCCCATTTTCCAGCTGGTACATGGCTCACCACAGGCTAGTGCCTTCCTTAAGGAGTGGTTTTGATGGCCAGCCCTCCACAGAGTGCAGCACTTCACAAAAAAACAGTTATGAAATCCTGATACAGATGACCTACTGCCATTTTTTGGTTGCTACTCTCACACCCCAGACACTTGCATACAGGAGTTATTAATTACCAAAGCATGGGAATAACTTTAATGCTGACAGCCCATCTTGAGCTGTCTCAGGGACCTTGGGGTAGAAAGCAGAGCAGTTAAGAAGAGCCATCTAAGGCACGAGTTTGGGTTCTCAGCAGTCCTTAGTCACTGCTGTTTGATGGACTGCCTTGGGTCTCCCATGACCTTTTAAAAATCCTCTTACTACCTACCCATACATGCTATTCCCTCCAAGGCTGTTGCAATCTTTAAGCCTTCAGTTTTGCATCACTGGTGCTGAGTGCTCAGGAACATAAAACAATTTCAGGGCTTTCTTTCAAGATTTAAGCTATTATTACAACAGACCTACTTCAGCTCCAAGACCGTCTTTAAGCTCCCTAAGAATCAATTACACCACTTCTCTTGCAGCAGTGAATGCCAGAAGATCCTTGAGATAGGAAACCTGGTTCTAGAAATCCCTTTTTATACCCCTGAGGTGGGCTATAACAGTGGAGAATGAAGTAAAATGGTATGGGAGTGTATTTAAAAGAAGGGGGTGTACACACACACACACAAAAGAAAAAAAAAAAAAAAAGAACAGCACCCTGCTGCAGCTATGATAAGACACTGCTAAGATTTCAGGAAAGTACATTTGACTGTCATTTAGTCTGGAAGGGAAAACTGATCCACAGTCTGAATTCCCACAGTGCTGGTTACAGCTCTACCCTTGTTGCTAAAAACATGCTGCTCAGCTGCACATGACAGGAGGAAGAAGCTGGGACCTGCATTCGCTGCCATGGATTGTAATCAAGAAAAGCATATAAACAGCACCTTTTTGCACGTTCATAAACAGGCTTCAGCACATGCTATTCTCCCAAAGGTCCTAAGTAGGCAGGATTTCATCTGACTGGTTGATTAAAGAGATTAGTTCACTTAGTCATTACAATGAGTGTCACATTTCTAAGTGAGCACAAGAAAAGGCCCAGGCTGCAGTAGAAAAAAGAGCTCACTTTACCAATATCAGCAACGATGATTTTTCTCACAACTGCAATGAATTCAAAGGTTGCCAAGCAGGATTTTAAAAATACCATTTTTAGGCAAAAGAGACTTTTCTGCTTACAGTTCACCTCTTTCTCATTATGAAGAAATAGGAACAAAGCACGTACTTAGCAATATCCTGTGAAAAAGGCAAGACTGTCTTTTTCTGGTTTTAGTATTACCTACGTAGCTCTCATTTCACTCCTCTACTATCATTTTATTTATTGTGTCTTTCCAAGACCAAAAAAAGAAGCACCCCCTCAACCAAATGAAGAAACACTGTCTCCTACAACCCCACGTGCTCCTTGGACACCTTCCTCTTCCCCCACTTGCCCTGGTCCCAGCCACCCATGCTAAATATGGATTTGGGGATACTGCTAGAGCTGCATGATGAGAAATTAGTAAGTGGGAGCTAGTTCACTGCTGCTACCCCAGTGAATCTGAAGACAGTTATAACAAATAATTGTAAAGGGGATTTTATGTTTTAAATTGTATAATATCTACCTTATGAAGGCGTTTTTACTGAAGATTGACAAGTGTGGGAAGTGTGAATAGTGCAAGTGTTCACAAATTATAAGGATCCAAAAAAAGTTGAAATGCATGTGTTATAATATTGGGGAGAGGGGAAGAAAGTGGAGGTGTCATAAAAAAAGGAAAAAATGGAAGGCATTTTGTGAAAAAATTACCCAGAAAAATTAAAATGGTACCATTTCTTCATCGACTTCCACATTTTGCTGAACCGCACCTGCAGTGTTCTTCATGTATTCATTTGAATGTTCGTTCTACAGACATCAAGTCTTGAAAAATACCTTTTTCTAACAAGCACTAATAGCAACCTCATGATTACATAAGACAAATACAGCACTCTCGTAACACAGTTTACCTAACAAATTTATCTGAGGTCTATAGCCACACAATCAAATTAAAGACTGATTCGCCTACCTCACTCTTGCTTTAGAGAGTACAAAATCCTAGGAAATTCTAAACATACAGCTATTATTAAATGTATGACTCAACATTAATGAGAAATACAACCAGACTGACTGCTTTAGTACTGTCATAACTGAAAAACACAAAACCACAACATTTTTAGGAACACTGCATATAATCCCCTAAAAGGTAAAGCTTCTGTAAATTTTGATGGATTACTCCAATCATCCTGTGTAGTTAATTCTTACAGCCTCTTATGCTCTAATGCTGTAGCCTGCTCACGAGACTACCAAAATGGCTTACTAAATACAAACATTCAAACACAGCCGAAGGAGTGCCAAGGAAGCTGTAGAGCTCAGTAAACCCTTGCTCTACCTCCAGCAAAGGGCAATGTGGATTTGCAAAAGGCACTCTTCCAAAGAAAGATTAGAAAGCAGAGTCTGGAGCTGAGAAGTTCCTCTGCAGGAAAACTGAAATAAAATACACAAAAACAGGATGATGTGTGCGGATTGTGAAAAGCCCCAACAGATTTAACATGGAAGAAGAGGGCTGCAAAGGGAAGCAGGAGAGAGACAAGCAGACATGTAAGTATATTCACGGTTTTAAAAAGACATTCTCCAGGATTTTTTTCCCCTTTGCAACAGACAAAGCTGTGCCTCACAAAGACTCTTCAGTCAGGGGTTGGGAATCCTATTTCTTCTGCAAGGAACATAGTCTCAGAAATCTGGACGCAAGACAGACGTTAAGAGTTGCAGATTATAGATGCAGCATTTTAACTCAGGGAGAATTGACCAATCCCTCCTGGAACCAAATGGATGACTGGAGCTCATGAGGGAATGATTAACAAAAAGGAAGGGGAAAGGACATGAGCTCAGTGACTGTGACACAGATAACCTAAACCAGATTTCTTAATGTTAGTCAGTACTTTTTTCGTCCGACAAAAATGATGCAGCTAGATCGCCTTTTAAGGATTTTATTACGTTTTTAAAGAGGAATTAGTTTATTATATCCTATACACTTCCACATACACATCTTTTACAGACATACAAACTGAATTTATCTGTACCATAGGCAAAAGAATACTCCAACTCTAAATCAAGACCTCTCCCACCTAATAAAAATATTTTCACTTCTTACACTGAAGTCCTGACTCATGCCTAAAAGAATCTTAAAGACATAGAAGACCACATGTTTATACAAAGATCTCAAAATAGATCCAAAGTCTTTGTTTACTTACTCCAACTCATCCTCTCCAAAGGAATAGCCTAAGAAAGTGATGGAGATCTTAATAGATGCTGTCAAATGGCTGTATATAAAAGCATTTTCTACTTAGTGACAAACATGCTGCAGAAGGATGTAGTTTAGACCTTTATTCCCCAAAGCTCTCAACAGCTGAACAGATTTCCTCAGCATGCAACATCATACGAGAAAGGATAATACGTTCAAAAACTTATTTTGGGGCACAGCGAGACACCATAAAGTAAAAAGTGTCCATATTCACTTTATTGTACAGTAATAAAGTGGGGAATCATTGTATTTGCCCTTAACTCTTTGATAACATACTCTGTAAGCGATGAAAGACATAGCATCATATGACAATTAAAATGGATTTGCTTACTAACTCTGGAAAGTGAATCTTGCCAGACTCAGCTGCCAATATTTTGCACAGAGACCTTTTTGACTCCACCCATAGCAATATCAGTCTTTGAAAGTTGCCAATACCACTGAAACATTGTGGTTTGAAAACCACAAAGTTTTAAGTGTAAAACATCTAAGACATGAAGCAATCAGCCTGTTTCTTAAGCAATTACTCTTTATGTAGTATATATACCTACTGTACTTGGGAATTGTTTCTCATCTGATCCATGTTACAAATACTATGATTTGGTGCTGTTCAACAGTTAGAGGTTACATATGTCACACAGTTTTAAAACAAAAGCATCACAGGGCAATAAAGTTACATTTTCATGCTAGTAAAAAAAAGTATGTAATTTCATACAAAAGCTGAAGTGCTACGGCCCATCTACACAAACCACACAGCTTCCAAAGACTATACAGAAATTCCTATCCAAGTGACTGCAGCAATTACATCGTATTTTCTGCACCTTTCAATTTTGCATACAACACCAAACATTCATTAAACCCCCACTATTTGATGGGGTTTAATAGGAGCTAACTGCTGGCCTAGTTTTAATGCATCCATAAGTGTCCACCATTCCCTTCCTCCCTCCCCAAGTACAATGCAGCAGCCCCTTCTACAAAACAAGTAACCCTGTGTATGCACCAAGGTCCTTCACAGAGAAATCAATTCTCCCAAAATTCAAGTACCAATTACTTTTCTGAACTCCTACATCCAATTATTTTCCCTCTGAATTTTCTGTCTAGGACATTGCATGTCAGACAGTCCTTGGACAGGGCATTTTCTATTACCATATCTGTTCTTGAATGCAGTCTTAGGTTGCCCTGCAGGTAGAACCCTGCAGGGTTCTTCAAAGGTTTTTCAAAACTCTCAGCAAAAAAAGCAAAACAAATTACATGATCAAAGAAAAAAAAAAAAAAACCAACAAAGAAAACAGTATCAAGTCATTCCCCCTCTTATGATCATACAGAAAAAAACAACCACACTCCTGGATTCTTTCAAAGATGGTTCAGCTTTTGCAATACATTGGGTTGTAGAATAAAAGCAATGCTCTGACCATAAAACACACAAATCCTTATGTACACAATAGTTTGCCCACTTCCAACTATCCCGATTGGTCTAATGTAAGTTCTCTTCCCACAAACTTGCTTTACGCTGTATAATTAACAGGACGAACAAAGGAAAAGAATATCCATCTCAGTCCCCAAGAAAGAAAGAGTACCTTATTTGTACTCTGTTCCATAACCACACTGCATCAAATAGTGCTTTTTCAGCAGTGAAGGTCAGTAGACTGTATTATATTTATATTTACATGAAAGGGCAATCCCATCATTAACACTTACAATACAAGTAGTGATTTGGGTAATGGAAGTTCATAAATCTACCACATTTAACAACATAAAACAAGGCTATTGAGCTTCAAAACTTTTCTTGAATGAGACAGTGGCAAGAGGGAAAAATAGGTATAATGAAAAAGGTAAGGTGATCTGCCAGTTGTTGAGTAACACTGTAGTTTTAAGATCCAGCACTGTGATTTTCTGGAGAATTTCTGGTATCACTCTTAAACTTGCATGACAGCAAATGAAAAGCTGCACACATGAGCCTGTCCTTTTCAGGATGCCACTTAAGCTCATACACAAGTTCTCATATTAGAAAGTATGCTCCCATTTTAGTTGTGTTGGGCTTGATGCATGCTCCGTGAAAGACCAATATGAATACGGAGATCATACAGTTCTTTTACCTGGTATTATCTAATGCTCTTTATGGAATGAGAAGCAAAAATTCCTCTTGATTCTCACACAGTAACGATTTATTCTAGCCCTATTACTGGTTCTGCAAAGACTTCCATCTTGAGCTCTTAAATTTAGTTGAAAAAAGACTTCAAGTAACTAAAATAAAGATGCAAAGGTAAAGAAACATGCCTATTGGCACAATGGTCTATCCCTTCAATTTGTATTTCTTTTTAAATGCATCCTATCCTAAATAGCTCAGGAAGGTAGAGCCATTAAATTATCCTTTTAACCCACTTCTGAGATACAAAAAATGCCCTCATTTAAATATTTTACTACCCTTTTTCCGGTTCTTGAATCTTCTAACTAGAATACAATGCAGACAGAGCATATTTCCATCCTTACTTGAGTGAGAGACACCTGACGTAGTCTTAAACAATTTTGGTTCAGATACCAGAAGTCCTGCAAGAAGTGTGTACAGACTACACTTACCTGTTTTGCATATAAGCTGCTGTTTGTTTTCCTATCTTATTTCTTTTCTAGGTACTTTATGAACTTCAGTAATACTGGCTTCAGTCCCAGAAGTTTGATATATATGATGAGAGTTTCACAGTATGCCAAGGAAACACAGAAGACAGAACAAATACCTGACACTTTTGGTCAGGTGAAAAAGATGGCAAGAAATTGATGAGTGATTCTGAGGTCAGGTAGATGACATGAAATGAACCCATCCATGTGCTGGTTTACAAACCAATACTTCTACCCTGAAATAACTGTTCATTCAACATTATCAAGTCAGTCCAAAGTAAGAAATTCACCTGTGATGCTATTTTGGAAAAGGCTGTTTCAGATACCAAGAGGTAGTTCTTTAATTAGCACCTTCTTAAATTAGCACAGTGTTAAATCTGCAGCCAACTTTTCAGTATTAGTGACTTTTCAGTTATTTGGTTATCAGTACCTCAATACTAACACTCGGTATTTCTTTCTTTGCCTTGTGTTGCTGAGTTTCACTGAATGCCTGACACTGTGTCTCTGTTTCCAAGTGGAATCCATCAGACAGATCCTGCCTTCGTGTGCAAATTTAGGAAAGACTACAGAAATGTAGTGCCTTGAACAACAAGAGTCCTGGAACAAATGCTGCTGAGGTTAACAAAACCCCTCACCATTCCAAAACTCCAGCAGCCTTTGGATAACATTTTGGACCTGAAACTTCAACCCTGCCATGTAAGTTTTGTCAGCAGCTCATGATCGATCTTCACAAATGCTGTCTTTACCTCCTGGTGTAGGGATGGAGAGGAGAAAGTATTTCTCCCAGTTAAATATCTCTCAAAAGTTCATAAAAACTGACATCGCAGATGGTGAAGTTTTGACCCTCTGTTTTTAAGCTGCCTCACCGGAAACAAAAGTTCTAAGTGTAAGTACGAGCACCTTCACGTCAACTGTAATTAAAACCCAGGTCAGCAGCAGTCGGCGGGCTCCCTTTCTCTTGGCGTGTGCTGCCACCACGAGGATTCAAGACAAAATGCAAAGAATGCAGGAATTCCTCAAGAACACCTGGTGAAGAGCAACATACAACTGCAAACCTTTCTCTGGTCAGTCCCACTTCTGGGTTTGCTACCCTGTTCCAGCCTATCACTCTCAGCCTCCTCTGAAAGCCTTGAAAGGGTGCAAGTAGGGAGAATTCAGGGACAAATAAAGCAGGGAAACTCTCCAAACTGGCTAAGATGTCCTAAGCTGAGAGTCTACATCACTTTCACTCCTCCTGCCATGTTTATACACAATTTATGCATCCAGGTTTTATTGAAAGAGAAGGCTTCCTCCTAATCATCTTAGTGGTCCACACAACCATAAAAATTTTGGAAAGGAGTGACAGTAGCACTACTTTATTAATATCACCATTAAAATGTCATGCATGATGTTTTGATAAACAAATCTGTTCACAAATTTACAACAACAACAAAGTCTCAAACAGTCAATTAGTCATTAGTTTTCTCAGAATGTAACAGGACAAGCACATCATCTGTTAAATCAGCAGAACAAAGCACTGGTAATTTTATTGATTATCAGGTTGGACAGACTTGTCTTAAATTCTTCAGCTACACTTTTTGGTAGCAGAATAAGCCTGCATCAGAACATTTATATTTATAGTGCTAGTCAGTTGATATACACAAAACAGTAATAGTCAAGGATGTGTGGTCCCCTGAGAAGATGAGAACTTGCAATGACTATAATAATTCATTCATAACACTAAGGCAGATTGCTGCTTTCCAACATCTTTAAGGAAACATGATATCCCCTTAAATATTTGTATTTAAACTTTCCTTATCCATGTATCAGTTCTGTTATCCCTTCTGCATCAGAAAATGGAAAGGTTTCTCAGCGTTTTTTCTTTCAAAACTTGACTGTTTTCAAGTTTCAATCAGTTCTTTCTCAAAATTCAAGGTAAAATCACATTTAATGAAAACTGTTTAAGGAGATTTAATGAGTTAAGAACACCCACCCAAAGTTTATTATTTGCTCATTATGAATGAGTTTGAAATGACTGATGTCTGCAGTTAATATGCACGCCAGTACTGTAAATGTGCACATCACATAGCCCAGAAAGAAAGAGGATGAACCTATGGGAACACTTTCCTCAAGCTTTCCTCAAACTCAGCACACTGGTGTATACTGAAGAGTAAAGCCACGTGTCTTGAAAAGTGATGTGATTTTAGAATCACATCTAAGATTTATTGCAACACCAAGTTTAACAGATAGGAATCTCTCTATCTCTAAATAATGCATAATTCCTTCAGTGGATTCCATCACTTGTATGAGGTTCAGATCAGGTTATAAGAAGGGCAGCTCAAGCATCAGTCAGCAACAGGGTCTGTTTGTTTAAGCACCTAAGTTTCTGGATGAGTAAAAGTGATCTCACCTATATCTGATGCCTTTGGCAACCCAAAAATAGGACAAAAGCTCAAGAGATGAAAGGTGAACAGCTTGTAAAAGAAGAATCAGATGCACCTTGAATCAACACCAGTCTTGTCTAAGACAAGGTTGGTGAGACAGACTTACTGCTTTGTATGAAATAGGGTAAGGCTGACCTAATAGGGTGACCCTGAGTAACACTGGATACTGCCACCACTCAAATCATTTCCACTAAATCAAAGATACTCACCAATCATCCTTCCTTCCCATAGGGCTTCAGGAACAGCAGCAGAAAACATGAAGGGTACATGAACTTGTTTTAAAGCTCACAATGTCTTCAGTATCTATCTTCAACCAGAGAAGATTCTCCTTAAAAGAGGTTGCAATAAAATGGCCAGGTTGGAGAAACTGTGAGACAGGAAGGAAATAACTGAATTGCATGGCTGTTATCTGCTACCCAAGCACCAACACGGAAATGTACAAGCAAAGTAAATCACAAGCTGTAATAAACTTCGACAAATATCTTCAGAGTTTGCTGTTGCCATGTCTACAGTTAACCACTCACCACTGTTTAACCACAAAGCCTAAATGCAGCCCTGTAGACTATATCTCCACTAAGACTATTCACAGTGGTCTTTGCAATTACTGTTTCGGTGGCAATGGGGTTATTTGAGACTTGAGGTGCAAGAAACAGCCTGGCTCATATAATGTCACAAAATAGTATAGGAAACATTTAAAGGAGTTAAGAGTCAACATGTGAGTATTACACAGTAAGATACCATAAAACATAAGGTCCTAGGCATTTCTCGTCACATCCCTGGATCTATGAATACTGCACCTGCCTTTCTGGGGCAAACCCACAGAAAGATCATCTGCATCTACTGTAATAGGGTCTGATGAATGAGTGCCAATCCAGTGCACCTCACTCTATCAAAGTACTCTTAAAGACCACCTGGCAAAAGGACCTATTTCCTACCATTAGTGGGGAGAACATCTTGTAGAAGTTTTAACTTATATCTAGCAGGTGAAGGAAAATATATAGGCCTAAAAAATAAACAACCATAAACAAAACCTGACTTTTGCATATTTTCATTCATAGGCAAGATGTGGAAACTGATAAAGAACATCTATTAAGCTATGTGAAGGTTGCAACTCTTTACTAAAGAGCCATTAGGAAGCTGAGAATTTACTTCAGTCTACAATAAAAACAATGGTTACCATTATAAAAATGTTAGATCAGCCTCTGTCTTGTACAGAAATTTCATCACAATATGGCATTTCATGAGCTGATCTTGAAATTAACCATCATGCAGCCCCCAAGTTAAAAAAAAAAAATTAAAATCCATGCTGCCTTCATAATGAAATAACCACAGGTTTTCTTTACAAGTTTACTCCCAATTCTCCAAATGGCAAAGACAGCATTAATAATTCTAATTATGCTATGGGATAAGCCATGGCAACTTAGCCACAGAATCCTGGCGTTCAGTGAAAGCAAATGGTGAGTAATGAGCAAATCGAAGTGATACAATGGTACCTATAAACTGGTGAAACTGGTGTAAGAAGACATTTGGCTCAGCCAAGAGGCTGCTACAGTTTTCTTTGAGAAACACGAATTATATGCCTCTCTTTGCCACAGAGAACTCTGCTTCACTGCACGGCAGGTCACACACACAAATCCCTTCGTATCCAGCAGCATCATTCTTCACACCTGAACCAGCAGGTAACTGGAAACCCAGGTGGAGACAGCTTTGAGTATCACAGCTTCTTTTTAAGTACACAGGATCTGTTCAGAGTGTCATTCAAATCTGCCTAAATTTATTCCATATTTGTAAACAAGTTATTGAACTTTCTTCGTAATTCTGGCTTTTTTAGAGCAACTGGAAATAGCCAAAAGTGACAATACCCTGTGACTCAGTGTTTTCTGAATTACTGACATGGTTTATCCAACACTGACCTCAGCTTAGACAAGATCCCACAGGATTCATTTGTTCTGGCATAGTACCACAAATAGAAGACAAGAAGTGGAGATTGCACACAGGAAAGCCAGGAACAGTCTACCTCTAAGACTTGAAGACATTGTCATGCTGTCAAGAAAGGGAACCTGTCTGATGAGTATCTGAGAGGCCCAGATCATTACGGCGGCATTGGGACATAAAAACAGTAGCAGAAAGTCCAGTTTCTTCACAGCTGGGCTTTCACATCTTGGATGTGTAACCATCAGAGGAGCTAGGGCAGCTACAGCATTATTGCTATGTTTCTCCACTCTCAAGATTATTTAATTTGAGAAACAGTTTTCAGAAATTAAATATCAACATAATAATTTGGACACCAAAGGTAGCAGGTTATTGTAACAGCTCTCTAAAACAGGCTGTAGACATCTAAACTAATAGTTGAAAAATAGATGATTATGTGAATTTGCACATGATCCATTTCTACTTTGATTTTCCATCTGAACAAGAGGAAATATATCAATGGTCCACTCTTTGGAAAAATCCACACTAAAGACTTCTATATACACTGCAAGAATTATTCCACATAAAAAAAAGCAAAGATGACATACAGTCAAACATGTCACACATTTGCTGTTATTTTATTCTATAACTGTATATGCTGTAAGGAATGAAAATACAATGAGAAATGCAGAGAGGAAGCAGTCATTTAATCCAAGACAACTTAACACATATGGAAATAAAGCACGTGTACCAAAGTTTGGACAGATATCCTTCATGTTGGAATGCCCAACTTTTGCACGTATATTTGACAGTTTGGCTACAGATAGAATCAAACCCTACTGATCGTAATAGCTGAGTCTTCCTAATGATATTCATTAGATGACACTATCCAGCTGATTCTATTATGTTTTAACCTCTCAGCTTAAAGTTTCCCATCATGAATACCAATGCATACTTATGAACAGAAGGGAAAACTAGGAAAACAAGCAAAAAAATATTTCTGTCAATATTTTAATAAATCCGCTGTTCTGAAATGTACCCTAATTTTTTCACCCTGTTGTTGAGCCAGAAGTTACATGATGCATTTTATAGGTTTCATGAAAGATAATGCATTTTCTGTTTTAAGGCTCAGAATAAGAGTACTCTTAAAAATATAAAATCAACTCAAAATAAATAAATGAATGAATTATTAACATCACATAAATACATATTCAAGGACTGAGACAAGTACAAAGTGTCAAAAATACCACTAAAACAAAAATGAAGAATATTCTCCCTGAAGGAATCAATACATTCAGGCTGTGAAACAAAACACTTTTGTAAGTCTTCATCAGCGCTGACCATTTGACTCCAAGTGAAGTTGGTAGAGGACAAAACCACTCTGCTTCTGAAGCACTTTTGATGACATGTGTCATAATCAAACTGAGAAATCAGGCACTCAGGAAAATTTTCTGCCATGCTTCTGTGTCTCAGCTCCCTCTTCCAACTTAAGTGGTTAATTCCAGGCTGATGACACTACAAAATTAAATTCATATTTGGGATTCCTGCAGTCACGGTAAGACTTACTATACTTTCAGTGTAAAAGCAGGTATTTTGCATACTTTCACATTACACTGACTTATAATTTTAGATCTTTATATACTACAGCAAAATCAGAAACACAACTGCTCCTATACTCATAAGTAAATTTTCCTCCTCCACAGTTTAGGCTCACAATCTATTCTGGAAAATCTTTTAAAAGAAAATGCATGTTTTCCCCAAAGGAAGGGTCCCTGTGTAGAGAGTTAATTAAAATGCTAGAGGACCAGCCTCCAGTTAGAGCATTTATCAGAACACTCGCACGGGGAAGGAAGGGTTACCCTTTGAAATGTTAAACACATTGTCAACCAGGGATGGGGGTCAAGAAAGAATCTCAAGCCATCTGATGCTCTGAAAAAAATGTGTACACCTCAGAATCAAACCCCATACTGTCTATGATGGGATGACAGACTTGGTCAGGTATTTTATGAACTGAGATAATTGTTAGGGCACTCTTCGGATGAGTTAAAAAATTAGATTACCCCAATGTGTTCAGAGAGACTTAATTAATCAGTCAAATACCTATTAATAAAGTAAAGGACTGTGAAGGTAAGAACTCTTCCTATATTTTAATAAAAGGTTAGCGTAAGAATTGATTTCCAATATGTATCACATATAAGAATTCTGGCAATAAGCAGTTTTTGTACCAGATATTACCCTTCCTAACTACTATAAAAATGCCATCAAAAACCTGACTTAACATAAAAATGTTAGTTTACTAAATGCTTGAATTTAAGAGCTTTATGTTTTGACTTGGACTCTTATGGTAAAGATTGTAAACCCAAATACGTAATTTTTCAGCCATAAACAAAGAAGGCAAAAAGTAACAAGGGTCAGCTGATTTGAAAGACAGTATTCATAAAAGGTCCAAGCAACTGCCTGCAAGACCTAACATACTACAGAAGATGCTTCTGGACCACAGCCAGTAACAAATAAAAGCAGAAAATGAAAAACACAACATCATGAGATTATCTTTTTTCTCCTGTGCTGGTCTGTAGTAGCAGTAAGTATTTAACTGGCTTAGTACTTCATCTTGATAAAGCATTTCAGCTTGTTGAAACTATCAATTTAAATAAGCAGCTGGTTTCTTTTTTAAGAAAAGGACATGGAACCATTCAAATACCCTCAAACCAGTCTACATAATAGAGATGAAAAGGACTGAGCAAAGTACTGCTCTTTCCAGAGAATCTCAAGTTACCAAAATGATTTGTTAACAAGAAATCATAATAGAGCATCCTCTTCTGTACCCTTCTAGACCAAGACGTGGTTAGTTTCATTGTTTAACAAAACCATTCATATTCACTCAGAAATATCAAGTTAGGTTCTTTACCTTAAAACAGTAACAGCAAATTTCACTGTGTGTCAAGACAAATAATTCTTTAAACAGAGATTCTTGCTCTCTCTCTTCACAATGTGATCTAAACAGTTCTTTTCTTAATATTCACAGGATAACTCTCTACTAGAAGGATCTGAGCGTGCCCTGCAAATCACAACAGATAACACTGTAAGGAATGTCAATCACATTTACTACTACTCTATGAGATAATCTGAAGGCATCAGAAGATCAAGGTTTTTTTCAGATATGAGATGCCATTATTTAGATTACACACAGTTTGAGAAAAATCACATTCCATCAAGCACAGGACTGGAACCCACTATCTAATGCCAACAAATCAGTAGTAAGTTATTTGCCTAATTAAAAATAAATATCTGAGGGATATTGACAGCAAACACAGCTGATTAACTTGAAGGCTTATGTCAATATAATTTGATTATAAATAAGCAGCACACGTGTGCCTGATGTTATTCTGCAAACAGTCAATACAACACATTTTAAGTCAATCGGGAATCAGATAATATATGGATTTCAAGAATGAAGTGTGAACCATCAACTAGTTACAGTAAACTCTTACCCACTG
Organism: Cisticola juncidis; assembly: GCA_013400215.1. Classification (NCBI taxonomy): domain Eukaryota; kingdom Metazoa; phylum Chordata; class Aves; order Passeriformes; family Cisticolidae; genus Cisticola; species Cisticola juncidis. The sequence goes on along the minus strand of VXBR01002800.1, from coordinate 1,420,400 downwards.
ATTAAAGATACCACTGTGAATAATGCTAGCTTATCAAAACATCCAAGTGTGGACAAGTAGCAGCACTGGAGAACAGCAACTATGATAAACCTGGTACAATCAAGTAATATTCTTCCATGAGCCACTGCAAGGTCATATCTCCTATTTTGATAGGCCAGTTTCAGAAACACTTGGATATATACTAATTATGAATTATCAGATAAACAAATTCAAAATTAAAAAAGTAAAATCAATGCTTCCTGCAGAAAAGAAATACAAACACCCTTAAAGCGGGCACTGCCCACTTCAGACACATTGGAAAAAACAATCAGACAAGAGCAATAGGTGATGAGCACATTTAGCTTTTAAAAAATATATTCCAGGCCGTTTTCTTTCAAGGAATGGTGTAACTATGTGAGTTACAGATACAAAACAAGATGGAGAAAGCAAGTGTAATATGAATTTCAACCCAGCAGAAGCTGAAGTAGATGGGTGGGACAGTGGGTGTCCTATTCCAAACTAGGGTTCAAAACAATAACACTGCTTGGATACTTTGTATGAAGTAATAGTGTAATACTCATGTTAAAATTCAAGCAATTTATGAGTTGAAAGCACAAAGACTATGAGGAAGTGAAATGATGTCCTAAATGATGATATATAGTCAGCTGGATAAATCTTACTAGTCACTTCTGGATTTTAGTCTAATTATTCATAAACCCCTAAAGTCTGCTCCACTGTCTAATTGTTTACCCAAAGCTGATGAAGCAGCTACCAATACCAAAGTTTTTATCAGTCTAACTTCAGAGAGAGAACTGTGTTTGGGAATAAAGGACTGAACTCAAAAGATGCTGTCTATTTATTTATGTGGGACTCAGTAATATCTTCAAATTATTTTTGTCTCGCACAAGATTAAGAAAGATAAATTCAACCTTTCTTTGCACATCCTGTGAACAGACAATTAATTCAAATTTCTAATTGCTCTTTTGTCAGATCACCTAATTATATTTTATCAGGTTATCAGGATAGAAAATACATATGAAAAAACGCCCCCAACAACAATCCCAAAACAGCGGAAGTTCTTACTTTTAAGATAAGGGTAGGAACAGAAGAACAAAAAGAATACCTTTACTCCCATACTTGTCCAGCCATCTTTATCTTAAGAGAAATACTGTTATTTCGGAACAGGTGACATTTCAGTGGCAGTCAGCACAGCAGGATGTACTGAAGTTACTCTGTTTTGGCTTGAGAGGGTTATGTATTTGTTTTGTCCTGAACACAATCTACGTGTATAGAACAGGGGGTGCTGCAGAACCCTGGCAGATTGTGACACTGCTCACACATCCAATGCACAGAAACCCAGAGAAACTGTGCTATTAAGACAAATTACCTCCCCCCTAGAGCAGAACAAGGTAGTAACATACTCCTGTTCTTCAGCATTGGATACGGAATGAGACCAAGGGTGGAACTGCTCCTCATTCTGTTTCAGAGCATCAGAGCCCCTCTGTTTGCTTTTCCTGAAACAGCTGGACCAGGAGCACAAGCAGTGGTACTTGTTCGTAGTATGAAAAGACAGTCCCATCTTTCCTGCCCACCCTCCAAATCCCTCTCTAGCAAATCTGAAAGGCTGTTTGACCTTTTACTGCATTGCTTTAGCTTTTCCTGACATATTAGAAAGCATTAATTCACTCTCTGGCAGATAGATCACATATCTGTGAATCTGCTTTAATTAGACAAGGACTACTGCCAAATGGGAGTTGACAGGGAGTCGAGTGCTCTTCAGGTGATCCTTTCTGCATTAAATTATGAGCAACTTCAAGTACCAAAAAATTACTCTCTCCATCTCAGCTTTTCCATGAAACAGTTTTTCTTCTACCTCTGGCAGTTCAAAGACATATCTGACACACACCTAGAGCCAGGATCCCCTGACAGAGGAAAGTTCTGCATATAACAAGCCAAACACCACTGCAGGCAGTTTTTTGTTCTTTTCCCCCCACCTCTGCTGAGCAAACATTTTCACCTGCATACAAAGAGTAAAGAAGAAGAAGGCCCTCGGAGTGAACATGCAGCCCCCTAAAATATTATTGTAGTTTCTGCATTTAAAAACCCCAAACTCTAAAATGAACAAGATACCAACTGTACTGTTTCAATAATAACCAAGTTGGAAAGACACTACTGAACAAACAAGCTTTGTAACTCAGATGTCACACTGAGCAAAATAAGAAAACCTGAGGGAGCAGCAATAGAAATTGGAGCAACAGATTTATGCACTCAGAGTGCACGAGGAACTTCATGGAAGAGGGCTGCTATGGCTCCTGATCTGGAAGCGAAAGTTAGGAAGCACGACATCAGACTCTAGCGTTTCTCTATTGGTCTTCCATTAAGGCAAGATAAATGATTTACAACACTGAAGAACCACAGAAAGTGTAAAAATATTCCCAAAATTAAGATGAAAAATTTATTTACCAAAAGGAACAATGGATGGTAGTTACTGAAATATAGCTTGTTATCCAGTCTTCCTCTAAGTGTCAAAAGCTTGTGTTCCCCTCTCAGTGCTATTTCATCTGCAGGGACAGTCCAGATTAATATGAATTTGAAGTACAGCTCTGTTAAACAAAACAAAACCATAAGAATTTACATGACAGATGGGTGGTTTCTTGGTTGGTTGGGTATTTGGGTTCCCCTCACCCAAATCCCAAGTGTGAAAAATACTCTCAAGAATTTCATATTTCTGTTCCTCTTTCAAAATGTTAAATCAAAGGAGGATCAACTACTCAATCCAAACCAGAATTATTGTCCTGTAGCTCCCATCTGTTTTCATTCATGGAAATATTTTCAAGGGAAAAAAGCAAAACATTTGAATGGTTACTCTTCTGCCTTCAGCCACGCTCACAAGTCAGTAGACCCAATGAAGAAAAGGATCTGAAAGTCCTCTTAACATACAGCCTGTCCTTCATGCCATTTTCCTGGTTGTTTATACATGACTAGGATGCACAGCACCACATGTAACAGCACCAGACTTACAATGCACTATGAGGTTCTTAGGCACAGCTGAAGCAGAAGAATGTCTCATACACATCAAGAAATTTTTAAATTTATTCCGTTTTTAGTATTACATGAGGAAATTACTAAATTAAATTAAAGCAGACACATTATGAGATGTAAATACCTTCCAAGCATCTTGCCACTTAGAAAGGAGTCTTTTTGCCTATTTAAAAGTTAGATTAAAAAAAAAAAAAAGGCAAACAAATCAAACCTTACCAAAACCCTAGAAAAACCCCCCAAAAACCAAACTTCCCTTAAACTCTTTGATCATATCTTTTCAGCTTATGAAGGGGTTAATTCTGTGTATGTCCTTTATACAAATTATTCAACTCTTCTGCATTTTAGGTTTATAATTTATAAAAGAACATGAAAAATTAAATACATCTTTGCAAAGGCTGACACATTAGAAGTGCTTAATATCATGTTCCTATCTCTGCTAGACAGTGAATTGGACAAATACAGGAAGCTCAGAACAAGCAGAAGATAACACCATAAGTCTGTTTTGTAATTCAGATGGCCAGTGAGTCAAAGGATGTAAAAAAGCAATCTTGTTACAGAATCCACGACACTTGCCCTGTGCTTATGAAGATTTAAAGCTATGAGATATGCCAGGACATAATCCAACCACATGTTCTTGAAGGTTGGTTTATCTCACTAGGACTCCTCAGAGCAATCTCCTGTGTTTTACAAGAACTTCAGTGGCTGTGTGTGCAGACAATGCGCAGACAAACGTGTGCACCTCTATCTGAAAAAATATCATTTGGAATAGAAATGGTTCCACAATCAACATAAAAATAATTCAAACATAAGCCTGGAAAGAGTGCTTTCACTTAAGGAAAAAACCCAACTTGCTTTTGTTGTAGTTTCGTCCTCCACATGTGAGGCATTTGGGAAAATAAAGATGATTCTGAAGAAGGCACTGCCTAACACCATGAAGTGCATTCTGCATTTGCTCTGAGATACAGAATGATGAATTCTCCATAGTTGAGAGAGTTGCAGCATAGCAGATTTGGCAATTTCTCAGCAACATTCACCACAGTTTTCAATAAAAGATTAAGTTGCTTAATATAAATTACACTTGCACACAATACTAAGGATCTGTGTTCACCCACACTTTTGGCAGGTTAACATAGCCTTCCTTCTTCATGGTGGAAAAATACAACTCTTCCTTATCCATTTTAATCCACAGATGACAAATTAAACACAGAGTATGTTACATGTACCAAAACCTATGGATTTTCAAATTAAGAAAGAGACACTGGGGGAGAGGACACAGAGTGAGGACCCAATTTATTGTTGGGTTTTTACTATTGATGTTTTTCAGCCTGCTACTGATGTTTTTCAGCCTACCACTTATCTCTATTGCGTGCACTAGCCAAAAATCACAGAACAAATGGTCTCATTTTCTGAAGACCAACTAGATAATTTGCTTGAATTGACTGCTGAGAAGAACTTCCTTTTTGACCTTTAAAGGAATGAAGTCTTCTTAAAAGAAACTGTTACAAGTGTATTGTCTATCATAGAAAAAGTGCAAAACTTTTCAATTTTTTTTTCCTTTTTATTTTAAAAACTTGGGGGGAAAAAGACCCTTCTACTTTTAAACAGCTTTAAGCTGCAAAATGAATGTCATTCCCATATGATGTAAATTCTTCTCTAAAATAAAGATAACAGCATAGGATTTATAATTCTACCTGGATCTGACTTACTACAGTAATGGTATTTTCGGAAGGACAAATTCATTATTCTTGAAACCCAACACTACTTTTAATGCAAGTGGAACCTATAATTCCTCAAACTTACATTTAAAACCAAACAAACATAAAATTCTGAGGATGCAATTCAAGTTTTACTTCAAAGAGATCTTATCAGTTAAAATGTTCCATTACAGGTGATTGATGTTACATCTTATGTTACAGACATGAACTGGCAACTTTTTTCTCAGACTTTTTGATCTTCTGCACATGAACGCAGAAAAAGAAAAAAAGAAATCCTTTCTTAAGTAGTTTTTACCTTTTTTGGTCCCAAACAGCACATATTTTCTTCTTTGCACAGCTTATTCCACAAGACTTTCAGTTCTTAAACTTTTATTTAATATTCATGTGCAGATAAATCACAAGACTCAGGATTTTCACACATACATTCACACAGTGCTACAGGGATAATATGAAATATGCTAGTCAATGTACTTAATATGCACATCTACTCTTGGAAAAGGCATAAATATGAGGTAGAGAGACCAGATACAAGGCTGTATTTCCTCCAGATCCGGCAAAAGATTCATAAAATTCTATCTATCTATTCTTTTAAGTGAGAGTAAGTGGCACCTCTGTTATCTTATTTAAACCATTTTGTTTCTCTCCTGCTATTCAAAAATCCATGGAGAAGAATCATTTCCACATCACTCAGCAAAGGTAAAATGTTTCTAGAACAGGTATAACTGTCAGATAAGTTAAACTTGGTAAGCAGAAGGCAGGCCAGGTTTCTGCCACATCTTGGGCTGTGCTAATCCAGCTGTTGCTGGATTAAAACAAAACAAAACAAACCACAAACAAACCTTTAAAAAATTAATTTAACTTTACAAGCTCAAATGGTACCTGACTTGAAAAAGTAAGTTGAGGGAAGCCATGACTCTATGAAAAACCCCCACCATTAAATATTTCCCTAAATATGTAGTCACACTGTGTTGAAAAATGATGAAAGAACAAGAAATTGGGTGTGCGGGTTGGGCAGTGGAAAGGGATGAACATGGTAACAAAGTTTCAAATTGTATTTCTTCTAAACTATTTGGGGGAGAATGCAAGGGGAAATGAAAAACAAATATTCAAATCAAGGAGTTTTACATACTCTTCAAAATTTCGTCAGTCAAAAAGGTACAATGGTAACGGGACCTTAAAATGACATACTGTACCTGCAAAGTTTGCTTAATTAAGACACTGCATTCCAATAATCATTACATACCTAATAACCTTAAGTTCTAATTAACAGCTGCAGAACCCACCCTTCCACAGTACTTAAAACCTCCCAGTATCACTACTCCTAACACAGGGAAAAAATGATTTAGCTATTTTTTTCTTAAATATCAAGTGATTAAAGATAAGCAAAATGAATCAAAGAATGGAAATAAATTAAAACATCTAAATATGGGCTAAATCTAATTAGCTTTTAATTTACAGAGAAAGAAAACCTAAGTATCGTAAATCAGGAATTGTTTTCAGTACACTTCAAACTCCCCCAAAATTAAGAACTGATCCCAAATGTCCTGATGACTTCTACCCACAGGTCTCCTCCTTTGCAAGGAGTGCATATCCCACTTCCTGTGATGCTGTAAGTTACAACAAAAGCAGAAGAGCTTTTGAAAAGACATGCAAATTATGCAAAGTATTAGGGATTATAAAACCCTTTTGCATTATTACATTGGTCAGTATTTACAGTCAGGGATTTCAAAGCCCTGAAAATATCTGTTCCTACCAATTACCTGTGCATTATCTCCACATTAGAAGTATCTAGGCTGTAAGGATCCTAAATATGCCAAGCTCCCTTGCAGACCAGGGAAGGAGTCATCTCTGATGCTAACAGAAAAACACCTCAAACATTCAACCTTATGCAGGCACAAGGGAAGTATCACCACATCAATCTAAACTATATTCAGGTATTTATCAAAAAGTTGACACCATATACAAGTTAAAATTATTTTAAAAATAAAATTCATTAGGCTTAAGACTTAAAATTGGCTTGACGATGTATGATGAACTTAAGGATTTGCTGATGCAGAACATTAATGAGACGGCAATTTTAGTCTAAAAGCCACAGACAGACCAGAAACTCTCTTTGCACAAAAAGTCCATTTCTGACAACAGTCATTAGGTACACAGTTAAGAAAAAACACCATTTCTTTTATACACTCGAAGTTATACACCTCTGAGCTTTCTAGGATCTCCCATGTAGGAGCTTCCCAAGCCTTACAAGGCATCTTTGTGTTTGATTTCCATTGATTCAGAGGAACTACGTTTTTCGGTATGTTTTCTATACTTCTGTGCACGAACATCACCAAACATATCTAAATGTCATTACCAAGCCAGTACTTAAATATCACGTAAGCAACTCCAGTACCTTTTAAGTGAAGAAAATTACCATCTCTGTTTCCGCTCCCTCAATCCCTATATCATTACTTTCAGTTTCTGTTGAACAGAAAAGCTTTTCCTCAGAACACTTTCAGTTTCAGTTTAGCAGAGAAGTGTAAAAGATTGTGTTCTGCTTGAGAAAGTCATCCCAAGTCAGGATAGCAACCAGGAGTGAGGGTAAATGGAAAAAATAGGAGTCAGAGGTTAGAAGACAACAGCTTTAGGAAAAAAAAAAAATCAATCTATAGTTTACTTCAACATTACACGAGCCTTAATTATACCACAGTGGTTAACACTCTGTTTAAAGCCAATTCCCCTTCACCCCACTTACTCACAAAATACTTTAAAATACGAGACTGCAAATGAGAATGTAAATTACTTCTATAAAGTGATTTGTAATGTTTCTACAGTTTCTAGGAAATCAGCAGCTAAAACAGTCTTGCAGAAGAGGGTGACTGCAATGCTCTGGAAAAAAAGACCAAATGCAAGACACAAACCAAAGCTACAAAACTATGATCAAGCCCTGCAAATATGTTCAATAAATCCATATGCTTAAAAAAAATCCTCATCTCAGGGTTAGTAAAAGCATCCTAAGAATTCTGTACAGATGAACACTTCATTTATAAAAAGAAAAGGAAATACCTCCCCCTACCAATAATACAGCACCCAATAATCAATCAATTTCTTGTATTTTTAACATGGATGTTAAGCAAGAAAAAGCCAACTGTGGTGGAAAAGTCAGTTTCCATTTAATGTGGGTTCTGCTTTCAGAAGAAAACCAAAGGGACCCAACCCATGTCTGCTGTTACTCCCGTGCACCAGTAAGGCCTCAGTATCACAGCTACTGCCACCTGATACTTGAACACCTATTTATGTGGGAGGCACAGAGAGCTGATCTTGAGCACTTACTGCACACTCTCCCTTTCACAACCTCTGGTTATGAAAAAACACATTAAGTGCTTCTGACTGTAGGTTCGGGGAGAGTGTCAAAACATCACGTGCACCACCAGACACCAGTTGGGGGGAAGCTGTGACAGGCGAGAACACGCTCCTTGAGAGATATTTACCAACATACACTGCAAAAAGCCTTTGAGACTTCATAATATCTTGGTAACTCATATGCACAGCTCATCACAAAGCTGATTGTTTTCATTTGACATAATAAAAGAGAGAGTGTGCTTTTAAGGAAAGGTCGTTTTCAAAGATTTATAAGCTTCTCTTCTAATATACTACTTATTTAGACTCTGGAGATTCTTAGTATTCTTACGTTAGTGCATTTACTTGCATACCCTTTTGATATCTAACAGTGGCTCCTTAAAATATGTGCTGTACTTTTCTCTAAAATTTTAATAATATGCTCTAAACTTGCCCCAGTAAATGTAGGAGATATATGAGGACAAGCCAAAATGAGGCTGTTCTTTACAAACTTGTGTTTAAAAAAAGAAACACAAAGTCCACGCCAACGCTGTTGCTCAACTTTGTTTGTTCTCTGATGGTGCTCTGCTGTCACTGCATTCACCATTTTGCCTCTGCTGTGCATTTCCTCCATGTTGATGTACAAAAATATTCCTCCTCTCTCTAGCAAAGGTTTGCTTTTCAGGTTCACTCTGCCAGGAAGACCTTAGGGACAGGGATCTAGTTATTTACAACTTGAAATGCTAGAAAATATCAGGCTGGTAAATAGTCTTTATCCTAAAAGACCTTTGTGTACATTCTAAGTCTTTTCCTCTGTGTTAGACTGAAAGCTATTCCCTTGTGCGATGCGATTTTGCTTTACTCCTTCTCTGACGAATAAACCCTTCCCCATTCTAAATAATTTCCTCTCATGTACAGCAGCATTTCCACCACTTTCAAAAAGCCACACAAAGCACCTGCAGCTCTTCCTACATCCAAATGAAACATTTAAGTCAGGCCCTGATCTGCAAGGCCTGAAACAATAATCCAACATTTCCTCCCAACAATACGGAGATCAAGAGAATCTTTTTTGATTACGACACGGATTTTAAACAAAATTCAACACAGGGAATCATAGGAGTGTTGAATTTCTTTTAGGGTGCCAAAGGTCAGTGATGATTTATTTTTCAAATGGCATTGTTTCTGAACAGGTGTTTACTGCTCTGGTTTACTATGACAACCACCCATGTTATAGACTACATACAGTATCTATTTGTTAGAATTCTTTTGTTCAAGCAATGGTAATCCTCTCCAGAGGAAGGCCACCAAACAGGATCTCTGCCTTCTTGCAGCCACACTAGTCAAAATACATGCTCAGATGCCTCAGGAGGGAAAAAAAAAACCACATTTTGTTTAAAAAGGTATATTGATGAGTTAATTACTGCAACAGTTCAGGAATCAGAAGAGACATTTTACCACTACTACTAATAATAATTCCATGGAGTATGAATTACATCTTCCTCCTTCCCTTCTACCAGCTGCACTATCCTACAAGCTGGTATTTTATGGGTAATAATAAAGTCCATGATTTGTATTTTGGAAATGGAGCACTACGGTTCTGGCACACCTTTTGTCCACTGCTGTATTTCGTATTTTCTCCTCCCCTTACCCACCAACAGGAATGAAGGCATCCAGTAAAACAGAAACTGAGTTTTATAAAGAAGGATGTAAAGACTATCCCAAATCTGGAATGCACTTAGATAAGCACCAAAACTCCCTACCATGCAACTTTACGAGAACAGGTAAGGAAGCTAACACAAGAGCAAATCAGTATTTTCACGCTAACAGAAACCAGAGATTTATGACTACAGCTAAGAGGCCAAATAAGCCCTCTGCTCAGACCATAAAAAAAAGCCCTGCAGTATGACTGTTCTGTTTCCTGCAGGAAATGAGATGCTTGTATTAGATACCCCTGTGGTTTTCATACTGTAAATGTATCAGCTGGTACAAATCCTCTGGAGAGACTATTAACTAATGCTTAGAAAGAGCAGTGGCAACAGCAGACCGCACGTAGCACCTCAGAGAAGAGGGGACAAAAGCTGGCAAGTCATCCCTAAAAAATCTGAGAGCCAGCAGCTGATGAACACATCTTGTAGTAGAGGCGATGTCTGAGGAACGTACATATCTACACCCGCTTATTTCCCCCTACTCCGCTCACTGCTTCTTTAATAAGGAGCCTATTGCTCATCACTCCTCTCATTTGGGAGCCTCAAGCCGCTCCTCATTAAACCATCCCTGGTTGCACGCGGCACAGCAGGACCATCCACAGGCTACACACATCTCCCGCATGCATGGCCATTTTTCCTCCTTTCTACTGTGCTTTAAAAAATTAATTTTTTTCCCCCGTTAATGTTTCCGAGTTGCGAGGACG
>VXBR01002800.1:1369622-1408971 GCA_013400215.1 Cisticola juncidis | reverse complement strand
CTGCCCGGGAGACCCTCGCCCCCCGCCTCACCCGCCCTCCTTGCTTCCTCCCCGCTCCTTGTTTCCTCCCTGCCTGGAAGTGCCGCCGTGTGCCGCCTGTGCGAGCCCCGGGAGCTGCGCACACCCCTGCCCCTCTCCGGGGCTGTGCCCCTGACAGACAACGTCTCCCACGGCAGCGCAGCCGGAGAGGCCGAGGCGGAGGCCTCTCACTGAGGGACCCCGCAAGGTGACAGCGGCCCCGGTGAGGCCGAGGCAGCCCCCGCCAGCCTGGCATCCTCACCGCTACAACACGGTTCGGAGCCCCTGAGCACACACATGCGGCTCCTCGCCCACGCGCTGACTAAGGATGCCGTGGGAGGAAGGCTTTGGGTGCGACGGTAGGAGAAAATAATAGGCAATGTTGGTGTTTGCTCGCTGTCTCAGTCAGTGTTGGCAGCTGTAGTACTCCAGCAGCGTGCTGCTGTGGGCTGTGGAGGAAAGGCTGGTGCTAGAAAGAAAGCCAATTCCGAGGCGGTGGCAGCCCTCCTCAAGAGAAGACCTGGAAAAATTTACGTTACTTGGAATGTGTCTCAAATAGGCTCTCCTTTTCCCTCATGCATCTCCATGTTCTTCATGATCTCAGTAGTCCTTTATCGGGGGCACGTGGCTTGTGGATGAAACTGGGTCTCTGAATCTTAAAGCAAAGAGCAAGCCATGTGTTCACTATTATGACTGACATGTACCTTGAGCGTAATTTAGAGACTCTAACTTCAGTAACCTTGATTGTGCTCATGAACGTCTTTATTCATCCAGCATCTCTTTGGATTCTGTAATGACCCGTTGTATTAGGTCATTGCTTTCGTCTCCTATTTTTTTGCAGTGACCAATATTCTGTTAATAGATGCCACTGTTTATATAATGCACTATGAAGAAACGGAGGGAGCTAAAGTTCCCATACTTTTTTACAATTAATGAATTAGAGCAAATTAGGCACAGTTTTTAGTTCCTGGATATGGGAAACAGAATCAGTTTTGTGACAGATGTATTTGTGTCAAATGGCTTAATAAACATCCTATAAAATATATATTTATCAGGCAGTGAGTTGTGTGTCGAAATTCACTGGGAAAAAAATCCCCAACACCCTACACTGGCATAAAATGAACAGATTCCTTTTATCTGAAAGCATCAACTGTCCATGATTGCACCACACAAAAGAAATTTTGCCAGTGAAAATATAAGAAGGATCCAACACACTCTAGCCATTGTTCTCTTATACCCTTCAGAATGCTCACCATCTATTTAGATTCTTTAGCTCAAGAAACCATTCCGTACCTTTTGCTTTTAATATATGTTTTAATATCTAACTCTACAGTGTCCTGGTTGCAATATTCTTGCAAAACTTGTAAGCAGTTACATCACAGCAGAGGATGTTTCACCACTATTGCAGAGCTGCTCTGGCTTGGTTGAAAATCTTTAGGGATCATAAGGATACAATATTTCTTAGCTTGGGAGTGAAAGATTGCAACTTTTGGCTGAAAACAAACAGGAATTTGGATAAGAGGAATCTAAATGGACTGAGTAGCTGGGATCCTGGGATTAGTAGCTGTATACTTTCTGGTGTAATTGGATCATGTAGGATAATTTGCTACTCATCCAAAAATACAATAACACCATGAAAAAAAGGCAGCAACAAGCAAAACCCAAAGTAATGGTGAAAGTTAGGGATTTAATATTTGGGGTCCAAATGTTGATAGGCATAGTTTTCACTCAAAGGTGATTCTTTGAGCTCGATGCATACAACATCATCTGCAGAACCATGAACTGCTTTCCAAATAGTAGAAGAGTGCCATAACCTGGCCAAATGAGTTCAGATTAGGTAAAATTTCTCCTGCAAAAGTGCTCCTGGGCATGTACAGTGTGTGCTCAGTGAGTAACAGGGAAGATGAATGATACATTCACAATTAGAGAAGAGGCCTGTCAGAAAAAAATGGCACTGTAAAATCACATGCTTTGAAATAGCGGCCTGTGTATTAACAACTATGTATAGGTAAGATCCTTAAAAGAGCTGACCACTCCACCCAACACTGAAATAAATACTCTACCTTATAAAATATTACATAAAGTATGTTCACTGAAAGATCCTTCAGTGTCCTACAAGAGCAAAACTCTGTCTTGAGAAAGAAGTCTTCCCTAATTATTTTCTTATAACTTCTAATAAACAACAATAAGCAGCCTGTCTTCTCTTTTTCCCCAGAGGAATAGTGATCATCACCACTTCCGGATCACCATGGTCTGAGATTTTCAAGAATTTAAAGGGAAAAGTCTGTATATTGCAGTTTTCTGGTCTGAATACCCTCTGAAGAATCTTCCATGGAATTTTCAAAGGTTAGTCATCCAAACCAGGACTTAATGACTGGCTCCGTTTTTCAGTAGCACTAATTAGCCATAAGTCTCATTGTATTAACTGAAATTAGAATCATAGGATCATGGAACAGCCCAGGAATGTCCTCTGGGCAAGTGGTCCTCAGAATTTCATCTGCCTGACCTTTCATGGGAAAGGCAGCCTAGATGAGATCCTTTAGTACCTTTTCTAGCTGCACCTTAAAAACCTCCAGCAATGGGGATTCTTCCATGTCCCTGGCTAGGTTGTTCTAGTGAATGTTGCTCCCACTGTAAAAAATTATTTCTTGTATTGAAATGAAACATTTCCTGGTGCAACTTGCACCCATGACCTCTTGTCTTCTCCACATAGCTTCTTGTGGCATTTCTCATTTGTGTTTGTGAACACTCTTAAAGTACAGGGATTCTGTGATGGGGTGCCTCCTGAGTGTTCTCTTTTCCAAGGAGAAAAGAAGGTCACTCCTGAGCCTTCTTCACTGAGAAAAGATTTAACTCTCTCAATCTGTTCACAGGGTGGGTTCTGCAGCCCTTGGATGATCTTTGTGGCTTTTCTTGGGACCTTCTCCAGTCCAACTATATTTTTTTATTGTGGGGATGGTTAATAAATAAATATCTTTAGGCATGAAGTTGTAATAAACCACTTTAAATTGTTTTTTCTTTTTTTGCTTTCAGTGTATAGCTCTACTTAAGAAATAACTAATTAAAGGTGGAATCCAGTCATATGCAGGAGCTGGGTATGTCCATGAGATGGCTTTATTTACTCCAAGGAGTAATACAAGTCTAGTAAGAAAATCTGTAACTATTATCCCTAAGAAGAGGTGTCTTTACTGTTTCTTAAAAAGAACTACAAATTATGCATTTCTTGAACACTCATATAAAAATAATTTGTGTTCTTTTCCCAGTTTGATAATAATTTTGATTTAACAATATTTATCTACACTATATAGCTTTTTGGGATGTATACTGTGTTCCAAGTTTTAACCTAGAAATGAGTGTTTGTCATCAAACTAAAACAAAGGTAGTAAATGCAGTTGCCTTGAAAATACAGCTGTGTGGTAATTGAAGGGATTCCAGCTAAATGAATCTGTAAGAATTTTGATAAGGCGAGGATCTTAAAGGCAGGGAGAAGCAGTTCTGGGACTGGGCATTTGTTTATGTTCTTATGTTTGTTTTCCTCTGATAAGTCACTGTAGTGAATGAGTTATCCATATTCTGACTACAGTCTTGCAATATTTTTTTTCTGTATCTTAGTCAGAATACTGCTATGAATTCGGAAACTATAAATTCAGAACCTGCAGTGGGATATTACTTCTAAACGCTTTTGATGTATTTTACCTTGAGATTTTTCAGAGCCTCAGTGATGATCAGTGAAAAATGCTGCAAGATTTTTGGGTTTATTAAAGAGGAAAGCAATGTGCTAGAAGGAAAAAAAAAGTAGAAAACCATGTGCCATGACAACCACTAGATATTTGCAAAACTCCTGTTGAGGTTCATTTTCCTCATGGATAAAGTGTCTAGGTTTTACCCAGCTGCCACCAGATAATGAATATCTCTTATCTTCTTTGAGACACATGTCAAAAATCTACTGCTTCTTGCTTCTTGTGGAACAAGTACTAGTATCCTTGTTCTTGAAGTTTACAATAAACACTAGTGTGCCTGTGCTGCCCCACTGTATAATTGCAGGTATACAGGAAAAGGAAGATACTTCTCCTTGATATATGTTTTGCTCTCTAAAGACTGAAACCTATGCTGCTGATAGAAACTTTGCCAGTAAGCACAACTACAATAACAAATCTCTGTGTGAAATGTCTGGGGATTTGATGAGTCCCCTCATCTCCTCCCAGTCTCAATTTGTCCAAAGACAGAAGATCACTGAAAACACAGAAAACTGTGCATTTTCCCTTGGTCTTCTTCACAGAACTTTGCAGGATTTATAACTCATCCAGCCTACACACAGAGACACACAGAAACACTGATACTAACTCTATCCCCACAACCCTACTTTCACAGAACTTTAACCTTCACCACAAATTTCACATGCCACTTTTACTGATTGCTTGAAGATTTATAAAGGGAGAAAAAACATGCCTTATAGTGGGAAATCAGCTACAACTGTAATAGTTGTAGAGCAACAGTGATTCAAACCTAATTTTATCAAATCCTCTCTCACTCGTCACCATGGTATTTTTTGCACCTTGTCATATCTGAGCATGATAGCAGTAAAACCATCTACCACTTCTTTTTGGAGAGCTCCTTCCATGTAAATACTGTAAACAATTTAGTAGCTCTTAAAGCTTCCTCCTTAAACTACCCTGCTGAAAAATCTGATATAAGTTTATTAAAAGTCGGGCCATTAGTGACACCAATGAAAAATGTCACTAATTTTATTGTAGTAAATTTATCTTGTACCTCCCATTATTTGACATTATTTTTCCTTGCTCAAAACTGTACAAAAATGGGATTTCAGCTAAATTTCAGCACCTGCTGAAATCTGTCTCAAGATGAGTATTGTTGCTTGGTTTACCTTCTGAAATACCTCAGCCATTTTCACAAAGAGTTTAACGAGAAACACACTGTCCCAATGTAAAAACATCTTACAGGGTTTCAGAAGGACCAATAGATTCTCTTTCGTGTATCAGTCATGGTAGATCTTTTTGCTTTAAGAGAAGTGATTACCAGGATATAGAGGACATTTTAAGCAATGTCAGAGTAGACAAGCTTAAGGGAATTTACTGCAAGTACCAAAATAAGATAAAAAGTAGGTCAGCTTGCTTGAAAACTAGGTTCTGAGCACATGAAGTAAGAAAACAGTTAGAAAGAGATTTAAAATGCAAACTGTGGGATAAGGTAATTTTCTGTGGTACTGCATAAAGAAGGGAAGGAAAGAGTGTTAGGAAAACAAATAAAATTGGAGTCTTTGTATGCCTAGCAGTGTTACCAGATAACATAATGCACTGTTGTGGAGGCATAACTACTGCTCTGTAGCATATAGTTTGTTGCTACTTCTAAAGGAATTTGAACAACAAACCTACAAAGCTCTAAAGGATCTCTTTAAAATATCTTTGTAAATATTTCTTTAGAATCTGCTGACCCATGGTGTCAAATCGAGGGTTTGTAATAATTTTTGTGCTCTGAACAGGGGTTTTTGCTTTGAGAAAGTCTGATTGAATCTGACTAAATTGTGACACTTTAAAAATGTGACTTGCACAACCTGAAATACAGAGCAAAAAGCCATCACAGCTTGCTTTTACAGTGAGGAGCAGTCCTACTTGCTACAGCCCTGATCTAGGCAGAGGGAAAGGACATGGCTTTGGGAACACTTCTATTAAAAGGCTCTGATCCTATTTTCATGTGAATAATGTATGTATCAATCGCACACCGAATTTCTTTTAAGTCAGGGAAGCCTGCTTTATCTGTGCAACCTCAATTCATTTCCATATAAATATTCATCATCATGCAGTCTTCAACTTAACACAAACAACTTCTCCAGACTAAGCTGTTTGTTTTGGGGACTCTCTTCTCTTGATGTGAACATTCAGCAGATCTGTAAAAAAAGTCTTAGCAAGCAATAGGGAGTTCTAGAACCTTCTGAATAACTGGAAAATTTGTTTTATTTTGGAAGATCCTTTTAGATTACTGCTTTAGGGCAAAAACTAAATTAAGGAAGAGAACAGAAAACAGATGAGCTGAGGCATACACATAGGTCATCAAACTTTAACTTTCATTTTGATGGTAAGCAAATGATTTTTTCCATTTCAACTGAGAATCAATGTAAAAAATATACTAAATAATAGAATAATGGAAAAGTGCTGTTTGGAAGGGAACTCTGGGTATCGTAGTTCAAATGTGAATTTTGGAACCTAATACAAAGAGAGGACAACAACACGAGCAGGAATAGATGAAAAAAAAGGCTCATTAAATAATTATTTTCTGCAGTGCATTTTTGGTGAAAATTGACAGAATTGTTAAAATCAGAATACTCAATCAAAAAATTAAATTAGGCTACATCAGGATTGACAGTTCCTTCCAAGACTAGCCACTTAACAGGACTGAAATAGCTTACAGTTGGGAAGGCAATGAAAATAGGAAAGAATTAATCAGTGCTTATTGTAGAAATCAAAGAGGAAAAGCAGGAAGGAATATTAAATGAAGAGCAAACTTTATAAAAATATGTTGACATGATGTTTGTCTTAGGTTAAAAATATTGAAGTAGTTTTAGCAGAAGATGAGAAAAATGTTCTTGGATTTTTATGGCTAGTGAAATTAATTATTATTTCTTTTTATGGAGAAATCCATTCAATGGTGGAAACTCCAGACCATTTTTTATAATTGTAATAGAGGTTTCTTAGTCCTGTGTATTCTAGATCCCCAGTAGTAATTTAATTTAATTAACATGGAAGAAACTTTCCCATTCCTTTCTTCTCTTGTCTTACTCTTATTCATTTTTTGATTCATTATCAAGGAAATAAATTTGGAACCTGAATTCTCTGCAGCCTTCCCACACTTCTTAAGACTGACACAGCATAGAAGTTTAAATCCCTTGGGATTTCTTTCCTAGGGAGACACTCTCCCTCCCTTTGAAGCAGCTTTATGCCAATCCCAAAATCTACAGTGACACAAACTTTCCTCACAAAATGTAAACAGAGAGGATCGTCTGCTGTCTTCATCTTCTGCTTTTCTCTCCTTTTAGCCTTCATTCTCTTCTTTGAACAGAAATACCAGGCAGCTTTCAAGAACACAAAACTGTCTAAAGTCAAAGTGCTACTAAAAATAATCATACTGCCTTGTTAATCCCCTGCACGTGCCCCATCATTCCTCAGGACAACAAGGCATACCCATGCATTGCTTAGCTTCAGGTGACAATCTAGCACTGGATTCCTACAATTTCTCATGAAGGACAAGTTTTCAGCTTTACAGATGTCCCAGAAATGAAATCCTGCAAGAGCCAGTTGTTGTTAGCTGCTTTACAGTGAGCTAGAATGAAGCCTTTCACCATTTAAGGTCTTATTTTTAAGAGGTTCTGCCCAGGTGATACAAAAGAAATGTTTGCTAGTCTTTTATTAAAGATTTTTATTAAATCTTCACGCATATCATTAAGTACTTCTGTGACAAGAAGGTGCTGCAGAGTCCCTGAACACCTCAGTTTTATCTTGAATAGATGCCTGCTTATGGTGGAAGTTCATTAACACAAACTTTTGTAGCTATCTGATAATATTTTTTTTCTGTGCTAACACCAGAGATGCTGTGAAGATGTGAAAATATGCACAGAATGTAATTCTTAAGAATATAAAAAAGGAGTTTTATCTTTATATTTAGAAAAGAGGATAAAAAAAGACAAAACCCGCAATTACACATAAGCAACTGAAGAGGGGCTTTTAAATCCCAAAGGATGATAAATATTATCAATATATAATTTTTAAAGGTACATATTTCTACCCTTAATAATGGCTTTTATACCTGAATTTCACTCTGCTTTATTTGACAGTGTCAGGTAACTGCCATCTAATTTCATTTAAGGAATATTAAAAAGCAGTGCAGTGACAAACAGAACCTGTCAACTGTATAGCAGTGGACTTCTGCGTTCTGTATATTAGTTTTCCTCTAGTGGCCATTATTAGAAACTTCAGGTCCAACTTGAGATAGATTTAATTAACAATTATTTAGGTTGGGTCTTGCAGGAGTAACCTGGAAACACTTATTCCATTATTCACACATAAGTGGCCTTGATGACGGCCTTAATGTGATTTAAATGCAAATGTAGAATTCAGCTGCTCTTCTCTGAAAGGGATATGTTTTTATTCTTAGCTCAGAGTGCACAGCTTTCAGCACTGTTCTCTTGTGTGGGATCATGCAGGTCATGAGGCTGTCAGCACCCTCAAACCAGGGTGTGCAGGGAGAAAAAGGTGGGTGAAAAGTGTGGTACTTGCATGGGCAGGACTCACCGTTTTATTTCTTGCATTGTGGCTCTCACAGCCATAGTGTGCTATCATAAGAATTTTCTTTTTTCTGTAATACTGACAAGTGTCCAAGCCAGCATTCAACTGTGAACGTAACAAGAAAACCCAAGAGATTTTCTTGAGATGTTAGTGAAAATATTGCATGTATCAGTTTCAGGTGGAATGTATTCCACTTGTCTAACTAATCTTTTTCTTTGTTAATTATTAATATGGGTTGAAAAAATAGGTTATGATTATTACCTTATGTTTTTTGGTAGCAAGGTAAAATCTGGCTGTTAAAAACAAAATTAGGGAGCACAGGGTCCACCGTCTGCTGATCTGCTGCCTGGATTATGTAGGCAGAGATGGGTCACAGGGCTTTTCTGCTGCTCCTGCCTCTAGGACAGGTTTCTGAAGCTGTCCAGCTGCTTGAATGGATGGCATGCACTGGCCAGGGTTGTTTGACATCTCTCCATGACTGTGCTTGGGCATGATGGCAAGATCTGAAGTTCAAACAAGTTGTAACTCTTCACAGAGCCCTCAGGGGTCAGAGGCCACCTTGGGACAGGGTCTCGTACCTGTGACTGTGGCAGGTGCACCCCTCCCCAGATCTGTCCCCAGCTGGTGTATGGTGGCTGCCAGCCTTTGGTGCCAGTATTTCCACTTACAGCACTACTCCATGGCTGTGGCACACACACCAGGATCTCCACTTCCTCACCCTGTCCCCACCCAGCAGCAGGAATGAAGAAGAAAGGACTTCTTGGTGAACAGACAGGTTCCCCATGAGAAGCGTCGGCCCAGAGAAATTTCTGAACCATTACTAGGGGTGACCATGAGCCTTGACACGACCAGGTGACAGAGTTACAGAATCATTAAGGTTACTAGAGACTTCTAAGGTCATCAAGTCCAACCATTAACCCAACACTGTCATGTTCACCACTAGCCCTTGTGCTCAAGCGTCACATCTACACATTTTTTTTAACATTTCCAGGACTGGTGACTCAACTACTTCCTTGGGCAGCCTATTCCAATGTCTGACCATCCTTTCAGCCAAGGATATAACCCTCTCCTGGTGCAACTTGAATCCATACCCTCTTGTCCCATAACTTGTTACATGGGACAAGGAATCTGCCTCCAAGCTTGCTACAACCTTTCAGGTAGCTTTGGAGAGCAGCAAGGTTCTCTGTGAGCCTGCTTTTTTAAAAACCCCCAGATCCCTGAGCCTCCTTTTCTCCAGGCTAAACAACCCCAGCTCCCTCGGCTGCTTCTCATAAGGCTTGTGCTCCAGAGCCTTCAGCAGCTTCACAGCCCTTCTCTGGATGTGCAAATAGGGCCCTACCAAAAATGCCCTGGGTGTGGTTTTCCTTGGAGCAGTGGGTCTGTAAGGGGAAGTTCTCCTCTTGGGATGGGATGCTACCAAAGGAAACTTCCTGGGACTGAGTGCCCTCACCCCTACCGTGCCTCCTCTTCCTGAGTGACCATTTTACTGCTGGATACCCCTGAGTGATTCTTTAACCCTCTGGGTGAGGCAAACTGAACTTCTGGGTGCCCTGGAGTGAGAGGCCTCCCTTGTGTCTGAGTGACTGTGCATGTGCTTTGGATCATCTCTTTTGTGTCTGTGTAGTGACAGTATTCCCAACTGGCATACCAAACTGGTAACTTGTTATACCATTGGTATCCCTCTTGTTCGTTTTGGCATTGGTTTTGGTTGCAAATTGAAATTTGTCTTAGTTATCTGAGGGAAGTTGTTTTTCTGTGCCTCTGTGACAGTGACAGACTTCTTTTTGCAGCTGAAGACATTGTGCACTTGCCAATCACTGTAGTCAACAACTTTGATTAGAATTATGTTGGTCTCTTTGGAACTTGGAGCTACAGGCATCAAGAGTTTTAGAAGTGTTGCTGTTGAAAAAGCACTCTGATTCACTATCTCTCCTGCTTCTGGGAAAAACAAATGGCCATGGACTCCGAAGGAGGTAGTCATAGCTCTTTTGCCTTCTTCCTCCATCATTTTAGGACCCCAGTGATGCTTGTAGGAAAAGAGCAGTTGATATTATTTCTGTAAGAGGTTCCAGATCTGTAAGGGAAACTCAATAGCATTGGAAAACTCTGATTTTTCCTTCTCTTTTATGAAAGACAGACTTACTCTTTTCCCAGTTGTTATATAATATAGTTTCTCTGGGCTTCATTGAATTATCCATTTCCTTGATCCTGCAAAGCATTGGGCTTTTGATGAAACAGAGAGATATGCAAGTTCTCAGGGAACCTGGTACTGCTTGACTGAATTTTCGATACTGAATGAAGGAGGATACTATGGGAGTCCTTGTCTCCAAACACAGCCAAAGGAAGAGGAAGGAAAATAGTACATGGAAAGCAAAGATGTTCTGGAAGGTTGTGTAGGTAGAGTGATTTGGGAGGCTGGAATAGATGTGAAGGCTTTGAAAGCCATAAAACCAGCATAGGTCTCGAGACTAAAGTTACATCCTTTACCATAAACTTGCAGTGCTTTCAATATGTATGGGCTGTTTCCATAGTGAGAATTGTAAGAGAACTCAAAATCAGCACTTGTAACTTGTGGTGTGTGTGGTGTTTTTTTTTGTTTGGTTGGTTGGTTTTTTTCCCTTTGTACTGGGCTGTTATAAAGATTGTTGGATATTATTTGACAATCCTGATTGTCAAAGCCAGAATCTTCCATTACACCGTAACATGTGAGTTTTTTTCGTTGGGAACAAAACCCCAGACCAACTAACAAACAAACAAACTCTCTAAAACTACATCATCCTCACTGACAGTGGCAACTTTCTATGCTGTTAGTGGTGTATTCTTCTTCTAAATAATGCCAGTTTTGAGAAAGGCCTTTGTAGAATGAAGGATGTAGGATTATACATGTGCATTTTTCTGGAGTGAGGTAGTGACTAAGTCTAGCACAGTGCAGTCCGTGCAAGCTGTGAATGTCAAGGAAAGTAATTTCTTTAGAAGGATGGTATGTTCCTACTTGAAATGCTTAGATAGACTGTACTCTTAACTGGAGATTATCCTTTGTCCGAAGCAATGAGTCCCTTATAAAATACCAAGCTGTCTTTTTTTGGTGTATAAAAAATTGCATTATGGAATGAAAGTGCCATCTGTGAGATAATTTTCAAAAACATCTACAGAATGGCTCTTCATGTTCACACTTTTCTGTCGTTTTGATCACATATCTTATGCAGCATGTTGCACAACACAAATACACAGCCTTTTCCAGAAATATGTCCCCATGCACACTGTAATGTCATATTGCACTTTTCAGTTGTGCTAGTTAGAATTGAGTCTGTTTAGATGCATTAATGGGCTGCCTAATTTCTCAGCAAGTGTCTCTTCCTGACAATTACATATACAAGGTAAATCTTGGGATAACAGGAGATTCTGCATAGGATGTTTCTGAAGCATTGCTGAGATATAAGTAAAGAGAAACAGTTTCTTTGAATCTATTATGATATCTCTAAAATAAGGGGGAAAAGGTCAGTTCATCCAGAACTCACTGTCAGTCTGAAATGATTGCTTATTGTCAGAAATCTGAATATATGCTAATCCTATTCATATGTCTGTGTGAAGTAGCATTGTTGTACTGAGTCCTTTCAGGCATATTTATGTGAAATGCAGGAAGTCTGCAAGAAAGTGTGACTATTTCTCAAGTTCAAGACTAAAAGCACCATGCCACTTGAGCACTTTGTTAAGTTAAATCCAGTACAAACCCCAAAGTTCTTGTTTGCTAAATGTCCCTCTTGAACAAGGCCAAGTGAATTTTAACATCTCCAGAGCAGGAGCTGGAACGCTGGGTTAGGTTAAATGTAATAACGAGGGAGCTAAACCTGAATGACTGGTTTAGCTTTGACTGGTTGATCAGGACCATGAAATCAAGAAGGGACATTTGTTGCTGGCCTTCCTTTTATGAAGGCTAGCTAGAGGTGTGGAAGGGACATGAGTAGCAGGGTCCAAGAGCCAGACAGAACCAGCCAGTGGCGGCTGAATTTGAAGAGAAAGCTGATAGTGATAGGCCTTGGTGCAAGTGGTGCTGGTCTTTTCTGTCAAACTGTCTTACTTTTCTGTAAACCTTCTTAACTGCACCATTTTCTTTGTATTGAAAGGCTCCTCAGGGAAAAGCTCTGCTAAGCTCTGGGCGTCATCTTGTATTGGTGACATAAAAGAACAAGGTATGATACCTCTGGAGACACCTCGTGTAGGCAGCAGAATGAGGAGTGCAGCTAAACATTCCAAGTACAGAGAAAGCTTGTGAGACAACCTTATTAGACAAGACAAAAGCCATCACCCATATCTCCTTAGCCACAATATGTTTTTTTTTGGATGCAGCATCTCCTAAAAAAACCCTTTACCATCCACCTCTACCAAGATAGAGATCACAAGACAGGTTTTTTCCTCTGTTCTTGTGGATGAAGTTGTTGTGGGGCACCAGGCTGCCACAGGGAGCTATAGAATGTATGTCCATATTCCTGTGTCAGCAAAGTGGCTACCTGGCCTCTGATCACTGTTCAAAACCAAATCTTTTCTCTGGATGCTGATTGTGCAGCTGTGCCATGAGTGACCATAGCCTCTGAGGTGCTAAATTCTGCTGGAATGGTTAGAAACCTTTGTTTTGCAGCACTGTCATACTAGAAACCTCTGCTTTGGAGTGGTGTCACAACAGCAGTGGGATTGCTTTTGGCCTCAAATAAGGCTTGCACTCAAATAAGACACAGGAAACATGCTCTATATTCTCTGGGCTGTCTCTGATCAGCTTCAGGGAAAATAATTATAGCTTGTATTTATAAAGCTATGGGGACAATTTCAACAAAGAGTAGAAAACCTACTAAGAGTAGAAAACCTACTAAGAACAAATGTCATTTTGTATACAGCATATTTGTGATAAGGTGATGGCACCTGTGGACACTCTGAGGAATTTGGGCTCAATTCTCAATTCGTCCTGTTTGGTACACCACAAAATGAAAATAGGGATAGTGCGCTTTTTGCCCATTTTTCTTGTTTGCAGCAACTTATTTCAGCTATTTAGACAGTGTCAAGACACTGTACCATAACACTGTTTTTGTTATAGTGTGCAAGAAACAACCATTACTCTGGGATTTAATTTCTGCACATTCAAACAGATGTGCAAGGATAAGGCATACCAACATATTCTGCAAAAGGAAGCAGAGTAGGATAGCTGCAAGTTTTCAAACCTCGTGCATGCTGAAAGCTGGTGTCAGAAAATGTGTTTATTTTTGTTTTAGAGAGGAAATTTTTAAGAAAAGGCTCCCTGTTGTGCTTTGGCACTTTGCCTGTCTCAGCTTTGATGGAGCAGCAAGCACCCTGCAGTCTTCCTGGAGCAGCAGCAGGGTTCCAAAGTGGGGGGTACAATCCTACATGGAAAAAAGCTGCTGGAATTCTACTGGGGATTGTTTTAGTCTTGCTCTCTTGCCTCTCTGTTCCACCCAGAATGGGAGTTTTGAGTCAAAGAGACCAAAAAATCTGTTTTGGAGTGTGCTGTTTGTCCAACCCCCATGGCTGCCAGGGAGTACTGCTCAGGACTTTCCTCTATTCCAGCTTTCTTCCAGGTTGGATTATGTCATCTTTATTGAACTGTCAGCTTACTGGTGTAGGTGTGTGCACCTGAGCTCTTGAGGTGCACCACTTAGTGTTGTCAGAGGGCAAAACTAAGGGGTAGTATTGTAAAGTAATATGCCATATCACAGCATCTCATCCTGGTAATCACTCTGTCACTGCAGTGAAAGAACAGAGTTAAGCGTGCACGTCATTGCCCCTGTTGCTTCTTAATCGACTGAAAGAATCAATTTCCATTTTTCACATGCATTTATTTTTTACAACTCATTGATTACATCATGCTTAACATTTTGATCTGCTTCTGTTTTAAAACCATGTCTTCTGCTCGGTGCTTTGTAGCTTCAGCGATATGGTTATTTACAAGGAACGTGGCTGATACTCTGACCTAACCCCAGGTCTAAGAATAGAATGTGCAAATTTACAAAACACTGGGCTTTGTTAACTCACTGCTCTATGCTGCACTCAGGTAGGAAACATTCATCTCCAGTATATTGGTGTTCTGTCGCTCTCTGATAAGGTATGCTAAAAAATAGCAGCTGAGCTGGGGCAAGCTGAGTGAGTGAGAGACAACAGAACCTACTAGATACATGTGCAAAATTTAGAAACCACAACTGAAATTAGGTGATTAGGTAATTTGTTTCAGTTATGGAATGACCTGTTTAGCTTAAATTTCATGCTCGCATAAATGTCAGTTTTGTGACAGCAGTCTTCTGTATGAACTAATTGCAAGGTTTCTTGGTGATGTCCAAGTGATTTAAAAATAGCCTTTGAGATCCAACATCTGCCTTTAGAGGATTCAATAATGTTATGGGGGATCTAAGCAGCAAAAGAGGAGAAAATAAGCAGGAACAATATTGGTGGAATGGACTCACAACTGTTATTATTAAAGAACAAGTGGGGAGAAGTAATTATTTAGATGTACTTGTCTAACAGTATGACTCAGGCAACAGGATTAAACCATACTCCCAAAAGTTACTGTATACTTATTCCCTGGATCAACTTCATCCATCTAAATTGTCAATATGAATATGTTGTGAATGTTACATGTGTTTGAGGATGATCAAATATAGACAAGGAAAAGAAAATATCAGTGCATTTGCAGTAAAAGCAAATTCAACCCTTCCTTTCCCTTTGTGGATTTAGGAAGAATATTTGCAGTTGAGGTCTAGATGAGTTGCTAGATTTTTTTTTTTACTTACAAAAGTGACTGCAAGTCAACTTTATCTTTGTACGCCTAGGAGAATGCCCTAGTTTTTAAATGTGTTATAAAGATTCAGATTTCTCCCAGGTATTATAACATAAAATTCTCTATCTGTGTTTGGGCTGGTGCAAAACATTTTAATCCTAGTTTTTCTACTTATGCAGATGACAGTATATCACCAATTATACCATCTGAAAATATCTGAGATAGAGAAGGTTTAAAACAATTATGATCAGAGCTGTAGAAACCTATTGTTGCCTTGTCCTGCACATCTGTTTGAATTTGAAGAAATTAAATCCACAAAAGCAGGATGATCAAGTTTTATTAAAAATAGCCCAACAACATTGGGTTGATGACTACATCAGCTTCTTAGAAGAAAGCAAATGGCTTTCTATGTTTCATTGAATTTTCACTCTTTTAATTTACCTTTGCAGTCTAGTTAACTAGATCAAATCTCAAGAGGAACCTTGAGTTTTTTTGCTTTTTATTTCTAATGTTAAAAGAGATATGGTCCCATTCTTAGGAATTTTGTGGACAGATTTTCTGGCATCTGTAGGAAGAAACTGGAGAAAAGTGGTCAGGAAAGCTGACATTTAATAGCTATTATTATTAAGAATAGCTCTAGCTATATTTTTTGATTATTTTGAAATATTTATAGAATTCTTGTGGTGGAATGATACTTGATATTCAAGAGCTTGAGCCCAATCCAATTTCTTAATTTGTTAAGCTGAAAGAGGCACAAAATCAAAGTTTCTCTTCTAAGTGGTAGCATAGCTTTAGCTATTATTATCCACAATTAAAATATTGTTTCTGAACTATTCAGCCCTTTATTTTTCAACTGTGAATCTTCAAAAAGTTTTATGAATATTTTTCTTTTCACTTTCATATAACATCTTTGTGGATTCCCGTTGTTGTTTCTCCAGTATCTTTACAACAGTAATTTACTGGTGGACCTTAGAGATGCATAGAAATGAATAGGTGGAGAAAGCTTTTCCTGTACGAGAATTTTTTGAAGACAGAGAATATATGTGATCTGAAAAGGGAATAAATGTTTATGAGAAGGAAATTTTGCTCTAAAATTTCTAAATGGAAATTCAAAGAAAGCAAAAAAATTATTATAATTGACTACACCTTAGTGTGGATAAACCAAACCCCTTCCAAACTCAAAAAGATGTCTTGGGTCCTTTGTAGCACAAGGGGGCAATGTTGGCCTTAGAAAGAGAATTTTTCTCTTGCCTCCAGTCTAAATGCCATGCCAAAGTAAGAAGCAATAATGATTTCATATAGAGTTGAGAACTGCTTTTTCACAGAGCTGTCTCACAGGATGGGTGACTTTTCATCAATTTACTTAACTAAAGTTGTGAGACTATCAGGTGATGTCTAATGAATTTTTGATCCTGATTCCAGCCCAAGGAATGTCATAAATTTTACATCATATACAAAGGGTATAGCTTTTATAAAACTCACAATTATATCAGAAGTATGAAGTCATCTAGGAAGAGATTTTTGAGATTTACAGCAGTTATTAGGTCCAACTCTCTATGCATTATAATTTCTAATTCAATCCAGGATTCAATGAGGTGTAAACATTTGCTCCATGAATTGCTAGCATTCCTTCTGAGAAACAAACAAACGAACAAACAATCTATATCTTTTCCTTTTCTTCCACACTGTTAGGCAGGTATAGCTGACATTTGGATGAAGTCACTACAGCTATTCCACAGAAACCCCCTATGTCTGACTGCATTAAAAACTGCCATGTCAGTTCTCAAGAAACACTTTGTTCCACCAAACTAAAATAATGCTACCGAGGTGATGGAAAACAGCTGAGAAAATATAGATATAAACATAGATCATAAATAAGTAATAACAACTAGAAAAATAGTGTTTGTTATACTTGTTTTGTGCTACAGAAATTACAAAAATAGGCAGGGCTAGCCAAAATTCATTGAGGTTAATAGACAGAAATATTTTTCCTTTTTCTTGTTGCTTAATGTGTGTTAAACTAAGGGTGCTGTGATGAATAGCTGCACATCATTACAAACAGCTTTACTGGTGAGAAATAAATGTCATGGTGTAATTATATTTTTTTAAATGGAAGTATGGCCTCTTACTATCAGAATTTTTAGTCTGACAATAATCTGAATAATGTGTAAAAAAATTTAGTGCTATGAAAACAAGGAGTGCCACAGATGAATAGTTAATGGAATTATTTTCTCCATTGAAAGTATGATATCCTTCATACATAATGAAAAGTATTTCTTAAATTATCTAATTTGTGGATTACTTTGACATATTTATACCTACTTTCAGAAAATAGAGATGGACTGTTATTGCTCTATCATTGGGAATATGCAATACTGTTTTCAAATAAAATAATTTGGTTTTCTTAAAGTTTCTTTGAATCAGTCTCATTTATTTACATTTTTTGCTTTCAAACCCTCAGTACTCCCTCAGCCAGCTGCCTGCTCTGTGCTTCTGACTCACACAGAGCAAAGAAAAGGAAGGGGAAGAAGAAGCAATTGAGCCTTCCTCTAGCTCTTGGCCCTAGCTGAACATAAAAGATGCTAGAATTTTGTTTTCTAAAGAGAGGAGATGACATAAAATTTCAGGAAGGCAGTGCATGAGTGTGAGGAAAGCAAACAGATCTAATTCCAAGAGAAGCCCCCAGTGGTGTGTAGAGAGGGTGAAGGAGGTTGTCACTTCATCTGCAGAGGAAAGGAAGCTCGGGGCGGAGAGAGCACAGAGGGGTCAGCATTAGGAAGGGCTCTTAGGGAAGCAAGAAAAAAGAAAGAAAGAAGCAGAATTATGGGAAGTGGGAAATGGAGCTTATTTGATTGAATTTTTTATTGTTTAGCTGCAACATTGCCAGTGGGATCTGGATATTCTTTCAGTGGGGTGTCCTGTTGAGACTCTCATGTGGTATAATATTATGAGGAAAGGGAATCAACCATTTGTGATTTTTGTCATTTACTGTGAGCAGAAAACATAAACATTAGCCGGATGGGTTTTGAAGCTTCTGTTTTATGATATTTCTGTAAAAAACCTCCTGAATATACCAAGATGAAGACAAATCACCAAGAAGCTTGGTGCTGGGAGGGTGATTCACATGGATTTGGGGAGTGAATATCTTCTTTTTAGCCCACACAGGTCTGCACTGAGCAGCATGCTGCCGTGGGTGGTGCTGTGTGTGTCAGGAGATGTGTTAAAACCAAGGTCTCACAGCTCCATCAGAATTCCATGGCTCTTTTCATGGCACTGGGTGTTAACTCTGTAAACTGGCCAAATGCGTATTTGAATAATTATACTCTGCCCTCTGCAGAACACGTTCCAGGTAGTTTGAATTGGAAAATATTTTTCTGTTTTGTTTTGAATTGGAAATTATTTTTCTGTTTTGTTTTATTAAGGGAGGGTTTCTAAAACAGCCTTGTAAAAATTGGTTATAAAAATCTGTTCTAATTCAGTTCCACACCCATTTAACTGATAGGTAAAGGACCAGCCTCAGCTTTCTTTTATACCATTATTAAAGTGCTTTTGATGAAACTGTTTAATTCTCATTTTCCTCGTCCTTCTTGAATGTGTAATATTGGAAATCCCCAAGCTTTAGTTCAGGGGCTGTATGGAATTGGTCAAAATCAAAATTAGGAAATGCCATTAACATTAAAAACACATTCAAATATGTAATATTCAAGAAAATGGGGAATAGGTGACTATATGTTGTAGAACTACTGTATCACAACACAATGGAATCCAGGAGAACTTTGCTTGAGCAGAGACTTCAGGACTTGATCTCCTTTAATTGCTTTCAACAGCATTGTCAACATGTCTAGCACTTTCCGTACAAAAAATATGCCTTTGTCCTTTGTAGACAAGTTCATTTTAACATGACCTCTGTTATGCCTGAAATAAGTTACAGTACCTTCTGGAAGCAAAATGCCTCCTACACCATAAGCCTCTCAGGGTTTTCTAGATTTAGAACAATTTCCAAATTGTGTCCACACGTTCTTTGAATGGAGATAATGTACAAAAACGATGCGTGTAACAGAGTATGCTGAAGTCTGCAGTGGCTTTTTCCTGCCTGCCTTTGTGCTAGTGTCTGACAGCACTAGAAAACTGATGCCAGGCAGACAAAGAAGTCCAGCACCATTTCTTGAAAGGCTGTGGTGTTGTCTTCAGGCAAGGAAAATAAACACCCTGCAAGCACATCGATCCAGGTTGGCTGCAGGACAAATAGGAACTTGGAAGCAGGGGTTTGGGAAAGCTGTTTTTTCAGGTTCCTCCTGGCAGCTACCAGATCAAGTACAGCATAGATGTAGACTGGGAAGTTATAATGCAGCTTTCACAAGAAATAGGATTTTTGCCCACACTTAGAAGCTTTTTTTTACTGTACCATGGAAGCCTCTTAAGAAGTAATGTAATGAATCCTGGTTTTTGTTTCCCCTTGTCGTTCTCTTGAATGATGAAAAAGGTGCAGCATTTGCTTGTTGATGCAGTGGTGGTTTGACTTTGAGAAACACAGTTACAGTGAACTCAGGAGGTATTGTCAAGTCTAGCTTTCCACATGTAACAGCTCCTGGGAATTTAGTCATAGTTGTTTTTGCAATCTTCTCAAAAAAAAAATGACTAGACCACTTTTTAGTCCCTTAAACATGAAGTTTTAGAAGATGAGGGAGCCTCATAAAGTCTAAAAAATTGCTCTATGCTGCCCTTTAAAAATGTAATTTCAGCCATTGTATGGTCAACACCTGAGCCTATCTGTTCGTGAACTCCTGAACTACCTTTGGCAGCATGCACTAAAAAACTTGGCTTCCTCAACTGAAAGTAATTAGTAAAATAGTAAAGCTGAAATTTTACTTTTAAAAAAATATTATTTTTGCATAGGACAAGATTACATCATGGCCTTTGTTAAGATTCAGTTAAGAAGAATTCTTTGTTAAGCATTAAGGCCATGATGTAAGAATTGTATGAAATTAGTTGAAGTCTAAATAGTTGACATAGTTTTTCTGGAACATGTGACTAATAGAAATATTTTCTAAATTTAGGCCATTCTTTTGCATATTTTAATGGAGGAATTCTCTTTAGCAGGAAGATTTCAAACTGATGTTCAGGTCTGCTGTGCCTAACTCTCAGGGACAGCTCTTTCATTCTGTGCTACTGTACAAATGGCAGCTGATTTGAAGCTTCAGTTGGTGCTCAGCACAGTCTCCCTAACCACAGGGAGAGCATAAAAGTAACAATTTCTGGTAGTTGTTCTGCTGTAGTGACAAGAAATAGAGATAGGAGCTATAATAGAGAGGAAAACACACCCATAGATGACATATTTAAGGAGGGTTGTGTGTAATCAGTTCAGCCAAGGATTGTTTTGGAGCTCAGCAGTCCCAGTTCTGGAAGCAGCAGTCCTCCCTGCAGGGTGCAGGAGGGTGGGTTGGTCTCCTCCCTGCCATCCCTGGGCAGCATCCCGAGGCACATGGGGCATATGGGGCAGGACAGGCAGCACTGGCATCTCTGTCCTCATTTCAACCTGCACAGGTGCCAGGGGTGTAAGTGCTGTTTACACTTAATTCCTAAGCACAGATAACTTGTGCTTATGAACTTGTCTTTAAAATCTTGTGAACTTTCTTGTATTTTTCCCATGCTAGAACTTCATCTGTGTGACAGACTCTGAGATGGCGAGTTTTTATGAAAAACAAAGCCCCTTCATTTGAGAAGCCTTAATGAGGCCTTAACTCATTTTTTACCCTCTGTCAATACATTATATTAGCCTCAGGAGAAGGTGTGTTATCCCCCAAAGGTTCCCCCCTTTTCCCAGCACACTGAAAACATTTGCCAAGCATAATCTTGTGGATACCAGCATCACAAGCACGGGTTAAATGGCAAAGAAATAAGCTTTATGTAATTTCTTTTTAGCTCATTGTGTTTGCACAGCACAGGTGGCCTGCAGCTGTGGTAAAGCTGATCCTGCAGTGACACGTAGTTCATGCTCGGGCAGCAGGAGCACAGTTAAGTCTAGTGCTTCCAAGAGAGTACGTGGTGTGCAGTCTGAGGTTTTCCTGAACAAATTGCATTTATGGGGTCTGTGCACTGTAACCCCAGGCATGCCAGAATGTGTGGTAACAAGCAGGACCTACTGATCCAATTAGGCTGTGACATGTAAGGAAACCCTAAGAACCCCCTGGATAGAATTTACAAGGTTCCATCCATGAAAATAGTACAAAAAAATCCCCTGGAGGCTACACTAGCATCACCATGGATCTCTTTCTGTTTCATGCTGTTCTGCAATTAGCAGCACCCAAGATTTGATATGCTGATTAAAAGAAATGTGTCCTAGCTACCTGTTCAGGAATCAAACCCCAAAAAGAACGTCAACTTCCTTATTATGTCTTTTGCTTTTGGAAGGAGCTTTGCTCTGACTGTCAAAGGTCTAGGATGTGAGATGGAATTGAATCTAAGCTTACTTAGAAAATGGCTGAAACATTACCTGTATGCGTATCTATGTGTTACTGAGGATGTAGTATAACTTTGAAAATGACAATGGAAAACAGGGGGAGAGGACATGCAGAAAATATTTTGTTTCTGATGGATTCATACCTCTTGAATTTTTGGTTGTTCTAAATCCCTGCAAAGCCCATTAATTTGCATATACTTAGTTCTAAGCAGCTGAGTGAAGGAAAAGGTGCTTTGCTTCAAATTCCATTTTAGGATGTATTTTTTCTATCAGCACTGCTTATCAGTGTCTGTACTTCCTTCCTCAGCTACAGCTGCCTTGAAATAAGCTTTGAATTAACTCAGAATTTGAAAAGCACCAAAGGAAGCCCTTTGTTTACTACCAAGGCTTGTGTGAATCAGTATGCTGGTGGTCTTTTATGCCGAGACTCAAAAGGGTGTGCTACAAGCAGACTTTGAACTTGACTCCCTCTTTCTTCACCACTAACAGATATGTCACCTGTAAAATGGACAGGTTGTGATGATTTATGTGGCACTTACATTGCAGTGGTACCTGGGGCCATGGATCCAGTCAAGACTCTCTAATGCAGTGCAGAGACAAAAGATAGTTATGTCCTCAAGCATTTATGTGCACTTCAATAATCTCAAGGTGTTCCTGAAGAAGCATGGTAACCCTTTATTTCAGCAAACTGACTCGGAGCCTTGGAGCACACGATTAACTTACTGTAGCTCTGCTGTGTGAACAGTTCTTCTCTCCCTGTGCCCTGTGGAACAGTGTTGTGGAGCACTGCGTTGAAATAGTTTCAAACACATTGGGGTCACTGGTCTTCTTTCCAGCCTTTTGAGCTGACTTTTTTACTTACCAAAGCTTGCTTACCAGTCCCCAAATCCATTGCTGCCTCCGGAGCAGTGGGAGCTGGCAGTGCTGGGGCACGCAGTGCTGGTTGAAATCTGCCAGTGCAATACAGGAGGATGTCAGACCAGCTCAGCAAATGCTTGCATGTCAAAAGCCAATACCCCCTCTACACAAACCCATTATGGTTAGTTAGGAAATATTGTCAAGCTAAATAGTCTCTGGGTTTGTTTTAACCCTGATTGCTTTAACACTGCCCATGGAATCTTTTGCAGTCTACTGGGGTTGTCTCAAACTAGTTGAAGAGGAAGTTTTAACCACATTGCTTTAATTTCTTTTACTTCGACTTTTTAGACTAACATTTGCAAATGTGCTTTTGGAATCTTCACACATTCACTTGGGAGATCATTTTTCTTAGGAAAATCTTTTGGGTCAAATGAATTTTCCATATGGGGATTCTAGTCCCTAGAACCATCCCAAGAAATAAAAACTATCAAGCTGAACTATCAAGTACATTTAAAATAACATTTTTCTCCCTTAAGAGGTGAACAAGGGCTACTTTCTGACAGCACCTTGCACATTGAAGACTTTGTGCTGTGTTTGTTCTGAATTCTTTGAAATTTAATCATCTGAGCAGTTTCTGGTATGAAAAATTTTGTTTCAAGCTTCTTAAATTTGGAAATAAAAATTTGCTATAAAAGTCATAATGAAGTCTTTGCTCCAGTGACAAAGGCACTATGTCTGGAAATATAGCAAGAAAAAACAAATTTGTGAGATTTGTGGAGACCAGCCTTCAGTCACTTGTTCACCTCTTTCTTTTGCACCCTGTCATGGTGGCACAATGTACTTACAAGTTCAATATTATCTTTATGGGTAAAATGACAACAATATGTTTCCTTTTCCAGCTGTTGAAGCAGATACATCGACAAAGAGATAAACAGGTTCTATACAAGGAATTCCTTTTTTTCTCTTTTTATCTTTCCTGAATTTTGTTGTGATGCACTGTAAATGGCTAGACAGTTTGTCCATTTTAGTCCGTGGATCCTCACAGTGCCTGCTGCGTATCAAATATACATTTCTATGCTCCAGACAGTATCTTGTTTACTTACCTGAACTCTTCTCAGAGAAGAGAAAGGAATAATATTTTTGAGAGGCAAAGTTGTCTCACACAAACACTCAAATTGACCAGATATATCTTGTTCCAGGATGTTTTTATTTCTCTTCATTAATAATGAAATTAGACTACTAGCTGAAAAGGAAACTTCTACTACAGAGGTTTAAAATTATGTACAATAAAGTATTATTCTATGAATTTCAATGAGATTATAGGAATTAATATGCTAACACTGACTTTTCCTGGTAAACATCTAAACATTAAGGTAGGGACAAAAGCCCCATAATTTAGATGTAAGTTCTGGGTTGACTGTAACAGAATTTGGGTTTATTATCCATTTTCTCTTAGAAAAAAATTCTTCTTTATATGATATTTTCTCTCCTTAACATCTATGTTCTCTATTTAACATCTGGTGTGCTGAAACCCCTAATTTCCCTAACATGCCTTTCTGTATTCCAACAGCTGTCCTGAGGTTGGATACTTAGTGGATCCAGTGGATCTTCTTTGCTGTGTTTGCTCCGGGTGATGAGATTTTATTTCAAAACACAAATGGTTGCCATTATTTACTAAATTTTATTGGCTTTCTCTAGCCTGATTTCTCAAATCTGTGTTTTAATGTCATTTTGGAGTCCCGCCCTATGTTTGCACTAAAGGTTAACTTTTTAATTAGTGAATTTAATTAGCTTCTTTTTTTTTTTTTTTTTTGGCCAGAGTGATTACTGCAAATATGAAATAACCAGGTCCAGAGGGCCATTTGTAATGTCTTCACATTTTAATAGTTTGTGCTTTCAGCACAGTTCATTACTCTTTTCCCTTTAATTAGATTAAATGCATTCCAAATGTTCTTAACTCTATCATTTTCCATTGTTTTTTAGCTCTCCAATTCAGTAATTTTGTCTGTCTTATCAAGTGCAGTTATCTCACTAATTTTACAGTTTTAGTTCACTCCATTTTTCTTTTTTCCATATTTTTATTGCATTTCTTTTCTGCCTAGATATTATGCCCCATTAGGAGACTTGCTGTTGAAATTATACTGTCTTTCCTTTCTTTTTCAGTACATTTACTTGAATATTTTAATTCTTTCTAGATACCTTCATGGTTCTTAAGAGGATGATAGCTTGCAACATTATTATGGGATAACCAAACTGCAAAATGGAAAATAAAGAGAGAGAGGTAAAAGATTACTTGTGATGCTGCCTGCTGTAGAGCGTTAATGAATCAGCCACTTAAGAAACCCCGTTTGTATGAAATCAAACTCTTTTGTTAGTGTGTTTGTATTTTAATTTCTTTCAATTATTTGTCAGAGAGGTCTTTAAGGCAGGTTCATACCATGAATGCATGAACAGATTTTTTTTAATGGTCTGTGTTTTTTTTTTCATTTAGTGTTTAGTTAAAGCTGTTCTTTATTTCTCTTGCAGGCTGTGCCATTATCTAATGTGTAAAAATGTCATTTGTACTATCAGTGAAAGCACCTGGTGTGCTTTTAAAGTGGTGTCAGGCTTATGAATGCAGCTTTACAACATGGTGTTGTATTTATGACTAAGCCAAATTATCATCTACAGAATTTTACTGCAGGACAATTATATTTATATGCTTTAAAAATACATATCACTGCAGCCTGGTTTTGCTTCCAGTTCTCAAAAATAAAATTGCAACAAATGTCGGAAAGAGTTAGACTTTTTTTCTTTCTGCCTGCAGTCACTTTCTCCAATGAGTTGGATAAGTACTCTGTAACTGGACTCTTTTTGGCTTCTTTTTCTACTGAACTAAAGCCAGATCTATGAATTAATTCAGATTTTACCTCTTTTAAAATGGATGAAATCCCAATGAAAGTCCCTTAACGTAAAATTATTTCATAAATAGCAGATTTAGAGGCAATATAAATACAATTATTTGGATGATTACATCTCTTCTTGGTAAAAGAAAAGGAAATATTTTAAAGTGAATCACTGCCTGCCCTTTACAGTTCTCTGTGTAGAGACCATTGTTAATAGTCAATGACACTTGGAAAGACAGTGGAGTTGGATAAAAATCACAGCAATATAATATAAAAGCTCTTTGAGTGGGCTTTTCACTCATCAGTTAAAACCAATTAGAAAAAGAGGAAAATATCTGCCAGTAATAATGCTTGACCTAATCATTAATGTGGCACTCTTTGATTAACCTGACCCATGCAATAAGACCAAAATCACATATGTACTTCAAATGTAATGCAATGAAAGAGACTGGAAGCGAATAAGTTTTCAAATTGATTTCAAGGACTGGCGCCCTTGCAATTAAAGCTTTTTGGAAGATGCACTAAACCAAAGGATATTGTGCTTATAGCTCCTCCATTAACTTGTGAGCATATGGAAATACAAACAGATGAATGAAGTAGTTCCACTAAAATCACTTTGAGACTTTATGATGTTTAGATAAAATTTGCTTGTGGTGTCATAGCATTCATTCTGGCCTGGAGTGCTTTATCACCTATCATTTGATCACTCTGTATTTTGTTTTTAATGGAGGTCAACTAACTATGAAAACTTAAATGGAAACAAATTCACTGCAAGGTGACTTACCAGTCAGGATGTAATTGATTGTATACTAGCTCTGTAGTCATCTCAGGCCTCTTGCTGGGCTGCTGTGATGAATTATAGCTAACATTGCTATAAATTCATACTGAGTATTATATTGTTATTTTAATATCACTGTTTAAGTTAGTGTTAGTCATTTAAAAAACAATACATGTATTTCAAGAAGGGTGCTTTGCTTCAAGCTAGCACTGGAAGTTACTTAAAAGCCCATTAGCCAAAGCCAAAAGGGCTTACTTTAAAACTTCCAATAAGCATATATCTGACAAAAATACAGATGTAGAACCTACTCCTCCCACCTCCACTTAAACAATAGGGTAAACAAATGATGTTATGTTGCTGCAACTGTTAGCTGCAAGGTACTGCTTAACCATTGATACACTCCTCAGAACAATGTTTTCAAAGTCTTATTGAAAAAGATATTTCATACAAATTTAAATTTCTGTCTAGACCAATGATAAGAACGTGCATGGCAGAAACCAGAAGGGACAGTCAATCCACAGACCTTGGTCTAGTAAAGGGGCTTCTGTCTCGCAGTCCTAGAATATCAGGCATGGAGGGAGGTTCTACATCTGCCCCATGAAGTTCTTCTTTCTGATGTGCACTGCCTTCTGCTCCCTGGATATTATTTCCTCGTCTGTGGACAGTCTTCTTGGACTACTGAGATAGGTTAAGAACTTGATGTCTCAACCCCCTCCTCATTAGTTACTTTTCCCCTGACACTATCAAGGCTGTTCTTTCCATTTCAATTGTTTTGTCCAGGGCAAATGCACAGGTTAAGGGGTTGAGATGCCAGTGTTGCCTTGGAGAGGCTTTCACACCTTTGGACAGCTTCTTGTCAAAAGCATTGCCCTCAGTTTTTCCCAATCCTGATTTCTAATCATTCTTACACTTCACCGAATAATGGTTTTCCTCAAAGACTGACATTATTCTTTTTACATCCTAGTAACTTACAGTCAGAAAGCCTAATTGTATCTGTTTTTCTTTGCTGTGTTCTTCTGTAGTCATATTATATAAACCTTTCTACTTGATTTTGTTTTCAAATGTTAAAAAATTCTATCACCTTTTTAAAATTTCTGTAGTTCTGCACAAATTTCAGGTGGGTTTTTTTTTTTATTAAAGAGCCATTTAGTTCTGAAAATTGTTTGCCAGAGTCAGAAAAAGAGCATGACAGAGAAAGGCAAAGATTAAATGGGTAGATCATAAGAACCCTGTATACAAAGAAAACTGAACTAATTTTCTCTTATCTTATTTCATTACAAATTCATGTCTAATTTACTGGTTGATTCCTCTAGAACTGTGTTGTAGATTTCTTAAATGTCTTTTTTCATTTATTACCTTTGTTTCAGGTAAGGTTATTTTGCCCTAATAATGTTACATTTTCCCCTGATAATGTTACACACATCTATTTGCATGTTTCCATGTTAAAATATTTCTTTGCTTCTTCTACCCCGAGCAAAATTTCTGTAGACTCCACCTCTCTCATGCACATTAAGGAAACCTTTAAGGAAAGTTCTAACCTGAGTTAATGGTAACTGCTTTAAAAACACAGAAGAAGACAGAAAGACCTCTGATTATGTTCAAAATGTGGCGGAGATGATTAGGATCTCAAACAGGAACCGAGTCTCCAGCTGGAGGGTCACTAAAATGAAAGCCTGGTGACTGGCCAACCTAAACACAAAGGAGGATTTCATACGACAAAAGCAGTGCAAACAACTACCAATAGGAAATTTAAAAAAATAAAGAAAATAATATAAAAAAAGAAACTTAAGGCATTCTTCCATTGGTTTTCATTTATACAGGATTAAGTCCTGTAATTATTGTGTCTCATTTCACCTCCTTTCCTTGCAGTCAGTTCTCTTGTGGCTTGGGAATCACTCGGATGTTGCCACACTGGACTTTAAAGTTCATATGGTCTTTCCCTCTCTGGCCCCATCTTGTACTGTCCTAGGAGAAATCCCTCTTTTTTTTTTTTTTTTTCAGAAACAGCAGGTTTTCACCTCTCTTCAGAAGACAGAGAATATTTTACAAAATGGTTGATCCATACAGGGCAAAAATGCTTTTTTTTTTTATAATGTCATTTTAAGCTTCACTTATCCCTGCTGCAGTGAGAGGGTTCATTTTACAAGCACACTGGCTTTGAGAAACTAGGTAATTTGGATTTCATTAATTCTAAATATATTTTTTAACCTTTTGTAGAAGTTTAAGTTTGGGATTTAGAGTGAATTGTGCCTACATTGGATGATATAGCTTTAATAAAGGGAAATACACCCAAGTTACATAAGAATGTCATTAGCACATCCATGACGTCCCTGAGAAATGAAAAAGAACCCCCAGGAGGCTTCAGAAGTTAGGAACAGAGCTAACTTATTTAAAAGATCTGTGTCTGCATAACTATGCTTATTTAACTATAGTCTTGAGATCTGGACTGTGTGAAAAGAGGTTTTTTTATTCTTGTAAGTCTAAAAATAACAGCAAGTATGAGTGAAAAGTTAGGTCTCTTTAAAACTTTTCCTTTAGTCATCAATAAACATGTCTAATCCCCTCTCCCTCTTCCAATCTTTGAGCAATGAAGAAAGCTATTAACTCTTGGGCTAGCAAGATTTGCATGGAGTAAGGGGTGTGTTTTATGGTGCTGAAATCAATTTTACCTGAAAAAGGTCTAAATGTTGGAAATGTTTGGCTTAAAGTCTATTTAGGAGCACAACTCCTACTATTTTAGCTGGATGAGGGGCTGTTCTAGAGATCCCCCAAGAGAGGAGGGACTCTATCAGGGAATGTAGGGATGTGTTGAGGGATAGGAGCTTTAAACTGAAAGTGCTTAGATTTAGATTGGCTATTAGAAAGGGATTCTTTCCTGTGGGTGTGGAGAGGCACTGGAACAGGTTGCCCAGAGAAGCTGAGCATGCCCCATCCCTGGGAGTGTTCAAGGCCAGGCTGGATGGGGCTCTGAGGAACCTGGTCTAGTGGAAGGTTCCATGCCCATGGCAGGGTAGCTGCAATTAGATGACCTTTAGGGTCCCTTCCAACTTAAACTATTCCATAGTTCTATGATTCTGTGGCTCTATAAACTTGTGGGATAACCTTCACATTCCCTTTCAAATTCAATTTTCTATAATCCTTAAATTTCATTATTGACTGGATTTTTTTCTAGAAAAATGTTTGATAAAAGTTGTCAGCTGTCAATTTTTACCAAATATTTTACTCAGCTTATTCTATAAAATACCTCTGCAGTTCCAGCTAGGATTTGCTTACAAATGACTCCAGACATTCCTCTTTCCTGTAACTAAATGTTTGGGTTTCAGAATGCATCTTTAAAAGTCTTTAATCTTGAATGGCTATAAAATAAATCATTGCCTCATCTATCTTCCTGTGGGTATTAATCTCTTCCCAAAAGATGTGGTGTAAGTTAAACATTCATGGATAAAAGACACCCCCATTAATTTTAGATTGATTTAAATATTCTTACAGTGCAGAATTATTATGGAATAAATTTTTATAGCCCTGCACTTCTGTATTTCAACATTTGAAAGGAGACTTCAGCGATTTTAGTATTTTCTAGCATAAAACTTATTAGGAAAGCCTCAGTACTGAATATGTTCTTGTTAAATGTCAGAAAGCTGATCTAGAGTCTTTATGAAATAGATGATTTTTAAAAGGACAACTTGCAAATAAAATATAGGTTTAAAATGAAAGTGTTTCCCTTGAAAAGGTAAGTGACAGAGATCACATGACTTGGTGAACAGTCAAGGTGAACAGAACCTTGGGCCAGGTTCTATGCAGTAAAAGCTCATCCATGTTCATTTTATGCTACAGGTTCACTGCTTTGGAAAAATTGAAGGATGTCTTCAATCTCTCTCTTCTGGACAAAATAGACTGTAAAAACAATGCTGTGCTCTATAAAACTATATAATGTCCATAAATACTTACATATATAATACATATATCTTGTTAATATACTTTGGATAGTATTTTACTACTGCATAATGTCACAGGCATTATTTAGATAACCATGCCCCTTAATGAGCTCCTAGAAATTTCATAGACTCATAGAATGGTTTGGGTTGGAAGGGTCCTAAAGATGTTCTAGTTCCAACCCCCTGCCATGGGCAGCAACACCTTCCACAGGGACACCTCCCCTAGACTAGACTGCTGAAAGCCTCATCCAGCCTGGTCTTGAACATTTCCAGGGATGGAGCATCCACAGTTTCTCTCAGCAACGTTTCTATGCCTCACCAGCCTCACAGTGAAAAATTTGTTTGTAATCTCTAATCTAAACCTACCCTCTTTCAATTTGAATCCATTCCCCCTTCTCCTGTTACTAGACACTCTTGTAGAAGTTCCCTCTTGTCTTTCCTGGAGGCTCCCTTCAGGAACTGGAGGGTTCCAATTAGGTCACCCTGAAGCCTTTTCTTCTCCAGGCTGAACAATCCCAATTCTCTCCACCTTTCTTCACAGGAGAGGTGTTCAAGCCCTCTGATCCTCTTGGTGGCCTCCTCTGGACCTTCAACAGGTCAGTGTCCTTCCTGTGCTGGGGACCCCAGAGCTGGACGCAGCACTGCAGCTGGGGTCTCTCCAGAGCAAAGTGGAAGGACAGAATCCTCAGCCTGCTGCTTCTGGTTATTTGGATGCAGCCCAGGACACATTTGGCTTTCTGGGCTGCAAGCTCACATGGCTGGCCAGCATCCTCCTCTGAGCCACCAGCACCCCCAAGTGCTTCTCAGCAGGGCTGCTCTCAATCTGTTCATGCCCCCAAGCCCTCAGTTGGTACCAGAGATTGTTCCAACCCAGATAAAGCAGCTTGTTCTGGGTCTTTTTGAACCTCATGAGATTCCCTTGGGCCAACATCTTGAGCTTGTCCAGGTCCCTCTGGATGCCATCGCGTCCTTCAGGAGTGTCAACTGCTCAGCTTGGTGTCATCTGCAAACCTGCTGAATGCACTTGATCTCTTCATCTCTCTGCATTTCAGGGGGACTGGCCAGTTTCCTGGAGTCCCACTCTAACTGTTGCTACCTAACAACAATATCTGCCGTGAGGTTTGCTGCTCGTGGGTCCTCTCAGAGCTCCTTTGGGAAAAGAGTGGGGCAAAAGAGTTCACCACCTGCTAGTGTTAAACTTATTTTCTTACTGAGCTCATAAGAATAGAATCCTTCTATAAACTTTCTGAGACCTTATTAGAGCCAGCACTGAAGGTGATCTAAACTGTTTGTTATTGCTCAGTGTTTCTTTGTATTCAGCTTCTAATGAATGGAACAGTCAGCTATCAGAGAGTATATTGTTTATTAACTATGCTCATCACATTGGGAAACAAACCAAACTCTTTTTACTTCATGGCATAGTGGAGCACACTTTTCTAATATTCAATTCAGATATGAAGAAATACCTCATAACAATTTACACTCATATTCTAAATGTGAAATCAATCTCTCTACTGTCTTTGGAGAGCAATGGAGCAAATGAAAACACTATCTCTGCCACAAATCCTAATGTGCTACCAAATACAAAACAGGTTCACAATTTGAATGTTTTCACCAACAGTGACAGTGTCTCCTAAACAAATGTCAATCAATGCCTGCCAGGCAGCCTGGAGACAAATGCAGTGGAGCTGCTCACTCTACCCAAATATACCCAAGTATATCATCTAGTACCCCATTAACTAGTCAGGAAATAGAGACAGAGACTGAGCCAAATTCAATCTGTAGGAAGTATATTATGTTTTTAACATTTTCCAGGATGACTCAGGAAGAATAATAAAAATCATTGCTTATTTGGTAACAAATGTATTTCAAGAGATGCTCATCTAATTATTGCTTGATTTGGATTATTCTATGTTTTGAGGTCTCATGACTTCAAAAGAAAATTTTCATGTTCATATATTTCTAAAACAAATCTTATATACATATACCAGACTTTAGTGGGGAGATTATAGAGGACCTCAGAACTACCTAAAAACTGACTTCTGCATATATTTCTTGGCTTAAAATAGGAAGTTAAATATCTTTCATAACTTGGAATCAGATTAAAAGACTAGGAGTTTTCCTAAACTAAACTAAACTAAACTAAACTAAACTTTAAAAAAAAAAAAATTAAAAAAAAAATTAAAAAGGATATGTGTTAAAGGCTAACCAAGGAAAACCTCCCTAACTGTAAATCTGCCTATTTTTCTGCTGATAGTATATTTTTCAATATTTAAATATTAATGTCCTTTGGCAAGTGCATTAAGAATCAAGTGATAAATCTAAACCATGCAGTTGTTTGTCTCAAACATTAAAGTTAGGCTGATGGTCTCCTGAGAGTTTAGGATTGACCATATATACATTATTCATCCAAGATGGTTGCATGTCATTAAGTCCAGACTCATTTTTATTTCACTTCCTCATATGCTGTAGGCAGCAAGAGTAGGTATATATTGACATTTGCAAAGTATATAGCAGATCAATATGATACACTTTAAGGTAATTGTCCCTACAGAAGATGCTCATAAACTTGTGAGAAAAAGCTACCTTTCATGAAGAAGTTAGTTTCAGCATTTTGCCTGCACATATACTCTGAGTTCAGCGCTTCTGTGGTAAAATAAGTGACCTTTTTTTTCACAGCTATTTTGAAAGAAGGGGTGAAACAATGTTTCTTTATTTGTCTTTCTG
This sequence comes from Cisticola juncidis, assembly GCA_013400215.1. Taxonomy (NCBI): domain Eukaryota; kingdom Metazoa; phylum Chordata; class Aves; order Passeriformes; family Cisticolidae; genus Cisticola; species Cisticola juncidis. The sequence continues at coordinate 1,376,235 of VXBR01002800.1, read as the reverse complement.
AAAACAGATTGCCTTTCTTAGATACAGCTCATCTGTTTGCTGTTCCATCAATCTGTTGCATATTTCACCACAAGCAGCATGTTGTGATGCTATCATTTTTTTTTTAATTAAAAAAATATATGACTTGGATCTGCTGTCAGAAATCTAAGTAAGTGACTGACTTTCTATCAGCATGAGGGAAGGAGGATTGAGTTGAAATTCCTACAACAGAAAATATATAATATCTCCTTTTTATTTCTCATAGATACTCAAAACATTAATTTTTGTTTAGACAGAGACTGCTCTTGTTTATAGAACTAGCAATGTAAAAAAAAATCCAGGAAAATGTACTGATTTTATTATTTATGAATTCTAGTATAAGTTCTGCTGGAAGCCTCTATAAAAATCTGGAACCACAAGTACATTTTAACAGACTCTGTTCCACAGAATTAAAAATCTGAGACAGAACATGGTGGATGTGGATAATTGGAAGAGTAAGAGATGAAGGTGTTTTGTAATGTAACCTTTCATTTGAATAATAATGGTGGGAATGGAAATAAAAACTCCAGTCCCGCCAGTTGAAAGCAGCAGAACCCACCAAATCCTGCTGCTGGTACGTCTCGACATCTTGACTCATTCAATTCAAATGCCTGAATCCTATGGACACCTTTTTTGTTTCTGATTAAAAGCCTTCAAGAGAAAGGCTGTCTGTATTAATTATTTCTGCAGAACAAGTCCTGCCTCTTCCTACTGGGCAGTTCACCCATGCAGCAAAAGTTCCTCTATCTGTAACACATCTCCTAAGAATCATCTGAGTGCCCAAGTGCAGGGGATAGTAAAGAATTATTTTACAAAAAAATTTAAAAAATCAAACCTGTTTATATCTTTTTTTTTCAGTTGTAACTCATGCTGTGTTCCTGGACAGCCACAGCTGAAAACTGTGTAGTAATTATATTTATAGGAAAAGCTTCACAACGTTAGAACATTTTTATTTAGGAATAAATAACTTTAACAGGGCTTTTAGAATGGATCCCCAAAGGATCCATTTCTATGTCCTATCTAGGAAGTAATTTTGTCCAGTCATCAAAGGGAAATGATGAATAAGTATGATTTCATAGTTATAACAAGATTAGGTGGGACACTCATGAGCACTGATAAATGTATAGGGAACAGAATTCAATGACTGCTCAAGTAATGAGCATCTGAGATTTCTAGGTCCTTTTGGTGATATGGTACTGGGCTTGTGCATTACACTGTGGACCATTTTCCAGGATAAATTGTTCATTGGCCTTGAGGCCATAAACTGTGACCAATTTTCTAAGCATCTACCGTTCATTATGTCATGGGCCTCCTATCATGTGAATAATTTTCTAGTTAAATATAACATAAATAATTTTTTAAAGTCCCTGAACACAAATTTACATGACATATTGTAAAAGCTCCAAAAGAGCCTCTTTCTGAATCGTTACAGTCAATTGGACTCCTAACTGGTCTAGTAAGGAGCTGAGAATCTGAGAATTAAACTGCTCCCAATTAGGCTGTAAAAAGCATTTTATAAATGAGAAACACACTAGTGATTTGAAGCCAACTTAGAAACAGAGCACTACTGTTTCATATACAGAACTGAGATGGGAGGGTAAAGGGCAATTTCAAGAATAGCAATTTTATATTTCATATACTTCTATGTCCAAATAAGCCATTATGTTATTTAAAATCCACTGTAATGATCGTATTTGAATTGGGTAAGAACATGACAACCCACTTTAGCCACAAATATCCAAATACACTCAGTACTTGGCTTATTTCTAAAAAAGTACATCCAGACTTTGCCTATCTCAGGGCCACCCTCTCATTTCCAGTCTTGCTGCAGCTGCTAACAAGTCTCAACTCTAAATACATGTGGAAGACGCCTGAATTATTTCAGTAAACATTGTGCCTTCCTGAGTACTTGTTCCCAGTGCTTATTGCTCATCTGTCAGTCAAAAGCCAAAGCCAACAAAATTGGTTAGGAATGTGCTCAGATATCCAGGTTCAGAGGGCTTTGAGACAGATAGAAGGTCTCTGAGCTCAGAGATGTGCCTGGCTTAAGAGAGCTAATGCTGAAGGTCAGAAAAAGTCTCCAGTGATGCTCCTCTGGCTCAGAGCTGGGTCCATGACAGTAAACCAGGCATGAAAAAGATACAGGTTAACTAAACTAAGGCTACAGCCTGCAGTCTGTCCTTCACTTGGCAGCAAGAGTACATTTTCTGTGCTCCTGAATGGGTGTCCCTGCATAGTTCTAACCTGAAAAAAAAACCATTTTGTGTGCTTCAGGAGGGCTTTGTAACATGACGTAAAAAAATTTCTTTTGAAAACTTCTTTTCCCATCATTCCCTGTCATCATTTATCTTTTTCTGATAGAGCCAGGAACCTGCTGACACAACATTGTGTTTTGTAACAGGTCCTCTCTTACTCAACACTACAGATAAATGGTCTTATTCAGAAAAATAAACAAAAAAAGCACAACAAACATGCAGAAATTATCCATCTCCATCAAAAAATAACAGCAGAAGAGCTGCAATTTCCTCCACTACATATTAAAAAGCATAGACACTGGAAAACTTTCCTTCTGTCTTCTACTCCCTTTCATGTTCTGTATTCTTACTTAAACACTCATAACCTCATTCTACCAGCAGGTAGGCACATTACCAGCCTATTTATGCTGTTGTGCAGGTTGAACTGTTTCTTCTGCCCTTGTGATGGATTTGATTTCTCTGTGTTCCAGACCAAACCTATTTGGAATGACTGCCTCTTGTAGCAGCCACAGCAGAAGGCATGAGCTTGAATTTTTTTTTTTTTTGACTGAAAGTGGGTTTTATTTCATGTTTTCAGTTCCACAAGTGCTTCAGGAGAACAAGAAGATGTTGGCTTTGACAGCCTCAGCCTTGTACTGTAGCCCTTGTCCCTGTGAACTCTCACAGGCAGCACAGCTTTGTACAACAGGGATCCTCTCACACTGATTCAGGCACCCACTGGAACTAAAATGCTCATGAGGATGCTTCATTTGCCTCGACAGTGCATTTGGACAGTTTTATGACCCAGAGAATCACATTGAGAAGCACAGTTAACAAAATGGCCAATTAAATGTGGCTACAACAGAAGAATGTTAGAAATGATGAGCATTAGCGTAGTTCTCTTGCCCTCTGTGATTTGGAAATTGCTGACCTCCGTAACCGTGACAAAAGCCTAATTTTCAGCATTACAGAGATGTGTTCCCTGAGTACACACACTCTGTTCTTTAATGCTTGATGTGGTTTGACAGCAGCTATGACCAAGCACTTCTCAAATGCCTGGAATGTAAAATGAAACTATCATTATTATCCACTTTCAACATCTATCACTTATTTTTCATTTATTAATGGTAGTGAGCAAAAGATCATTAAACCACACCACCAGAAAACACAAATGTCTATGGATGAAGACTTAAAAATACTCAAATTCTTATCTGGAAAAAAAATTAACTTTGCATGTTGGCAAAATTGCTTACTGACGTAATAGAATTTAATGATTACCCATTTCAATACTTTTAAAATAAAAAAACTATTTATGGTTTTTAAATTATTACAGATTTATATAAACAAAAATTTTAATCAGGTGTTGGGGTCTGATTTCTTTCATTTTTGAAAACTGGGCCTGAGAAATATCTTTCAAGCAGCAGAGTTGATTATAATTTATAAAAATACTCAAATATTATATAAATATTCTGGGTTTTCCCATTGGGCTTGGGAATACTGATAAGTAGAATAGAAAGTAAAAATACCAAACCTGAATTTTCATTGAGAAAAACAAGAGATTCTGATATTTGAAGTTGTGTAAAGCAGAATTTCTCAAAAGATTAATACTTTTTTAGTTTACAGTATAGTAGACATTCTGACTTGGCTGTAATGATTTAAGTGATTTAGATCATAAAGACAAATGCTTTGATGCCACTGAGAGAGGTGCATTAGTAATACCTCTTTATAACTCTATTGGTTCAGTAGCAGTCTCTGAGCTATTGACATCTTCTTGGCAAGCCTGGTGCTAATGCAATATATTACAAAAAACCAAACCTTTTTCTGACTCGTCTGCATCAAAGGCAAGCTGAAAGAGGCCCTTGTTCAGAGCAAAGGAAAAATGAGGACATAAAATGCCTTTGATGTCATTTTTCAAGTCTTCTTCTGGAAGCAGCCACTTTATGAAGGTTTGCCTAGAAATTCTGTGTTGGAAACTGGCTCTGTGTCCCTACAGGAAAGTCCATGGAGACATTTATCCATTAGTGTGACTGTCTACCTTAACAACAACACCTTTTTCCTGGAGTCCAGCTAGGACTGAATCAAGGGGACAGTAGAGACCACTCCACTCTCACCCTCTTAACTCTAATCTATGACCTACAGAGGACAACAGCCTCATTTTTCTGCAGAGCCTTTACAATCACAGCACAAACTACAATCAGTTCTGAAGGTTTGCATTAAATACTTCTAAACCTGTTTCACTTTCAGAGAATGTAAAAACCAGTTTGGGGTGTGATAGTCACTTGTGAAATCTGGTGGCTCTTGGGGGACTTACGTGTGAAATGTTCAGTTAGTTACAGAACCATTCAAAATAAATATAAATGTGTTTCAGCTGAGAGAAATAGCAAACTCTTTCCTGTATTAGATCTTGTAACAAGAGAGTCCAGGGAATGTTCTTATTCTTGTGTTAGTTGACTAGAGAATTCCATAAATGAAAGTCTTACTTTTGTGTCAGGATGCTGTACTTGGGATGTTCTTGGATGTAAAATATTTACTCATGGACCCAGTTAAAAGTGGTTGTCAGTCGATATGAGCTGCCATTTACAGAAAGATTCTGCTGCTGCTGAATTTGTTACAGTCATGCGGCCATACCCCGAGAAGGACTCAGATGTTTCTGTCAAAGAAAAAGATGAGGCAGGAGCTTTTCACCCTGCTGATTTCCCTGGGTATCTTCAACCTATTCCAAGATTTGCCCCAGAAAGTGTGCAGGAAATTCTTGAGGGCATCTTTTTATATAGGCCTTACTACTATAGATTATGATCCATAACAGTATGTGTCACTTGGAGTAGGGAGAATTTCTGGAATATTATCCCTGTAGTTATCTCCTACTAAGTTAACTGGAAGTAGTAAAGTTGATGTAAAAATCTCGTGGTAAAATATACTCGTGGAAATACATTTTTAAAAATTAAATTTAAAAGTTAATTAATTAAAACAAAAATAAGAATATTAGAAACTGTTATTGAAATAAACTTGCCATGTCTTTGAAATTGGATGTTATTTTTTCCACATTAGGTGTTGAATAGCTCCTTTCCACCTTAAAATAAAAACACACTTTAAATAAAAGTGGTTTTAAATGGAGATATCTTAGAAAGACATGCCTTAAATCTCATTTATTGATTTTTTCTTTTAAATTGGTTGTTCGTCCGTCCAGCCAGTCGGTGTGCGGCAGCTGGAGACGAGGGTCAGTCAGGTCTATGGAGCAGCTCTGCCAGCAGAGGGTGCGAGCGCCCTGCGCGCCAGCGCGGCGCGGGGAGCGCCCGGACCCGCGGGTGGCACTGGCAGGGAAAGGCTCCTCCGAGGGACGGAGCAGAGCGGACTGCCCTGGCTGAGGGCCAAGGAAATCCATCGGAGATGAGGGGCGCAGCCTCCGCTTGCTCCCCGCTGTTGGCGGGGCGAGGGCGCTCAGCCCCCGCCGTGTGCCCCCGGTGCCCGCAGGGAAGAGCTGCTGCTCCCGGCGTTTGTATCCCAGAGACGCCTTGTAAGCGGGGAAAGGCTTTTTCACCGTGGAACTTTACGGGTGGATGAGAATAGGAAAAAAAGGCTCGAAGTGATCCCCTTTGTAGGACTCTCCCGCTGGAGCAGTGCCCAGCGGGTGTGCCAGCATGCTGCGAGGGCATCCTGACCCGCAGCACTGAAGGAGAGCTCTCCTGCTGCCAGCCAGCCAAAGCTAACACTGATGAGGAAAGCGTTTCCTGCTCAGGACTCCAGCAGTTTCTCAGTTATTTCTCAATTCCTTGGTCGTTTCGCTTACGAGAAACACCCAAGAGAAGCGACATGCCGGCCGGGAGGCGCCTGTGCGCTCCGGGTCGGCTCCCGGCGCTTCGGGGAGCCCTGCGGCACCTGCCTCCCTGGCCTCGCAGGAAACCAACCCGGCAGGAGCGCTCTGCTCTCCCTCTTTTTGAAGTTTCTTGGACCCTTTTTATTTTTAATATTTTATTTATTTATTTATTTATATTATTTGACAAGTTTTTCTACTTTCTAAGCAGTTATGCCACCCTTCAGTTCTAATTTCTTTTACAAAGTAAATATCCAGGTTCATGCTTGCTGGGTTTAATGTTGATAAAGTTGATAAAGTCAGGAATAAATCAAGCTGGAAGTCTGAGAGAGAGGCAGGGAAAACACCATGAGCTGGGGAGCAAACTCTAAGCTAGGCAATGGCTTTTGTGCTCCACTTTCTCAAACTCTGTCCTCTTTGACAGCAGAGCCGATATTCCTTCCTGGCTTTTAATACATTGCATTTATTCACACATTTTTGCAGATTTCACAGAAGAGTTTCTTTATCTCAGGTCTGTAGAGAGTGTTTTTCTCTATTCACTCTTAGACAC
>VXBR01002800.1:1204120-1369124 GCA_013400215.1 Cisticola juncidis | reverse complement strand
GGTCGTTTCGCTTACGAGAAACACCCAAGAGAAGCGACATGCCGGCCGGGAGGCGCCTGTGCGCTCCGGGTCGGCTCCCGGCGCTTCGGGGAGCCCTGCGGCACCTGCCTCCCTGGCCTCGCAGGAAACCAACCCGGCAGGAGCGCTCTGCTCTCCCTCTTTTTGAAGTTTCTTGGACCCTTTTTATTTTTAATATTTTATTTATTTATTTATTTATANTCAGGACATTTTTTTTTTTTTTTGGTGAAAGCTTCTGGAGTTTAGTAATCTAATATTGGAATCTATTTATGTAAACAATTTTCTATAAGAACTGCATTTGAAGCAAAAGGAATAAAACCAATATAGGCACAGTCCTCTGAAATACTGATAAATCAGGAGGTAAGAAATGTAGCTCTAGTGAAATGTTGTTAATCTGTGAATCTAAACCCCATACTAGTGCAAGTCCTTAATGTGGCATGCCTGGAAAAGGCAAATTTTAATCGAGGCAGAAAATCAGCTATTTGAGATTTTAGTGAAGTGATTAAAATATTTCTTTAAAAAATAAAGGGAGAGCTCTGGGAAGTGTTTGAAGATGGTTGCAGCTGACATTTTATCTGATGAGAAATCCTGCTGCTTAGTTTACTCACTAAATACATGGAAGGAAGGGGTTTTCCTTGTCACTACAAGGAAAGGTCAGAAAAATGAAGGAACTGTGTAATGCAGATTCAGAAATGGCTAGCATTTCCTTTTTAACAAACGAAACAGTTCATTTCATTGTTGAAGTTTCTATATTAAACAAATACTGAATCCATTATAGACTTGATCATGGTCTCTCGAATAGCCACAAAAATAGAAATATTACAACTATACTGTTTCAAAGTTCCATCCTGATAACCAAGAAGCTGTTGCATACATCTTTAGGCATTTTAATGTGAATATTGTAAGTGTCACTTTTGTGGGGGACTAAGAAGATCCCACAAAAACAAATGTAATCTGAAGTCAAGGTCTGTGTGTAAATGGGTGAAAAATGATTTTTGCAGAATTCAAAGGCTTTAAAAATAGCTGTTAAATATTACAGTAATCTTTTCTCCCTAATGTTGCATTTGCCTCACTTTTAGTGCATATCAACCAGCACTAGCTGTAAATTTTTGTTATGACACTTTGCTTGTATTTTTTTGATTGTGACTTTATTTTATTAATGGACCCTTTGTGATGCTCAAGACTTACAAAAGGATGAGATTCTTCCTATTGACAAATACAGCCCTCACTATATGCTTTCCATTAAATCACTCACAATCTTATGCATCTGGAAAATATTTACGGTTGAAGTGTGGGGTAAGACTACATGCAAAACTGCCAAAAGTGTACCATCTTGCATGTGGAAATGATGATGATGATGATGGTGATGCAGTTCTTTTTTCAAAGATGTTTTAGCTATATGGGCCTAATTTTACTGCCCATTAAATAAAATAAACAAACAAACAAAAAATGACATAATGGCTGCTTATTCTAAACTCTCTAAAGAAATAATTAGATTCACCTCAGAGGTTTTACTTAGCTGAAGTCAGTCAGATCTCTCCTATAGTCCGGTTTTGGGTGACTGTGTGGCTGTGCACACAGAGCTGTTAAGCATGCATGAAGTTGACAGAAAAATAAGCCTGTTGAGGGTTGAATTTGAAAAAGTGAAGTACCAGTGCAGACACATGGCAGACATGAGTAAGTGGGTAATGTGTAGTCGAACTAATATTCAATCCTCTTGTAGCCTGGCTAAATGTGTACACTAACTCGAAACCACTCATCTGTAGGAAGGTTTTTTAAAAGCCTGTAGAAATGTGATAAGTTCATGCAGCTGTTTGGTTATCCTCCATTTCCATTTATCTGAGGATGCAACTTCCTCACACATGCTCTTCCCCATTGTAATTCAACTTGGCTGTTACTTAGGGGTAATTTCTCCAATTGTTTTAAGATAGGCTTCAGTTCTTTTTAACATTTTCCAGTATTTTAGCTTCCTTTCTTCAGGTTGTTCAATCCTTTTGTCTTACTTTGTTAGTGCTCTACCAGCCCTCCACTTCTATCATTTATAGCCTCAGTTTCCAATCGTGCTTTTTAAAAAGCCATTGAAGAAGTGTAAACTTAAAACCAGCCATCACTTTGTAAAAAGAGAGATATATTATAAGTATTTCTAGAAATCTGTTACTTTTCTGTTAATGGTTCAAAATGCACATGAAATGACGTATTCCTGTATTACATACCAGGAACCCTGGTGGATTACTTTTTGAATTTTGATGGGGATTTGTATACTGAGAGAAAATGCTCTGGCCACAAGGCATATTATTTCTTACTGATAAACTTGGAAAAAAATAACAGAGAAACAGAGAATGGAAGAGTGATCTGTGATTTGAAACACCGAATTTAGAAAAGTTAGACATCTGGAAATACAGAGCTCTGGCTTATGTACAAAAAGAAATGGAAGGAATATGGAAGTGGTGGTAAGAATGGGACCAAAACATTGAGCTTTTGGTGAATCAGAAGCTTCTGGAGCACTGCAATGGAGAAAGGGTTAATGTAATCTTTTGATACATAGGCAGGTGGATAATGAAGCATTTGGGAAGCTTTTTGACTTGCATTTGGCTTTTAGCATAGCATAACTGGCATTCTATCTCTGGTTTTGATATCCACACTCAAAGGAAGACTGTTAGTAGCTATAGGAATTATTAAATAATTGGAAAACATGCTTTGTAATAACAGATTTAAGATGAGTTTGCCTATTAAGTTGCTCCTTCTCACTGAAAGAAAAACTATTTAAAAAGACAGATATAAAGGGAAGATTTTGGAAGGCATATGAAGAATAGATATTTAACAATGGTCTCTTCTGGCTAGCAGGCCAAACTGCAACAGCAGAGGAAAAAAGGAAGCAGCCTAATTCTAACTAGAAATAAATATAATATACCTTCAGAAGAGTTAAAAACACTTGAAGTGGCCCAGACTTTGATTTGTTGTACAAGATGAAATTTTATAGTCAGTATAATATTCAACCATGTTCAACAGTACTACTATTTTCTTCAGGGCCTCAGAGTTTTGAAGAGTGCTGTGGCATGCCCAGAACACTCTTTTGGAGCTCACGCCACTGCCCCTTGGTGGCTGCAGTTGCTTATGGTCCTTTGGAGCAGCCTGTGCTTGGCAATCTTCCCTTATTCCAACTTCATTTATACCAGTGAAGCTGACAGCTTCTCAGAGGTGGCCATTCTGAGATGACAGCTTGATAAAATTATTAAGAAAGACCTGCCTCCTGTTTTAAAATAAACATGTGCTTCATCTCTGCTTATTTGAATTTCATTTCCTAGCTTTGTAATTTCTCATGCTTTCTGAAAAGTAAAAACTCTTTGCAGGAAAAAAAAGAGATTAATTTAGGAAAGGAAGTAATCTCAGACACATTTTCCATGTAATTCAGAACATTTGCTAAAATTTAAAACTTGCTTTGAATGAAACAAGGACTTTATACTAGTTCCCCAACAGTTATTTGGCACAGAGATATGGCTCAGGAGACAGCTCATATGTGTTACAATTGAGGGCATTAGCTTTTGGGAGACTCAAAAGGCAGAAACAGTGGACAATTAAACAAGTGGAAATAGAACTCAGAAAAAAAAAAATAGAAATTTAAGAAATGCATAATGAAAATGTTTTCCTTCCTGACTTCCTATTAGAAAAAAGAAATCGTTACCCTGCAGTCTGAAGTGCATGGGCATGACTTCACTCAGTGTTCAATTGGCTATGGATGATAGCCCACATTTTACTAATTTTCCACAATTAAATGGCAAAATCCACTAAGTTATGACAAAACTGTTGAACAGTGCCAGTATCCCAGGAGCAAGGTGAAAAATGTGGGTTCTAAAAAGTTTCAGGACTATGAATTTGGGAGTTTTTCCCAAAGCCTTCATTTAGGCATATAAGGGCTTAGAGCATTCATCAGTTTGTTGCAGGTTCTCAGCATTAAATGAATCAGTACAGTGCTCTATGCAGCAAGAAATGCTAGGGCTTTTTTGTTTGTGAGTTGTGAAATAAAACACCATCTTAAACATTTCAAAAATTTGACAGACAACTGTGGAATGAGAAAATGTGTTACAACTCACTGTGAAGTACTCTTATGACAACTTTATCCCAACTTTAAGGAAGTATAGTAACAGAGCATGCAAAAAAGGCCTTTTTTATAAATACATGGTGGCATTTCTTGCAGTGGATACATTTGAACATTCACTGAGGACATTCAGAATTCTGAGGATGCTTCCTTAGGAAACATCTGGTGCTAACTACGACTTGAAGTAGCTCTTTAGAACAGATGGACCACTGGTGTACAACGATGTCTTTGTTCTCAGTGAGTAAATTTAGGCAGATGAAAGAGGGTGAACAAAGGGTGAGGTCAGGAAACAGCATGTCTCAGAAAAGTGTCTGCTTGCTGGACAGAAAATTGCTGTTGCAAGATATGAATCAAAGATAAAGGAAAACACATAGAGGAGAAGCAGCCTCCAGTTTTGTACTAACATAAGTGTGAACAAAATGATTCCCATGCTGTTCTCATGCACCCCTATCATCAGCTTTGCAGAGGATGATGCAGTATTCTGTCACTGGTTCTCTCTCCAACACATAATCTAGTCCCATCTGTGACCACAAATTCAGCTACATTTCCACCTCTTTGTGGAAAACCTTGGGCACACCCCTATGCTGCAGCCTTGCCATTGTCCATCAGTGGATTGCTCTATTTCCATTGGTAGTTTGACTGCCAGTCTGAGATCAGTGTGACTAAATAGGGCTCTCCATCATAGCTTGGACATATCTAATAGATATGTCCAAGCTATGATGGGCCCTTTCCATCAGGGTTATGGGCATAGTTTCAGCCCCTCAGGTTTCTCCTGTGGAAATGTGCAGCATCCTTACTCATTTTTGGTGTTGCAGTCCTAGGCAGATGTTAAACTTTACATTAACTTGGGCATGCCATCAGTCTGGGAAAACTTATGGCTTATGGGGAGATGCAGGGAAGGGTCTTAACTTAAGGGGCCTCAGTAGGAGGGAGCATTTTAGCTTGTTATTACTACCTCTTGCACTTTGCTACTGTCTTCCCTGAGAGTATAAACAAAACTGGCTGCAAACTTGTTCAATTTGCTTTTTATAAAAATGTATGTAATTTTGGAAGAGTTTTGAAAGGTGTTGCAGGTTTAAAAGTTGTTGATTGAACTACTGTAAAGGGGGTTCAAAAGACAAACAGACTGTTTTCAGGCTGTGATGAGTGAAAAATCTAGAACTGAACTTACAGCTGTTACAGACCTTTATTATAATAATGTACTGAGCAAGCATCAGAGAGAAGAGCTTCTCCAGGAGGGGAGAGGCCTCTGTGTTTAAGTGCAGGTCCACTCCGAGCGTGTGTTCAGCGCATCTAAGATTTCCACTTTCAAAAGGCCAGTTGTTATTGCTTTATTTTATTTTTCTGAAAGTAATGCAATAATGTATATTTCTCTGTCAGCATCGCTTGGATCTCAAAAACCTTTCAGGGTTTACTGTCTACTCTGTTCTCCGTGGTCTTTTGTTTCCTGCTGTCTAATCCACTGGATCTTCTGTGGCATGCTTTTTTTTTTCCCTGGTGTTTTTGGCAAACAGAAAGGACAGGTGTCTTTTTTATTCTTTTGTAGGAGATGTTTTTGTGCCTCTGTACTAAATTGTCTTTGATTTAAGGAGCAAGGGACAATTTTATTAGAAATTTTATTTTTTCTTTGGTGGTGTTCTGCATTGATATAGATGTAGGTTCCATGAAACACTTCACTTAATTGTTTTTGCTTACAATATGCATTCTGTTTCTTACAAAAAGTGATTTGGGGAGAATTTTTGATACTTCTGTTTTCATAACCAGTGACCGTGCAGGCAAATTGTCTCATTCCAAAACATACTCTAAGCATTCTGGGAAAAAAAATAGTGCAGGAAAAAATAAAGATCTTGATTGTTTTAGCTTTTTAATTGTTTATTCAACAGCTTAGCACCAACTTGAGGTTGCAAATTTAGCAATTGTCTAATAATTCTTTTGTTGGTTACTGATAATAATAATAATAATAATAATAATAATAATAACAACAACAACAACAATACAGAATCTGATTGCATTTTCACAGAATATAGACATGAAATTTATGCTATGGTTGTACCAAACATCTACTGAAGAGTTAGATCATCTTATAGCTTCATCTGTTTGGCTTTTTTTTGGGTTTTAAAAACATATTTATAGGTAAAAACAAAGCACATTCAGTGACATTTGAGGTGGGATTCACTAATATTGTACTGTACTTGCCTAGTCTAAGACTGTCTTCTTGATTTCCGAAGTGAACTGGAAGAAGCTGTCTCAATTTAAGTCACTATTAAAATAGCTGCTTTGAGACAAGATTATGCCTAGAAGTACCCATCTTTTGAGATGCTTTTAAGCAGATTAATCTTATGCTGAATGTCTGACATTTTCAACAGCAGAAAAGATATTTTGTGAGATGACTACATACCTACATTTTGGTTTGGTTTTTTTCAATTTGTGAAGGAGAAGAATTTCTCTGCTGTATGCTGTGGTGGGTTGACTATGGCTGGATGTTCCTCCCTGCCACCAAGCTGCTCTATCACTTCTCATCTGGACAGCAGAGACTACATATAAGAAAGGTTCATGGGCTGACATAAGAATGGGGAGAGACCACTCAGCAACTACTTTCACAGGCAAATCAGATCTTATTTGGGGAAACTAATTAGTTTAATTTACTAAAAATCAAATTAGAGTAGGGTAATGAGAAATAAAACTATTGATGAATCTTGACAATTTCCTTGGTAGGGGCCCCCAGTATGTTTCCTGAATCAGGTCTCTCTTCAACATTGTTCAGAAAAGTTCTGCAGATAATGTTCTGCTCTCACACTGAAATGTCATAAATATTTAAAGGAAAATTTAAGTGTCATTTTGTGATACTACTCTTTGTTGGTGACAAGGAACTTTCAACTTCTGTTTAGTCAATTTTCAAATTCCCAGGTTTCAGGTGCTCTGTGAAACTCATTTTGCAGCAATTGTTCCAAGTATTGCATTGCTAAAGACATTGTGTGTTGCAGTTTCCTATAGAGTCATTCTATATTTTTAACTTAACATTTTCTCTTGTTATTTTTATGTGTATTATCAGGTTACCTGAGAAATAATGCACATCCCAATAGTAGTCCCAGAATCTCATGGTCTAAGTTTGAAGCCATAAAAATTGCTGTCTCGGTGATTCCATTAGTCACAGCAGCCATTAAGGAATGAAGACTCATTATGCCAAAACTTATTTAAAAGGAAAATAATTGTTAGTGATAACAAAAAAGCATCTCCTGTAAGTAACTGTGTGCACCAGTCATGTTCCCTTCTCACACAATAAAATGGAGTTGATCAGAACATTGATCTTTAATAATGCTGAGCTAGGTGGAGCTACCATCACAGTGTTCAATGGGATGGGAAATAGGGTCAGTATTTTATTACTGTTATAATCTCTTTTGATCCATTATATCTCATACCTTGGTTAGGTCACATTGGCATTTTTAGCTCCCAGTCTTATTGTTAGTGGTATGGGAATAGTGCTATGGACTGATGATCTTGCATTTTAGAAAGCACTTTATTGCTATCAAAACAAGAAACAGTTTATAGAGTAAACTTCAAGTGTGGCAGAAGAAAGTTAAGCTTAAAATCTGAGGTTGGTTACCAATGCAACATATCCACCAATAATTTGCTGCTAAATTAGCTGTTACTGTCAGAGTACTTTTCTGATTCTGCTTTTAACTTGTGGGGTTTCCTCTGTTCTCAGGATAGCAGCTGACTTCTGCACGATTTCTGAAAGGCAGCTGTGAGTCTCTGGCTGTGCTGTGTCTTCCTAACCTCAGGATATTTCTTAGACTAAAAAAAATTTACCATGGTAGTCAAAGACCTCAGATTAGATCATGACTAAATTCAGGCTTCTTCCTAAGGTACATAAAAACAACTTAGTAACGTTTCAGGATCTCAGAACCACTGCTTCTACCTAGACTGTATATTGCATATTGAAAAATTGGAAAATACCCAGCTGCACCTCTTTAATGCATATTTATCCATATTTTTTGTTCCTGTTGTGCAACTTAAGTCATAGAGTTTACATTTGCATATGTAGTTCTCAGCATCCACTTTCACCAAATCCTAATAGTGCCAGAGCTCAAAGCTGTGATTAACAGCATTAATAAGTGAAACCAGGGGTCTTTGGACAAGATGTAAGACTCTCAAAATAGAGCTGAGATATTCCAAGGGCATGGTCAGCAAAACATGATTTTTAGATTTCACATGTATGATATTCAAAGCTAAAGCAAAGGAAATTGTCTACTAAAAATAACTCCATGGCTAATATTGCAGCTGTATTAATGCTGTGCTGCCTGACCAAACGTGATCTACTATTTTCAAAATATTCCCTATGACTATTTTTATTATTATTTTGTAGGCAGGAATAGGAAAAAAAGAAATATATTCAGTGAAGTGGGAATTAATATGGGGTATCTTTCCTTGGTAGTTTTATTAGATGTTATATGTATTATTGAAAAAACTCAAGGGGTCACCTGAAGTGGAATTTTCTGTTCCTTAATATCCTGCTGCAGAGTCCCTGGGCTCTGGCAGGAAAAAGCTTGTCACAGAAGAGACACATTCATTAGAATTTCATATTTTATTGTCCTGAAGGAGCTAAAGACTTTTCCCTTAAACCAAGGGAAAGCAAGCCCTTTTCTCTTCATCCCTTCATTGTTCCAGGGCCAGTGCTGTTTAACATCTAGCAGCACTGCCAGTGGCACTGAGAGCACCCTCGGCAAGTCTGCCCGTGACACCCAGGGAGCCATGCAGGGGATTCACTGAGGGAAGGGATGCCACCACTGGCACCTTGACAGGGAACCTCATGAGCTTCAGCAAGGCCAGCTGCAAGGTCCTGCACATGGCTCAGGGCAATCTCCAATGTCACTACAGACAGGGGAATAAATGGATTGATTGGCACCCGTGGAGGAGGGCTTGGGGATACTGGTAAATGATAAACTGAGAATGCACTGGCACTGTGCTCTTGTGGCCCAGAAACTCATCTATGCCCTGGGCTGCATCCAAAGCAGCGTGGCCAGCAGGGTGAGGGAGGTGATTCTCTTTGTGTGGTAGGTTGTATGGCAGAGAAGTTCTTTTTCTTGAGTCTCACTGCCAGTCTCTTGAGAACGAGACCCCCTGAACTTAAATTCACATTGCACGTTACTTTTTAAAAATTTCTCTACAATTAAAAATAATGTTGATTTACAATTAGTAATTTTACTGCTCTCATGTAGATTGAATTCCCATTCTCCATCTAAAAAAGTCAATTAAGCTGTCAGTTACCACTTCTCAGACAAGATGGCATCAGTTCAATTTCTTCAGGTCTGGGGAATATGCAATAGCTGTAATTGCTGGCTACAAGTGTTTACATCAGCCAAAGAACTATTAGCTTCCTTTAATTGCTGGTAGCAACTCAGTTTCCCCATTGCAGACAATTAATACCTGTTCTGTTCTCACCCCACAGCAGTCTATGACCCACTTTGAACTTTTTTCATGGGCCATTAGGGGCTGTGTTTGTGAAATACAGAGACTGAAAGGAGTGAAAATGTTCTGGAAGAAAAAAAGAAAATGCTTTACAGTGTATTCATACAAAGAAATAGGTATTCCAAACTTCTGCAATCCATGTCTCATTTTCACTAGCTAGAATTAGGACACTCCACAAAAAAGCTTTACAATCTCCTCACTTGGTGTGAGTAGAGGACCAAGGACCATGTGTGATGTATCAGAAAATCTTTTCCCTTAGCTCTCATGCTAACTCCACCAGTGATCATCTTTGAATTAAATTTTGTTATCAAATACATTGATGCTTCTTTTCTTTTTCTTTCTTTTTTCCTCCTTTTTTCCCTTTTTTTCCCTTTTTTTCTTTTTTCTTTTCCCGTGTTGTCTGGACTGAAAAGCTTTGGAAATTGTGAAGTACTTCCATAATGATAGGGTAGCCAGTGTTGACAGGGTGATGCAGGAGTAAGTTCTGGTCCCACCAATATATGTTTTACTTGGAGAAAGGAGGGTGAAATCAAACTGGCTTTACTGTTGTTTTCTTTGGCTGCTGTCTGTCATTATGCTGTCCTCTGTAACACCTCTGCATCAGCATCTTGCTAAGTGCCACCTCTTTTTTACCAGACTATGAAGTGCTTTTGTTCAGACTATATGGATGGCATTTTTATCTGCAGTAGGGCACAAGCTAAATTTTTTTCATTCATGCTCCACTCAAGATCTAGTAATTCATGCTCACTCGAGATCTAGTAATATACTGTGATTATTTCTTGCTCTTTGATGTTGGTTTGGGGGGCAATGGAGGTAATGGGAATATATTGTTCTGGTTTTTGATGGCAATTTCATGAATAGGTTTTAATTCACAGTTTCTTCTTGAATTAGCTTTACTTTTCTGGGACCTGTTTAAAAGTAATGGATATAAATGTAGAAAACCAATACCCATATTCTTCTATATGTTATCCTCTCAGAGGCAGAAATCAACCTCTGCTCCCTAGCTCAAACCTTTGATAATAATACAGCAGAGACATAAAAGTGGCTTGATCTCTTACTGCTTTCCTGTCTCTGTCTAGCTTTCCATCTGGAAAAATATTTAATAATTTTCAAAACAGTTGCAAGTCTCCCTTGATTCCCTTCTACAGGTGAGAGAACTTACAGATGAACTTGTCAGACTGAAGTATCCTGGTGCTCCTATCAAAAAAATTCATCTGATGCAGCAAAGTGCCAAAGTCTTTTGGCTATTCATAGGGAGATGCTTTTATATTTTTCTCGTGAGTGTATAAGGGATTATTGGCCCAGGTTTGAGAATCTGGCAGAGAGAATTTCTATATTCTGGATAAATGTCAAAATAGAAGCAAACCTCTATACAACATACTGTAGATTCCTAGTTTCTGCTGATGGCTTCTACTGAAGCTCATTTTATACCACTATGACCTAGAAATTATTCCAACAATAATCTAATGCCTCCCCCTGCCCCACATGTGCACCCCAGAACTCAAGGGAAACTGTTTGTTTCCTACGACAGTAGACCATTTCCCATGCATAGGCTTTTATCTAATGGCCCATGATGCATGAATCAGATTCTGAGTGGGAAAAATACCAAGTGCAAATGACTTTAAAAATGGACATTTAAATTCAGTTAAGAAATTCCTGTTGAATGTTAATGCATTGGATTTGCTGTATGGTGACATAGTAGCATGAATACACTCAGACTTCAGAGGAAAAACTCATGATAAACCTAGAGCTGCTCAGTTGTCCACTAAAACCAGTGTTGTGGCTGCTAGTAACAGACTACAGGCTTAATACTAATCACACAAAGTCTCCCTCGTGGCCTAAATCATCGAATCACGGAATGTTTGGGGTTGGAAGGGTCATAAAGTCCAACTTCTTGTGTCTATTGAGTTCTTGTATCAACTCATATGGACTTGCTTTGTGAGTCAAGAGCTTGATGCAAAGTGTGTGATACAAACAGTTTCATACCCTTATGATGTGGTGTTTATATGCGGGACAATTATAAAAGTCTCAAAAATATGATCCAAGGATGGAAACAGGTCTCAAGAAAATCAGTAATCAAGCATTGCACAATGAGAGTGTTCTTAAGAGCTAGGAGGTAACAAGAGAAAAAATGCAGCAGTAAAACCAGAAAATGCAACTGAGCAATAGGACAAGGCACCTGGTGGAACTTGGGAAAGCAACATCTTTGAGCATCAGGCAGCACGTGAATAAGTGGAGGGAAGTGTCCAGAAGCTGAAACACAATACGGAGAGACAAGACTTCTTCAAAGGATGTGGGAAATGATTCTCCCTGGAGTAGTGGGCTGCCTACTCTCTCTGACTGCTTGTAGGATCTGGGGCTCCTTCTGTCTGCCTGCCCATCCCAGGAACCCTGATTCCTTGAGGTCCCTTTTGACCTGCCAGCTGATCATTTGGGGCTGTGTGCAGCAGCATGATGGTACATCTGCACATGAGGTTTTTCCACAGATTCGGTCCTGTAATGGTCTAACCCCTCAATAGAGAATTGCTGCACTTAAACTTCATGTTCCTAGTTACTGTTAACCATGATTTGGGTCCACACAAGGAAAATAGCACTGGTGGCAGTGTGTGTATAGTGCTCTTCAAAGCACTGCATATACTGTATGTTTCCTTCTTTTGTTTCAATAAACTCCAAGAGTTGTCTTTGCCACTATGGAAGGGACTTTTAAGAGCTTGTCTCTAACTCATCTTGTCTGTACCACCAGCTCTGCAAGCTTTATCCTGAATGCTGATTTGGTTAAGTCTGGAAAAGATCAGCACTGAAAAAAAAGACATAAATGTATTTGCACAAACCTTATCAATTTCCAGTAGGGATGCTAGAGCTGTGAAACATCATTTCTCATTTTTTAGTTGATTTTTTGTGTGTGTGTTTTGTTGTGCTTGTGGCACCACCAGCAGTACCTAATTAAAACCAGTGCTCACACAGGAAAATCTCTGATTTCCCTAAAAGGAATTCTGTGTTCTGAGACACCAGACAGTTTTGGAACCACAAATTTTAAATGCAAAATGAGATTTGTAAATAAGTCATTTGTATAAATGAGACAAAACCTTACAGTCTGAGAAATTAATTTCATAATAAAGTATTTTAAAGTACATTTTTCAAAATAATACATTGTTCTAAAACTTTCATAAGAGTGAAAACAGTTTGGATGGCTACAATGCAAATTATTAAGATTAATATCTGACTACTTCAGTAGCTGTGAACAGTGGGCATTTTTCCAGGTGGACAATATAGCAGATTTGGCATGTCTCTAATAAAAGGAAGTAGTGAATAAATCTGAATAGCAGTTGTGGTAGAAATCTAAAGAGCAGGAAGGATAACTTTATTAATAGTTTGGGTTCACAGTTTAAAAACTCTGTAAGCTGGACCAAGGATTTTCTTTCCAATAATGTCCTATGCATTAACAGTAACCATCTCTGTTCATATTAAAAAAATCCATAAGGAAATTCAAATGTATAGAAGATATTTTTGCCAGATTCTGTTATTTCATTAGAAAGAAAGACTTTACCTCCCCATGTCTCCCGGCTGGATAAAATTTGGATCAGAGAGATGAGTAATCCTCATTTGTAGGACTCTTGGCATTGAGATTATAAAAACACAAACAAGTACCCCTCCAGTCAAGATTAGACAAAAAAGAAAAAAAAAAAAGGAAAAAGGAAAAAAGAAAAAGAAAAAGAAAAAGAAAAAGAAAAAGAAAAAGAAAAAGAAAAAGAAAAAGAAAAAAGAAAGAAAAAGAAAAAGAAAAAGAAAAAGAAAAAGAAAAAGAAAAAGAAAAAGAAAAAGAAAAAGAAAAAGAAAAAGAAAAAGAAAAAGAAAAAGAAAAAGAAAAAGAAAAAGAAAAAGAAAAAGAAAAAGAAAAAGAAAAAGAAAAAGAAAAAGAAAAAAGAAAAAGAAAAAGAAAAAAGAAAAAGAAAAAGAAAAAGTAGATCTAGTTCTATAATGGATCAGTTCAAAAGAGATTCTATTGTTCCACTCATGCTGGAAAACCTTTATGCAGGTGATAACACTACAATGACATTGGATTTAACTTACAGAGTTAGTTTCTTGGCTGCAAATGAAAGGCAGATGTATATAGTGAAGATTATTTTTTGCTTCATGAAGCTGACATGACATTTGTGCCACATACAATAAGCTTTGTACCAAATTGTTTTGAATTTCTATCAACCATTCCCATGCTATGTGGCTTGTTGGCAGAGAGCTTAAGCAATGTGGTAAAACAATCATGTTCAATACCTAGGTACCAAAACCGGAGAAGTGCAGTCCAAATTTCTTATGTTCAAGTATGGAAAAAGTGTGTGGCATTGTATACTCGGGTGTCTTCTAGCAAGATTGTGGTTTGGCTTCTACTTTCTCCTATGGCTGGCTCAGCCTTCTGATTTTAAGATTGCATTTAAAAATAGTTTTTACTATATTTTAATTAGGTTGGTTAAAGATGTTTTTACTTTGTGCTTGAATTTTTAGGTGGGTGTTTTTTATAATAGCTTTACATTTTAGTTTCTCAGTATTTATTTTAGCTTGCGTACTATTAAGAATGTTGGTTTCCAACAGGCAGGCCAAGTTTCCAGAAGTGTTTGATAGTTTCATGTGACACAATTTTTGGGTGACCTATCTGAGATACTTTGTTCTCAGAAACATTTAGGACCCTTAGCTGCTCTTGAAACCAAGTATTAAGGAAATGTGTTAGATCTAAGTTTTTCAGCTCCCTCTAGATGTCAGAGGGGTTCCTTTAATTTGTTGCTTAACAATAACCTACTCCAAATCCTGTTCCTGGACTGTCTGACAGTGATTCCAAGATCCTGATAATACTTAACTACTTATGAAGCTCCAAAAGAATCAATTTTATGTCAACAGATCATCTCAGCAAATACAGAAGGCTCATTGTTTGATTTGCTCCTCATCCTTCTATTTTTCCTTTCATATGTGTGCATACTCTCAACTCCATGCATATCTACTAGAGATCGGTAGACACTGAACTATTAGCTGTTACTTAGATTATGGAACAGACACTCTCTTTTAAAATTCATTGCCAGCAGAAGTGAGGAATGTGCCAACATTGGGGACTTTTAAATCTAAATTTAGGAGCTACTTATTTCATTCACCATTTTTAAAATATTTGTTTTGGGTCTAGCCTGTGGCTTGGCAGTTGCACGTGGCATGCTTCAGAGTAAGGAAATCGAATCTCAGAAAGGCTAAAATTTACTGGATCCCCAGAATTCAGTTTGAGAACTGAACCTGGGTTCTAATTTAGGATCCCCACCTTGCTCCTTTCTTGGATTGCAGAGAGCTCCTGCAAGCCTAGGGTCTGGGGACAGCGCTGGGGAGTGGCTTCTCATAGAGAAGCCACCTTTCTCCCCTGAAGCACAAAATACATTTCCAGAGTGTGTTAATCCTCACCTGTGGTCAGTTTTCTTGACAGCACATTGAATGTGCTTTTGAATCTGCTTTTGGGTGACTTGGACTGAGTATGCAAAAGAAGGGGGAGGGAGAAGAAAGGTGGAAAACTGCCTTCTGGGTACTTCAGGAACAACCAAACCTTCCTACATCAACCAACCCACCTTCTTTATTGTGAGCAGCTGCTGTATTAGGAACAGTGATCTGTAAAAGGGACACTCTTCGATTAAATACAAAGGCTATTCTAATAGGCTATGAGAGGACACACTACAATGATCAGAAAATGACAAGCTATTTTGTGATCTATTGATGATTTTGAGCGCAGTAAAACAGCAGTACTAAACCTATCTCTTCATATAGACTTAATGCTACCAATAGTGATATGTACGACATTAAAAAATCGTTAACATGCAACATGCAATGTATCTTAATTAATATTACTCCTAAGTATTGAAATTTTAATACAACTCTGACTGACGTAGGTTCTGTTCTTCTGCTACTGACTTTCCTGTTGCTCTTTTTCTCTCCTAACATTTTGGAAGTCTGCTCAATATATTGTGTTATATGCCCTTCCTGAGGCTTTGCTGAGCAGTTATGGCTCTTTGAATCAGATCAGTCCCTCCCATATTTAGCTGCATGGCAAAGATATGTCAGTGATCATGGGTGGGTAGGACAATGGTGTCCATCTGTCCTGACAGAAGTAAAATAGCCCGGGAAATAGAAGCAATTTACAGAGTTTCAAAGGGACATAATGTTTTTTATTTTTTTTTTACAATGTGCAATGTGCCATTTTGTACAATGCTATTGTAATGTTTAGCACATGTTCTGTGATCGCCTGCGTTCATACCAGAGTGTACCACTGGCGAGGAAGGAAGCACATGCTTGTTTTCATTAGGCTTTGAAATGGTTTATTCCCAGGGTGCGGTCAGGTTTTAATACAATGAAAAAGTAGCAGTCAGCTCTCCTGGGACACACTGATCTCTTAGGTGAAAACAGGACATCTGGAAGGGGAACATCTGAACAAGGAGCAGGTGCTGTTTAGCTGATGCAGCAGGATTTTGCTGGTCAATGGAGACCTTGACACACTTCCCTCCTGGGCTCTTGGGTTATGCCCTTGCTGCCAAATGCCACCAGATAATGTCACTCTTGGCTCTAGCTGGAGGTAAGAGTAAGAAGACTGTCTGACAAAACCCATAAGGAACTGGGTGCATGAGGGGGAGGGACAGACATGACCAACCAGGCTACATTAACAACTATCCCAAAGAAATCCAACCCAAACCAAAAACCTTCAGCAGGGAAAGCATGATTATCACTTTCTTAAATTAATGAACTGTGAATCTGTAGTATGGAATTAATTGCTTAATATTTTTCACTGGGGGCATTTTCATGTACTCCTGGAATAATTATTTTTTTTAAAAAACCCACTCTTTAATAGCTGTGGTTTTCGAAAGAGAGTTATATTGAAAATTGAATTGACAGGTCTTGATTCTCTTCCTGAAGTCATCACCCATATTCTAGAGGGAATTTCTACAGTTTGGCTAAACATTAGACATTAAATATTTAGTACAGAAGAGAAGCAATTCAGAAACACTTGGAAACAGTCTTCTACCTTATAGCAATTATGATGTCCCTGAGCTACCCTTAAACAAAGAGCTTTGTTCTTTTAAAGCAATTACCAGAAATTTTTAAAAAAACAAAACCAAGAGAAAAAACAATGCAACACAAGAGCAAACCTAATGCCAGTAAAGTTTAAAAGGGCACACTTTTCTCCAGAAAGTTTCTGGTTTAAGCACTAGATGAGTATTTGGTTATCTTACATGTAAGATTCACTACAAAAGGGATGGCAACTTTTGAAGCAATTTTCTTGAACTCTTAAAAAATATTTTTCTCTCACATATGAAATAACACAGGAAAAATAAAACTATACATAAGCACAATTTCTTTGCTCTGCAATCAGAGACATTTAAGTGTTTTTGTTTTGTAAAGCCAGCTAAGGTGAAATCACTGACAGATTTTGATGCCAGATTTTTGTGAAAAAGGAATGTGTCAGTGGAGAAAAACAAAGGGAGAGATTAAGCAGTTAAAGCTAAGGGGTCATTAAAACTAGTGTCTGAATAGCCACCACATGGGGTTTTTCATTTGGTCAGGAAAGACAGTTGAAGAAAGGGTCTGGGAGTCAAGTACAGTTAAATCTCTGCTTGAATTTGTGTGTGTAAATATTTGCAAGATCAAGACACTAATGGTTTCTGTATTAAACAGACCTTTATTTTGCTTATATTGCACATCTGATCATTGAAATTCCAACAGGAAATTTAAATTATTCCATTTAACTTGTTTTTAGATTCAGATACATTTATCCAGCCTTAATACCTTAATGTTTCTGAAATTATATTTTGAAACAATTCATATTCATTCAAATTGATGTGCTATTGGGGAATAAAAAGATCAACTCTACATTTTTCAGGGATGAGTAGGTTATTATTCAGATTTACTAAACAGTCTTATTCAGTCTGTTTCCTTGGTATAAAAGTTACCTGTTTTTGATTGTTTTGCTTCAGGCTTGTCTGTGTAATCAAGTGAAGTTAATTTTGTAGAACCATTAACTTTTGCAGTGTTGACAGCACAATTCTGAATTCTCACCTCACATGCCAACATTATCACCATATTATTATAATTTCCTCATGTTTTCTAACCTGCTTAGCACTCTCTTTCATATATTTGAACATGAGGTAAATATCCAATTATAGAATTATACAATTAAAGTTAGATGTCAGGCATACTGATAAGGGGTATGCAGAATTATATAAAGAATAGAAGAAAAAAATACAGACAGGAGTGAGTAAAAGCCAGTCATAAAACAAGGTGAGACCACACAATAAATTGAAGGGGAAACCTATCTTCTCTTTCACCATATAATCTCTTGGTCTAGATTTTTCAGAATGGCTCAGTGGACTAAATCTAAATCGATTTTACTTCTTTGAGTGCAGGGAAGAAATTTGACTTGAGCAGAGACCTTTACCTACAGACCCAACTACTTTCTGGGGATTTAGTAAAGAGAAACTGTATTGATTATGACATCTACAGACAGAACTCTCTGTAAGACTGTAACACTTATTTTACCTCCAAGTGGCTACCAAAGTCTGATCTGCATAAAACTGCTCCCAGGAGGACAGCAGCATCACTATTGAGCACACTGCCCTGCATCATGACCCAGGGCTCATCTTATCATTGCAAAATAGGCAATGGACAGAACTTCAAAACTAAGAGGTGTTTCTGAGCTCCCTCTTCAGAGGAGCCTGCTGAAATATTACACTATTCATGCTCCAAAAAGTGTGGTAGCTTTATTGGAAAAGCTGAGTTGCGGCACAATTGCTTTTGCACCATATAAATGTGGAACTCCACAAGTTGTGTATGAAACCAAAAGGGAGACAGCTGACCCAAATTAAGAATATAGCAGCAACTCAGAGGAGTTTTCCAAAAAGCATTTCAGGGATGTTCTCAGAGAACTTTTCCCAGAAATGCTGGCTTATATATCACCACTGTGAAGGAGCAATAGTAACTTCCAATAGCATGTTGCTGGCACAACTCTTATATATTCTGATTTTGTAACGATATCCACAGTACATTATATCTTCATTTTGAAAACCCATTATGCCCACTGGAACAGAGAGTCAGGTCAAGTGAAGAATAAGGTATTAGTGATTTTCCATTATACCTGTAAGTACACTTTGAAACAAAGCACTTGAAAACTTCCACCACTTTCTTATAGTAAAAATCAGAACATTTCTACTTCAAAGTTGCCAGAAAAAATGGGGAAGAGCACGTGCATCAGTATCAAAACCTGGAGTGCCCACATTTGTAATATATTGCAGTGCTCATGGCAAGAAATGTGGTACCAAGGCACTGACCTATCAAAGCCACAGTTAAGTTTCTCAGGTAGAAGAGAGTGGATTTTATTGTTCCCCACTCTGTCTCTCAAGAGAGGAGGTTATGTGTGGGAGAGAATTTGGGAGGGGACACAGCTGGGACAGCTGATCCAAGCTGACAGAGAGGTTATTTCATGCTAACACCATGCTCAGCAATAAGAACACAGGGCTTTGGAGGAAGTAGCCATTGCTTTGAGGCTCGCTGAGCATTTCTCTGCTTGTGGGAGGTAATGAGTGTTTTGCACTTGTTTTCCCCCTGTTTATCTTTCTTTCACTTGTTGAATTGTTTTTGTCTTGTCCCGTTTGTTTCTTTGCGTTTGTTATTGCTTTCAGCCGGCGAGGTGACAGAACTATTGCCTAAAAATCAAGAGGAGTCCTCCTGGAGACAACAGTATCTCCCATAATTTTATCATTATGTGAAGGATGAAATTTGTCAGGAGCACGACATACCCTGAACTGTCAACTGCTGAAGCGAATAAGACCTTCCAGGTGGCTGGCTGGGTAGGATATATATCTTCCTTTCAGAAATAAATTTTAATATACAGTTTCCCTACTGCCTTGATAGATCTCTCTTGTAAATTCTAGTTAGTTCAACTGTACTCAAGACACGTTCCAGGCTCTGGAAACATCTCTGCAACTGGAATGTCAGCACAGATTCTCAGGATGGATTACTGCATGCCCATCATGTTTTTAGTGGTCTCACCTCCCCAAAGGCCAGAAGTGGATCCAGCACAGTGCTGTTTTGACACTTGTGAAATGATAGTGTATGTCAGGCAATGCCCAGCTCTGTACTTGCTTCACATCCTGTTTGCAGAAGACAATAATCTATATTAAAAGCCTATCTTAAATCATGTATGGAAGGCAATGTTATACAAATTGCTATAAAAACCATAGGTAATGTGTTAGGAAACTGTTCTGCTGGCTTATTTTCTAATGAAAGCAAATTAAATCAAATTTTTTTAATGACAATTTAATGGACATGACATGGCAATTTTGTTAGTATTTTATGGTTAAATTCTTAACATTAGATTTGATTTCTTTTTGACTTTCACATCACACTGAATCACNTTTTTTTTTTTTTTTTTGATCATTGAGCCTGGGGTTTTTGGTCTTGTTCTACTGCAAACTGCAGAGGCAAACCTCATTATACCACTGTTTTCCAGTAAAAAATATTTTTAACAGAGTCATTAAAAGAGCTACTTTTATGGAAAAATCCATCAAACAGTTTATATGTTGTAAAGAAGCTGAAGTATTACATGGTGTCTGCTTGTTCCAGATGTAACTATGTGTCTCTTCAAAAGAAAACACACAGGCACCAAAGTTTTTATGTTCAAATTACTATGTCTTGTGTATACTAGAAATAATATGTTTTCTAATAATCTTTTCATCATCCCATTTTGACCCAGCCATGGTGAGTTCTGCACTATATCTTAAAATCAGAAAGAAATCCCTTTATTTAAATTGCATTTTGTCACCAGATCTTGATTCTGGAAAGCACATTAACTTCTATTCTACTCCATTCCTCTCATTAGACAACTTATCCTTTTATCTGTTAGTCAGGCTTTCTGTAAATTATTTTACCAATACAAGAGTTTTCCAGATACTCTGTAACAGCCTTGTTTCTGGCATTAAGAACATAATCCTTGAAAAAATTGCTCTGCTATGGAACTGAATGGATGGATTTTGTATGGAAGGAAGAACAAATGCCTTAATAACAATAATAAAAAAGTATATAATTTGTTGTCCCATGTTTGAAGAATTCTGGAAATATAAGTACTATTTTATGTTTGAAAAATGCAAATATAATTCAACTTGCCAGCAGAGTGTGCAGGATGTCCAAGTTCTTCAGTCATCCCTGGATATGATATGTAATAGTAGGAAAATTACAGCCTCCAAACCAGAAGTGAACTTGGGTTTGAGTTTCAAATTCTAATTTGCCAGTTTTCAGTGTGACTTTGGATTGAAAGCTATGTGCTGACTGACAGAATCTCGTCCTCTGTGAGAAACAGGTGGCTGATGTGCAGTTATGCTTCTTGCTATCATACCCTGCTGCTTCCAGTCATGACCAGCCCTGATCTGTACATCCAACACTCCCCGCTGCAACTGGCTAGAAAAAATTTTTTCCTGTAGTGCTTTCTCTTCGCACACCTTCTGTATCAAATTTTCAATCCTGTCCTGAAGCAAATCCCTTTGAATGTCCTTCAGTGAGATTTTCTTTTCCATGTATTTGTGAAGGCTTTCAGACAATGAATGAAATGCCTTGCCTTTTTCTGTGTGATATTCAGGAACAGTCAATAGGTGTTTGGCTAGGAACTGTTCCAGCTAGTTCATGTTCCACCATTAAGTCTGAAACTTTTGCTCTTCAAATTTAATGTTTTGCAATTTCACACAAAATAAAAGTTGTGTTTTAATAACATAGTCTTTATGAGGTCTGCCTCTGAAATGGCTGCTTTCTGTGGGAAAAGCTCAGTTGCTCAACATGTTGTCCCCATCCTTTCAGCTGCATGACTGAAAGTGATTTTTCTACTCATGTAGAGCCCTAGAAGCAAGATGCCTTATTCTGGCATTCTGTTTCTTCCTGTGCCTGGCACTCTATACTTTGTTGCAAAGGCCTGTTTCTGCCTTCTGAGTAGTTTGAAAACTTAAATGCTTTTACTAAAAAATAGAGGTCACGACAGTCAAAATAGTATAAGGAAAATGGGAAGATAATTATAGTAAATGTCTGCTTGTATAAAACACATACCCACAATGTAAACATATCCTGAATTCATACAAAAAATTGTTATTATTATTTTAACATTAACATTTGAGTCCTTTGAAAGAACTTTCATTAACACCCTTTATAACCATTAGTTATTTAACATTTGGAACCAAACTAACCTTTGCAAATGTGCTTGTTACTGTGCTAAAATATGGAACTCAAAGAGGTAAAGTTTCAAGAACTTGGCAATGAGGACAATGGTTAGAATTAGAATGGAAAAATTAGCTCTCCTTCAAACCAAGGGTATAACAAGAAATGCCAATGAAGGCAATTGAGTTATGGGACACAGAGTTTGCAAGGACATTCATTCCCTTATCTGACTGAGACAGTTTATATGGTTGTGTAAGTACGCTCTGGTGAGGAGAACTTGGAAGTCTGTTCACCCTTTCATATTTTGTATCAACTAATACTATGTTGGGATGTCTGTTAGTCTCAGTTCAATGAAATAGTTTTCCTATAATAGTTGTCCCTCATGAGCATACCATCCATTTCATGCTTAACAGCTTTGGAGAATTTGAAGGATTCAGCATTGTTCACTGATCACAGGATGGAAGCATTTTCAGGGACAGCAGAAATTTTACAGAAGTACTTAATATAATCCTTTGCTATCTATTTTCAAAGCTGAAGAGACCTCATCTTATCAACTGATCCACATCATACATTCTTCACCAAACTTTCTATTTCTGCTATCCATTATGTGCTTCCTTATAGCAACTGTGACTGGTATTCAAGAAATGGCTACACTAGTCATAATACTAATTTTAAATCCATCATCTGTATTTAGAAACACTCCTTTCATGTGCACTACGTTGCATTTATCCACACTGAATTCCACCTGCCTTTTTATTTCCCAACCACTCTGTACAACTCTGCAACTCCTTGCAGTCAGTTTTTGACTGTTCTGAATAAGTTTGTAGCAATCAACAGGAAACTGCCACTTTTCTATTCATCTTCTTGTTCAGGGCATTCAGCAAAACTGAACCCTCAAAATAGGAAAATGCATTTGGTAATTGAACACCAAACTATTTTTGGTCAAGAGCATTTATTGTTGAATCTACAACTTATTGGAAGTCAGCCGTTTTTGGAATACAGAGATACAGTAAGCATCACAGGATATGCTCAGATCCTTTCCCTTCCTGGATCTTTTGGACTATGGGAGAAGAACTGGAACAGGCTATGTCTGCCGATCGGGAAATGCACTGAGATTTCTCCTACAGACTTAGATTCCAATTTCATTTCTCATTTGGAATGGCTCCTAGTACTCTCCAATGCCTGTCTAAAAGACTACAAGGTAAGTCTTTAAAATAATAAATCAGATTAGGGATTTAATAGTCTAAGATGTTAACTTCGAAATGACAGCTGTGATTTCTCCTTAGAGTCATTGCATGGGATATTGTCTGCCTCATAGTGAGAAGGAAATTGCTAAGGTAATTTCCTGCATTCCGAGAAGCATTAATGAATACTTAGCCAATTTTGCCTTCAACTTGTGGACAAAAGCTAGATCTTTGTGGACAAAAGTGGACAAAAGCTAGATCTTTGATGTAGCTCCTCAACCACATGATATATGTTTGTGGCTGGAATAAACTGAATATGTGTCATATCTGAGGAAGGCCACAGAGATTTTAGTTCTTAGTGGGATTTTTTTCTTTCTGCAGCATTCTGATTCCAGGCAAGTGTGGGGTTTTATTCTCGTGTTGGCAAGTCTCTTCTGTCCCTAAGAGATAATTTGCATGCTAAGCAACGCCAGGTCTGGCTGTGCATTGACGCCAATTTGCATAATCATGTATGTGCGTTATAGGTAAATATGTCTCCTGCTCTGAATGTATTCCACAGAAAGTGAGGACCAGTGACACCTCAAAAGATCAGAACTCCCTAGTTCCCAGCTCCCAACCATGTTATGTCATCAAATTGTACACGAAGACAAGGAACTCAAGGTTTTGTATCTGACACAGTGCTGGATTTGCAAGAGAGAAGGATGTTTAAATTAGTGTTCTTGTTGGATATGTGTGCAGAGGCAAACAGCACAGTTAGGGTTTGTCTGGTGGAGTGATCACAAAGCTACCAGCTGGGCTGCTCTTGAATGAAGCTGGGCTAGAAGGTGTGTTTAGGAGTGACTATAACGTGTTCCAGTGATTAATGATTATTAAGTTTTCAGAGCTAGTCTGATGTAAAATGCCTGAAATACATATGGAGCAGATCTTGGCTCTGCACCAGCTATTTCACCTCACAGATCTGCTTCTCTTACGCTGTACTACTTGTTTGTACAGACATGCTCCTACTGCTCAAAGGTTAAAAGGAGCTGTTATGAAACTATGGTCTATTGTAGTAGTACCTTTCTGGGTTTTGGAGTAGTAAAGAGAACAGAGAGAAGTTAGGTTTTTAACACAAATCAATCAAACTGCTTTCTCAACAAAAGAGACTACTTCTAGGTACTTGCTATAGATGTGCACTAAACCTCCTCTTTAGAGTAGGCAAGCATACTGTAGCTACTATTCAAAATGTCAATAAGTTAAGTTTGAAATACAGTGGAAGGTTAGTGAAAATCACACCTCCATTCAGTAACACTCTGCATTATATCTCTTTCTTCTTTTTTCCTTCCCTTTCTTATTATTTACTTTCTGAAATACATTCACAATGTATTTTCCAGTTTAGTCTGGAAGTAATGTGCGATATGATTTTGATAGTTGGCTCAGCCATGTGTTTCCTCTGTGGTTTGGTTGTTCATCTGTGAAATGAGAATATTACTTTATAAAGGTGTCATGAAGATAAATTTAGTTAATTTATTGTGAAGATCTCAGATGTAGAACCCCTGGCTATATTGTTCCACTTATCTTCTGCCTCTCTAGATTTGCTTTTTCTATCAATTTCCCCTCTGTGAACATGAAATAGATGCCTCTTCAGTTTCTCATAGTCCAGCTTACCCACAATTCAAAAAATGTAAAACATTGTTTGTTTATCTTGTTTATTCATTTGTCAGATGGCCTTGTCTATCTTGTACTATTTCCTTCTATGTGGACATTGTTCCAGTAAGTTTCTCTTTGTGCTGTCTGTTTGCATTTCTTTTGTGACATGATGTATCTGACACATCTGACACACTGTCTTTGACTGATCAATGAATTTGAGGACTAGAGGTCATTATATAATGTGTTAAGAACTAGATTTTCAAGCTGAGGTCCTGTCTGCATCCAAGAGGTTTTTTTTCTGAATGCTTCATGGCCTTTAAAATACATAGTTACAGACTTTTTCTAGTCTCAGTTTTTACTGGGGTCATTGATCTGTTTAGAGTCTACTTTGCAGACAGCTGAATCCACAAAACTGGAAGTGCAACAAACAATATATCTGGAGCTAGTTTTGCCACCAGAGAAATCACAAAGTGCTATTGTGTCTCCTGTGAGTTTGGCAGCTTTAAATCTACATTCAGAATATTTTAGGGTTGACGTCAATATGTTTGCTAGCTTGCCGCCTTCAACAGTACGAAAGAAACTGCAGATTCTCTTTGTGGAAAACAAAAGCAAGAGAACACCATAAGCTCTTTCTGTAGGATGATTCAGTGCAACGAATAGGAAAGTAGCAAGAAAAGAACAAGGAGGAGAGTAAAGCAATCCCAAACAGGTAACTTAGCACACTTATTCAGTACCTACCCTGGTGTATCAGGACAATGTGTCAAAAGAGGTCTGTGGAGACTAAAGATAGAATAAAAAAAACTTTTTCCCTCTCAGAATAAGAAAACCTTCTTCCCTCTCATATGAGGAGCAGAAGTAAACCCCATACTTCCTGTATTTAATGTTTAAGACCTCTCTTAATGTTTACTAGGTAACTTAATTTTGCTTTTCACACTTATTTTTAAACACCTATTAAGTCCCACTTAGTCCTCTGGCATTAACAAGGTATGTTGCAAATAAGCAAGACTAATAGGATGCAAAATTAATCATCGTGTTTGGTAAGTCTCATATTGTCATGTCAAGTTAAATAACCCTAGGAAGAAATTGATTTTTTATTCTCTAGAAATAAGAAAATTTTAAAAGAAAAACCAGAAAAAATTTAAAGAAATATGTTTTTCTTTAAAAAAACTCTTAAATGGAAAAGTAAAAGACACTTAATTGAAAATATTTCATATACTT
The DNA here is from genome assembly GCA_013400215.1 of Cisticola juncidis. Lineage (NCBI taxonomy): Eukaryota > Metazoa > Chordata > Aves > Passeriformes > Cisticolidae > Cisticola > Cisticola juncidis. Next base: position 1,343,303 of record VXBR01002800.1, on the reverse strand, counting down.
GGAGCCATATATATTTACAGAGTTCTAAATCTATACTTATTTCATAGCTTTTTGGAACACTTTGTGTATCTGCCTTCTATGGTAGATATTTTGTGACTTCAGTTGTCCTGTAGAATAAGTTATGCAAGTACTGAAGCAACAGCTTCCCTTGACGTGCAGTGAGAAGTGCAACAGTGAATCACTCAACAGTGTAAGCTTCAGCAATCTGAAGGCTCAAAGCCATAAATCAGATATGATTGTGGATGTGATTGTTGACCTAGATGTTTAAAAAGAAAGGTTATACTCTACTTGTTGTTTTTTCAGTGACTTCTGTCTCTCAAACATTATGTGTCTGGGAGCAGAGATGTACTCCTGGGATTGCCCTGTTGCCTACTGGGGTTGCCAAGTTTGTTCCAACATTCTGAAAACCTAGAGCTTCATTTTCCACATGTGCTTTCTGTCAGCCTGGGACATTTTGCAAGGCATTGGTGACTGCTGGAAAGGACTCAGTTCTCCAAGGGGTGTCCACATTCTGGGCTGATAAAGTAAAGAACATACAGCAGAGAATGACAAGAGGGAGTCTTTCAATGAATATCCCCCTCCTCATTGCTTTTGTCTTTTTTATATGTCACTCATAGAATCTGCAAGCATAAATGTGTTTGTTTGTGCCTTGTTTATCTCCTGGTTGCCTCAATAAATATTGTTCACCTAAATTTATATTTTCTTTGTCAACCTTCTGTTAGCCAGCCTGAACCTCTTATGTGAGCTCTCAGACAAAACCTCTGTCCAGCTTCTTGTATTTTTTGGAAGATACTCTATTAGGCTTTAGAGAAAAGAAGCAACCCTTTATGATCCTGCCTTTTACTCTAGGCTCGGATGAACCTGTCCAGAAGCTCCTAATTTAGAGGCAGGCTGCATATAAAAGGAAGAACTCAAGACTAATCTACATCCTAAAATGAAAGGAGTCACAAAGGAGGGAGAATAGCTTCTCCCAACTGCTTGTGTGCCTCTTTTGCTGAAGAAGTGTGGACTCAGATATGAAGGTGGGAGAGGTCTGACGACTTCTTCCTATGGCCCTGGCTCTGAATTTGGTCATCATCCATCTCAGATGTGAGTAAGCATGACAGGCAGTTTGTGGGGGAAGAAAGGGGAGGATTTTGAAACAGGCTGTTGCAAAGCTGCCTCTGGATTTAACCAGACTCAGATCACATTCCAGAAGAGATGTCAAGAGCTGGAAACACTCAACACATGTTAAGCCTTTGGCAGAGGTTTTCAAAAAACTGATTGACTCTCCTGCTGCTGGGAAGCCAAACTGTATATTCTGATAAATATCACAAAAGATGATCACCTGCAAACAGGGCAGGGTGTATGGGTGCGTTATCCTTCCTCTTCTAAAGGGAAACAAAGACTTATTGAAGAAAAAGCTTTACTTTATCAAAATTTTCTCACTACACAGCCATAATTTTCATTTGTGTGACCATACAGACACCTCTTCCACTTGTGTACTTCTCTCTTCCACATTTTAAGAGGTTAAGAAAATACTTGGTGGCTACTGGGACTATGGAAAATCACAGTCTGAAGTAAAAATCTCTAAATGGGTTGGAATTGAAATAATTAGATTATAATTCTCCATTTGTGATGGAGCTACATGGAGCACATAACTTTTGTTGCATAAATTGACTAGGAAAGAACACCAATGGCATCATACCAAAAAGGATTATGTTGAAAATATATTTATGTTCTGTAACCTGATATACAAACATAACAAAATGTTAATTGCAAAGTACTGTTCAAAAACTTAATTCTGTTTTCTTTTTGTTTTTTTTTTGTTTTGTTTTGTTTGATTTGTTTTGTTGTTGTTGTTTTATTTTACTTCAGTTAATCATGCTGTAACAACAATAAGTTTTACTTCTAGAAGACTAGTAGACAGGGGCTCTGAAATAGAATATCCTTTGTCTAGTAGAACTGAAATTTGTTACAACTCTCCTGTAATATTAGTGATTGGGAAAGAGGCCTTGGTAAGAGAAGTCAGCTGTAATAATTGATTTTGTATATTCTAAATTGGCTTGTGCTTTCCTAGTACTAAATCAGAAATTTCAAATAGATTTTTTAACTATATGAAAGCCTAAAAATATTGTTGGGCTAGCGAGGAGGAAATTACAGTCTCAGAGAATGCGTGCTTTCTATATAGGACAAATTTTTATATACCCTATCCTCTAGAGTATGAAATATGACCAGTTTTCCTAAGGAGATGGAAAGGTAGAAATAAAAGAATGGAATAAAGCAAATAATATTGTGCATTGATTACTTTGAGCTTACTTCTGTTTTCAGCCATGCTCAGACTGTAAAAGTCATAAACAGATACTTGAAAAATCCCACTGTTACATATGAAAACAAAACAAGGAGCTCTTTCCCTTACAGTGTTTTCAAATAAAGTTTAAAAGCAATAGGGCTTTTCTGTATTGACATTAGGAGTTTTGTTTTCAAAGCTGAGTCCCAAAAGAATTGTGAACCTCTCACGGTAGCTTACCTTCCATAAAGCTTTAAATGTTTTTTTCTCAGGCGTGTACTTACTACCGGCAACTTCTTGTGGTTTAGCAGAGGCACAGTCAAGCACCTGTGAAGCTTTTTGATTTTTCTTAGCAGAGCTTTTAAAGACATAAAGAATTAACTCTGCTCCACTGCTAATATATCTGTTTCCTGGAGGAACCAGGCCTCTGAAATGTCTACTGTTATCTCCTTCATCCCATTGTTTCCTAGGAGAAAGATGACATCTGTCATGAATAAATTTCAGTCTTAGTAAAGAATACTTGAGATCCACAAAGATTTTGTATCAAAACAATGTTGCATGAAAGAGTAAAATGGATATAATCCCTACAACAAACATCAACATCCACATACAAAGATTAGGATAGCTTAAAGGGTTTTGTTTGTCAGTAATATATGTAGTCCTTAATATTTTCCTCTTAGGAAATGGATTTTTTTTTTCAAAGTGCATCTCCTGTTTCTTCTCATTGCTTTGCATTCCTAGTTTCTCCTGTGATGGACAAGTATATCAGGAGGACCAAAGAGACTTTGCTTATCCCCATGTTGGGAAAATTTAGTGATGCACACATGCAAATAGTTTTATGCAACCTTTGTTAAAGTCCTGTGTTTCAAGCTTTTTGTTTTCAAACCCCTTTGTTTTTGGAATAAGAGCAAACCTCATCCATTAAAAAATTTCCTTAAAACCTGCTGAAGTTTTGGACAACAAAGATAATGACTGCTTCTGCTACAATTTCATGTGATCAACTGAGCTCCCTCATAATTCCCTGCACAGAATGTGTAGGCATTATTCTTGATTGCCACCTAAAAACTATGTATTATTGCTGACATGCAACTCTGCTTTGTATATTCACATTATCTCCTGTTGGATCAAATGACATGTACAGAAGTCGATGATTGCACTATGGATATTTGCTGTAAGCAAAATCTTTTTTTAGAACTGTACTTGGGAGGATTTATTTTCTTTTTACTCATCAGTCACTCAGTTTCACCTGTACATAAATGAGGAAGAAAATGTGTGTTAAACCAGAAATCAAGAAATTTTGTCTGTGCTCAAGGAAACATAACAAAAAAGATATGTCTTTCTAGAGACAGCTAATTTTTAATAATGTTTAAGTCAAGGCTACATAGCAGGGTAGTCTTTCACGTAAGACATGCTGCGTCAATAAAATATCTAATGCAGAATAAACAATGCAGAAAGAATGGAGCATGTTTATTGACTCCTGATTGTGGATGACACAACAAATTCCATGTAAATAATCAGAGATTATTTGATTATTTGCAGTCATATGGGTTACTGTGGAGAGATAACATTTAAAGTATATTTTCACAGCTAAATATTGTGTTGATGTTTCTTTTTCAATATACTTGAACTCTTACTGACATATTAATTTCTAGTATTGTTTTTGTGAAGAGAGCTCAATAAGCAGCATACGAAATTTATAGTAAAATTTATTTGTATGGTTTACAGATCAAAGAGCTTTGATAAATAGCTGGAGGATCTTGCTGTTATTTATTGAGGGTTAAACTCTACAGCCTAGCAATCATATTCTTATACCCTCAAAAACTTCCACAAAGGCAAACCATCCATAGAGCTACATCAAAATTGTTGCCTTGAAACCACAGTTGCTTTTACACCACGGCTGTCAGGTTAGGTGTCTTCCGTCTTCTCTAGTCCCCATCAACTTCCCATCTTGCAGTTCTTGTGGGTGTTTTAATTACAAGGTGATATTAATTTTTGTTAATACTATCCAGACTTTCTGGTCTGGATAGGGAAAATTAAATTAAAAAAAGATTTTCTTCAGTTTTAAGGTGATACCTCATGTGAAATTTTTGCTTGGGAATATAGAATATGTTAAAAGAAATCCTGTCACTTGCTAGGTTGAACAGCAGAAGCACAAGTTTATAAAAAAGGTTTCAAAAAAGAACATGCTAACTTGTAAATGTTTCTGCAAATACTTCATCATCGATTTTCTTTGTCAAGTAGTTCCTGCATTCAATCTACACTTGTAAACAAAGCTAGTTCAGCAAATTTGTCTTTTTAAGTGCATGGAGAATCAAGAAACAAAATTTCTTTGCTCCTAATTTACCTTTACACCTCCTTTATACCAGTAATTGTTGTCCTTTAACGGGAGCTTTCTTCAATTTCCATGAGTAACTAGTGATATGAAAGGCTGTCTGGTCAAAGTGGTCTCTAATTTTAATGGAAGAAGAGTGGTTTGTAGAAGGATGATTTAAAAAAATAAACATTTACAAGTCACTAGCTCTTCCATTGTGTGAGACCCATGTTTGTCTTTGGTGAATGTCAGTGTCATTCCCACTAAACCTTTATTTGACATCTGTCAATGCCTCTGAAAAACCTGCCATCTTATCTGAATAGTCTATTTTTCTCTTTTTACCAAGGCTGTCTAAAAGTTGAAATGGTACACTGCTCTAGGCTGAAAACTTGTAATGTTTTGTGTGTTCATTATTCTTAGGTGAGTCATTTTCTTCTAAATTCATTCAACTATTTTTGAATTATCTTTTCTAAAATAACTGTACTCCAAAATTACCCTGTAAGCTCAGTTATGACAGGAGCACTAAATGTTTGAGCTGCTGAGACTGAAGAAAGCAAATCAAGCTTAAACTCCCTCTCCAAGCTGCACTCTGAGTTACACCCATCCAAGGAGTTTGCACACATGGTAATTGCTCCCCATCCCAGATTTTTCAATATTGCACAATGAAGGATTTTATGTCACTTTTGCAGAGTGTCAGACAGAGATGAGACCAAAGACATTAAGGAATCTTACATAGCAGGCTGCTGGGCTGATGAGATTAGCTTGAGCTTTATCATTCCAGATTTGGTTTGCACAGTTCATGGCCATGCTTTATGCCCTATTGATAAAACATATGTTTGTTTGTTCTACATCATCAACACGCACTTAAATACTGAGAAATTATTGAATGCTTTCAGGTCTGCCCTCAGTGGCCCATCAAACTGAGAGTCTGATAGTGTAATGATTCAAAACATTAGTATAAGCCTCTTCACGCAGTTTAAAATGTCCGTGGTAAAATACAGCGAAAGGGATGATACATTTAAACTCTTCTGGGCCCCTTCAGGGTGTCTGGCTGGGCTGTGCAGGCCCGCTGGCAGTGGCAGCCATGGTAGCTGTGCTCTGTCCTTCCCAGGGGTGCCTCTCCCTAGCCCAGGGCCATCGCCCCAGCTGACACTTGAGGTTTTCTGCTCTTTTCCTCCTTTCTCAGTTTCTAATCGCGCCCTTAGGTGTGCACACGCAAGGTGTGGTGTGTAAAGTGTCCACCAGCCTTTTCAGAGAGCTGTGAGGAGAGCAGCAAATGGAGCACTGAGCTACATGAGGAAGGGTGGGCTTCGTGTCTCCCAGCTGCAGCACAGCCTCTAACCTGGGGCTGGGAGCAGCTCCTTCCCTCCTCCTCACCCACCTGCCATGTCCGTGGGGCTGTTTCTGACACCTCCCGTGCCTCCATTCATCTCTGCCATCAGTGTTTTCCCTGTGTTTAGCTGTGTTTTTCAGTGGTCTCCCCTTGGGCTGTGGGCTCAGCCGTGGCCTGCAGCGTGTCCATGGCAGCGCTGTTGGCAGCTCTGGCTCCCCTCACAGAGGCTGTCCCTGCATCCCCGGCACCTGGGCACCTGTGCCCAGCACAAAAAAGGGACAATAAACTGGTGAATGAAGAGGCCATCACCATCAAGTGTAAGTAAAATGAGAGAAAAACTCAGTTTGTTCTGTTTCAGCTAACAGGCCCTTGCTTCTTTCAGTGTTGTTTTGTTCAGCATTGTGATTAAACCCCTCCTGAAACCAAAGGATGTAGTTATGGCCCTAAAATCTCCACAGTAAGTGTGCTTTGCAATGATCAGGACCCTTTCAAGCACAGCAAGATCCCCCCTTCCCCTCTGTACAGGAAGGATTGCTATGTTTTTATAGCAATGGATCCTGTACACCCAAATCCAGGATCCTGCACAGAACTATTTGTTTCCTTTTCTCTGAAGTGAGGGCTGAACCACACATGGTTCTGCCTGCAGAACCACCATGTTCTCTGCAGGAATATTGGGCTGTTGGGTGTTGTGGTTTTGGTTTTATTTTTGGTGGGTTTTTGGGGCGTGTTTTTTGGGTTTTGTTTTGTTAGTGGGGTTTATTTTGTTTGTTTATTTTCCCCTCCAACACTGATGCCTGAGTATTTAACAGATCCTATTTAGCTTGCTCCTCTAGCTGCTCCAGAGCAAGGACAGTGAATGGATAGCATATCCAGGTAATCTACAATGCTAAGCTTAGAAAGAGTTAGGAAAAGACAAAATCCCACTCTTACAACTATGCCCAAAGTACTCACATAATGTGCTCATTCGTGCAGAACTGATTTCAAGAAATGTGAAATGCACTCAACAGTGGCTGGCACTGTTGTATCATTCCTGTATTTTTAAATCATCGTTCGTGATGCTGTAATATTTATGGATGGGTGAGTTGGTTAAGACCACATAAGCATCTAACCTAAACATTTGAGGTTTGAAATAGTTTGGTTAGCTTCCCAGCTCCACTCCCAATTTTCATATGCTCCAGCACTTCCCTGTTGGGACAAATCCAGAAAGGGAAATATCAAAATACTATGAGAGAGGCTGTTCTCTGAAATTTGGTGGCTCCATGCCAGTGACCTGTTAACCCAGCAGCCAGATGAGCCATGGTCATAGGTAATGCTTCAGTACAATCCACAATGCACACCTTGTTCCATGGCTCTGCCTGAGTTTTCTAGTGTGCAACTGTTGGAACTTAGAGATGAGGCTTTACTTAGAAAATATTCCTGAAATTGCAAATAGCAAAATGTGTATACTTTAAAGTAGGCATGGTATTGATTATTATTGGAAAATCCAAAGCTGAAAACTAGAGAGAATGAAAGTTTTTACTCAGAATTCAAATATATCCATATCAGAGAAAAACACTTAATGCACCAAGACAAGTAATGTCATTCTTCAAAACAAAACTTTTTTTATTAAAGACACGTGATGGAAAATTGAAGCATTTTCTTGACTATTTAGGGGACCCGGATAACTGATAGAACAAACTAAGATGACTTAGGGACTGTTTTCCAAGAATTCCAAATTTAAAAACCCCATAAACTGGCATTGAAACAAAGAGAAATCTCAGAAGAATTTCTTACTTTATAGGTTAAAAAGCAGAACATGCCTGAAGTATCTTGCTTAGTCCTGGATTTGGAATAAGTAAGTAAGAATAAACAGTACTAATAATAGTGTACCTTATCACCAAACATCTATATCTTTGTATTTCTATCTCTGTATAAATATTACATGAAAATATGGAGAACATTAACTGCTCAATAAAATTTTATATAATTTTAAAGAACAAGTGATGAACTTATCACAGTTTTGGTGCTTTTGGGACATCAGGTAGGGGGTTGTCGATGTTTTTGGTTTCCTTCTTTTTTTTCTTTTCTTTTTGTTAGAAGCAGTTTTCCACTGTGCTAGTAAAGAGCTGTATCACTGAACTCCTGCTTTAGGACAGATGTGATCTTAAACCAAATGAATCCCTTTCTTCAGGACCTAGAAAGTTTTGGGGCTTTTGCTCAGCAGAAAGTCTCTAGATCTTCTGCTGAAGTTGTCTCTGTAATCCTGATTTCATGTGCGATATTGCTGTTGAATATAACCAAAATTCTGCGTAACTTGTAATATCTACATCCCAGAGCAACCACTTGCAGCTTCCTAAGAGAGGTGAAGAGCCTGTGGGATCTAATACCGCTCTGATTGACTAAGAGCAAGACATGTTCCCACTGCATTTAAGGGAGGTGACTCACACTTGGCACTTGTGGTGTCCTTTTCTATAGGCTTGTTCATTTATTAGACATTTGCTTTTATTTGTTCTAAAATACATGTCTTGCTTTGTTAGAGAGGATAAAAAACATACCTTTATAAAAAACATACCTTGTGTGTGGATGAAAGGTTTGGGCTGGTCCTCAGTTCTGTAATTAACATTCTTGTAGCTATTGCTATTCTGTAGCAATGCAGGATGGTGACTTATCACACCTCAGTTCTCCAGAGAGCAAAGTTGGAACTGGGAGTGTGTCTTAAAGAGTGATGAATAGGAGAGGGAAAATGGAGATGAGCAGTGCACTGCAAACAAGCACCCTTGCCTTCCAGATACTTCAGGACAGAAAAGAGTATTTTTAAAAGTCTGAGGCTTAAAAACTGAAAAGCATTCTGTTGTTTTCCACTGAAAATTCGAAGCAGAACTGAGAAATCCTGATGCTGTTTTTGATATCATCCAAGGCTGATATTTGCTAACCACACTTGTCTAAAATTAGACATCTAAATGCATGAATAAGTAACAGATTTAAACTGAACTGAACTTACTCATCACTTGCAAGAGTCAGTCCTTTTGGAAAAAACATAGATGAAAGGTGTTGATACTCAGCATTTAGAAAACAATGTTATTCAGAACAGGTCTAACTTGGGTCCAAATTTTATCCTTGTTGTTTTTTATCCTGTCTTCAGGAATCTGCTATCCTGGAGGTGGAGATAGCTATGATTACTTTCTATTTTTTTTTATGAATCTACTTTCATAACTAAGAACTCGTTATGTCTGGATACTTTGTTTATGCTTTCCAGTCCTCTGAAACTAAACATGCAGCTGGAGGTGAAAGCCAAAATGCAAACTGTCTTAATACTTGTTTATGTTTTCTTTTCCTTTTGTCTGTTCCTTCTACCTCCATCTTCTTTACTAAGGTTTACAAATCCTTATATGAGTTATCTGTCAAAGGTTATCCTTGTTCTTTTTCGACAGGAACACATTGGATCTGAACACATGGGGTCTAAACTAACTGTTCAGTTCATGAAAAAGCTTGTTGTTTGCTGTGAAAAATAAATAAATATTGAAGCTGTGGTTATAGGATTTTCATTACTTTCTGGAGGTACATATTGGGAACAGATGTGAATGGGCAGTCAGCCAGGACGTGTCATCTGAGACATGGCACATGGGCACTTTTTGGTATAAACTCCTTTAAATGTCAAATCATTCTGGCAGCAAACCAAGTTGACTCATGCTACAAAATGACTTTTTGAAAAGACTCTTCTCCATTACAAAACTATACTGTTATTGTGGGTTAATCCTGACAGGCAGCTAAGAACCACACCGCCACTTGCTCACTACTCCCACCCCTGCAGTAGGGTGAGGAAGAGGAAAGGAAGAACAAAAGAATACTCATGGGTCAGGATAAAAGTTTTTATGTGAATAAAGAAGAAATGGAAGAAAAGAGAAAGAAAAGTGAGCAAGTGTTACAAATGTAATTATGCATCAACTCCTGTGTTTAGACTGTTACTCAGTCAGTTCCCCAATGAAGTTCTGCCCACTTAACAAAATTCCATTTCTCTCTATTTTATTGCTGAGCATGATGTCATCAGTTGTGGTCAGCTGTCCTGGCTGTGTCCCCTCCCAGCCTCTTGGGCAGCCCTGGCCTACTTGCAGGTGTGGCAGTGTGAGAAACAGAGGAGGCCTCGACACTGTTCAAAAAAGGCCAAAAACACTGGTTTTGATCACAAATTCAAAATTCAGCATCCTGTTAGTGACTGTGAAGAAAATTAACTTTATCCCAACAAGGCCCAGGACAGTTGTTTTGCACATGTCTATAAACTATAAATGTTTCCTTTGCTATTTACTTGAGAAATTTCATATAGGGCCATTTCAGACCTCAGCACTTTTAGTGTTATTTCTAACCTTGACTAATTCTAAAGACTGGTATTTTCATTTTTCTACCCCAGGGTAAAATTCTGTGATGATTATAATTTTCTTGCTGATTTCCTGATACTTTTTTTTCAAAAAAGTTGTCTACTGCTGCTGAAATGAAAAGATTCAACACATTATACTATCTAGCATACGCTGCCTCATTAATGAGGGTTCAGAGATGTCTCTCAGGCAGTGGAGTGCAATCAAGACTTAATTATGGGTTCCCATAGTGTGAGAATGTACCATTAATCAAGACAAGATATCTGTATACTAGTGGTTTAGGTGCCACAAGAAAAGTAGATGATAGATATTATAAAAAGGTTCCCCAGTGTTTTCTATTAATTTTCATAAAAATTGATTAACTAATTCATTATAGTTGGTATGAGAGAATTTTGAAAAAATATGTCTTGCTGGAAACTTTAATTCTTCATTTCCGAAATGACCTACCCTCTAACTTTCTGTTGAAAAATCAGTCCAATATTCAAATTCTTTTGTTATAAACAATATGTGACATCCTGAAATGCAATATTGAAATACATTCTAAGACTTCTTTGGATTGATGGGTTCCTGTTCTTTTTAGTTCTATGTGAGATATTTCTTTCTTAAATTCTGGTAGTAAAATTCACTTCACAAAAAACCCAACCCAACCCCAAAAACCCAAACAAAAATACCCCAAAGAAATAAAGACATCTCTAAATCCCTGCTTTTGTGCTTTCAAAATGACCTTGTTCTTGTTTTAGGTGCTGCAAACATATTTTGGTTACGATGCATCAAAATATGTGTCAGCATTGCTGCTTAATTTTGATAATATTGTCTTTAGCATTTAGTTTGTAGTAGTCCACATTTTAACATATATTCCATTCATTTTTTGAGCACTTTCATTATCATTCTAAGTTCCCTTAACTGTTCTCCTTCATTAGCTGAATAGGTATTGAGGAATTGATTTGATCATTGTGTGTACAATATCAGCCCTTCTATACTTGTATTCATAGGATATCCATTCAAGGAAATTGGGTCCCCAAGTTTGTTTAATTTTGAGTACTTTCAAATAAGACTTTCAAGAATTTGATTTCCCATTAATCATTAAGCTAATTTCAATCCTTCTGACAGCTCATAAGCCTCCTCAAGTACAAATTCTAGAGTTTTATCTGACCTAATTTTTCTCATCTAAAGGGAAGAGACTGACTTTTCACCTAATTTGCCCCCATTCAACCACTTTTAAAAAAACCAAAACAATTATGCCTTCTCATTGTTCCTTTGGGTCTGCTTAATAGTTGCCCAACTGTTTCCTTGGTATTACATTGCTTTTTCTTAAATAAGTGATGAAAAGTAGGTATTTTCAGTATGTTCTTTATTTTTCTACCCTCACTTGTTGCCCATCAAGGTCACTGTGCATAATTCATGATGTAGTTGCCTGCCAGGCTTTAACTTTTTGTACTTTCTTAGCCCTAAGCTGTTTTTCCTTCTGCTGCCACCCTTCCTTGAGGTACATATTCTTGGACATTTAAAAAGAGTGATGTCTCCCTCTCTTTTTCCTCACATTTGTATGGGGCCCCTGCCATCTGCCATCAATTGCAGTGGGGGTTTCTTGATTTAAAGTGCTGTAGAAGTGCTGAGGTTAATGGCAATCAGGCAATGAGAAGATGCTTTTAGCCAAGCGTGACATTATAAACATTCAAGTTCCACACATGTAGTGTTGGGAACAAGAACTAGCGCATAACAAACTCGTTTAAATCAGTTTAGCAACTGGAAAAGCTTTGCAGTTGGCAGATCTGCTGTGTTTGTTTCAGCGCTGCAGTGCCAGGGTGCTTGAGCGGCTGGGCCCCTCCTCTCACACATTGCGTGCAGCCTCCCAGCTCAGCTCAAGAACCTTAGCTCCCTTCAGTGTGATCCTGCTGGCACTGAGTGCCCACAGGGATTCATGAGAATGGATCTCTTCAGCTAGAAGAAATTAATCTAGAACCCTCTGCCTTTGCATTTTGCTGGTTGTTTTTTTTTTTTTTTTCTTTGCCTTTTTCGTGGCAATCTGCAGCCTGGATGCCAGCCAAACTCGTACTTCAAATAAAAAGTTACCTTGAAAGTGCTGCCTGCCATAGAGGTTTGCTGGAAATGACAAATATAAATGACAGGGCCTACTTCATTACCTAATTCACAGCTTCTATTTGCATGCAAGTTTATATGGAAGAACACATACAGTAGGCATTTTGCCTTAAAATTAGGGAAGAAAGAGGCATAATCTTGATAGCTGCTTGAGTAGACATAGTTTCTTTAAAAGTATTATTCATTAATTAATAAAAATTACAGTTTGATATAGGGTAGTATAGACTTGTGTGCCAAACAAAACCTTGATGACCAACTGAGGAGATTTTATATGTCATACAGTGAAGTGGTAGTTTGCTCTGTGTGTTGATAACAGTCTGATGATGCTGCCAGGCACACAAGTATATTAGAATAACTATTTTTGTCATAAAAATTCAATAGGAGATAAAATGAGTGATAAACTTTGGCAATAGAAACAAAGCATTTGTAGCAGAGCAAGACCTTAATCTGAAGGATCAGAGGCAATGGACACATAGTGAAGCACAGGAGGTTCCCTCTGAACCTCAACAAACACTTTTTTTAATGTGAGGGTGACTGAGCTCTGGCACCTGTTGCCAGGGAGGTTGTGGAATCTTTCAGACTTTGATCTTGGAGATATTAAAAAGCCATCTGGACATGGCCCTAGACCACCAGCTATGGGTGGCCGTGCTTGAGGAAGAGGGTTGGACTCGATGAGCTCCAGAGGTCCCATCCAACCCCAGCATTCTGTGGTCCTCTGTTAAAGGAATAAATAGTGTGTAGCAGCAGCACAGTCTACTGCATATATATGGTTCATATATATAGAGTTGGTGAGGTATGCTGAAATATTCATTCTTTTTGAAAAGCGTAATTTTATCTGATCAATAAAGAATATTTAATCACGTAGAGCAAATGCTAATTTACTTCTCTGAAAGAGATGATACCTACTATCTATTCACATATCTATTTCTGAGAATATTTTCTTGTTTGGAAGCCTTTTTGAACTTTTTGTATAGCTCAGTGGAGATTAACGTTAATCTCAAAACCTAAAATTTAACACAGAAAGGCACTGAGATATTCAGCTTGTTATTTTGCAGATTAGCTGTAGCACTGGAATTTGGATCCCTCTTGTCATAGTAACATACACTTACCTTTACTGCCAACCTTGTACTACCTTGCAACCCAGGACCCTTCAATTCTCTGATGCTTGTTGGGGATTATTATGATCTTTCAGGCTGTCACAGGTCAAGGATCTTTTGTGTCTGAATTTGTATTTTTTGCTACTGTAGTTTTTGTCTACATTTAAACAGACATTGCAGGCACTGGACAGGATACTGTAGAGAAGTACTGAAAAAGTAAGCACAGCCTTATGAAGTCATTGATATTGTCTGGCTTCTGTGCTTCCACTAATTCTTTTGTGCACAGATGGCTGAGTGCAAAAGATCAGTTATCTTTTGTGGAAGGGGACAGTATGGATGACAAGCAGCAGACTTTCTTTGTAATTGTTGGAGTATTAGCATTCATAGTTCTATTCATGAAAATTATCCTTTTCAGTTCTGTCAGAATAGGGCATTAAAATGTACTTGTATGGATTTGGGGGCACAGATGAGACAGTTTGTGAAGCAGTCACTGTCCTGCTAGAATTCAATTAAAAATCCTAGATTCAATGGTGATTAGGAAATGCTGTTTATAAATAGGAAGGAGAGAAAGTTCACACAAGCTTCCTATCTTCACAAGAGTGGAACCACTATAGAGTCAGGCCAAAGGCTGTCTAAGGAGAGAAGCCCAATCTGGATGCTTTAAGTTAGCCTTTGGAAGAGTTTTTCTTTTCTGGTGGCTTACAAGTGAAATCGAGAGAAAGTAGTACCCTGTGCCACTACACTGGCTGTTGTAGTGTAGCACCTGACACCAATGTCCTCTATATTCAGTGTTTATATTTTCTGTAGGATGTGTCATTAGTTTATTTTATTTGTCCCACTTAATCAGTAAAGACCTGAGTTTTGGATCAAAATATAATATTGTGTTGTGTCTCAGTCATTAGGAAAATTATTTTACTATTTATCACATTTTCGAAGTCCTTTGTCTTATTCTGTGTGCTAGTTGTTGCAGAGAAAATTAACTCTACTCCAGTCAAAACAATCGCATAATATAGAGGATGTTTAATTACTGCAATTTCAGTTTTGAACATTCATCTCTTTTAAATTCCTCTTGTAGAAATGCTAAATCAGGGTTTGATTATACCTCACTTGGACAGCCAGTAGTCCTGCCAGGGTATTTTGAGTCTATATGAGGGAGAAATGGGCATAGGTGGATTGCTGACCTGTCAGTAATCTTTTCATTTGTTTGCATTGTACTTTAGTTCTTTCTACCACAATCTAATTGCCAAATTCCCTCTCACTTTGCTTAACTGACTCCTCCAGGGTGTGCCTGACTTCATTATTACTGACTCTTTGAACTCTTGTCAGCAATCCAGTCATCTGCTGACAAAGGATCTAAAGTTTCAGTTGCAGCAAGCAAAAGGTATTTTCATTTTTTAGGTACTTGCAAATCCCATTACAGCTCAATGTGTGCAGTGGATTCCCTTCAGTCTGTCGCTGGATGAAAAGATGCTTGAACTTGTGAGACCACCTAGAACAGAAAATGGCTGTTTCAGCTGGTCATCACCTATGCAATGTAAACACACACAGTGTGGCAGATTCCTTCATAAAATGTAAGAGCTATCAGGCTCTGCCCAGACACCAGCCAGACCAGACTAAAGTTTCAAGCAATTCTTCTTTTATCGTTCTTTAGGGTGAAGTATTTCAGCAGATTTGTGCCCCAAGCCAAAAAAGATTTTGTAGGGTAGTCCCACCTGCTATTCACTGGGAAAACTTATTTTTAAACAGTTTCCATGAAGTATGCCTGGTATGGGATCAGACTTTACAAGCTGAATGAGGGTTCTGCTGGATACATATGCAGTACAGTGCCTCAGTGTATGCACCGGAAAAGATTCAATGCTGGACTCTCTCCCTCCACACCTCATTTTTAAACTGTTAACTATAAGCTCTCATGGTAGCAATGCTACATCTGTACCTCAGGGGCCACTTTCAGGTGCCAGTAACCTCCGAAAATGTACCCTTTGTACATTCCTTATATAGAAGTTCTCAGGCCAGAAGGGAAATGTCATGGCAGGTTCTTGATACTGTTCTTCTGGACTGCCTGCACCATGAAAGTGTTAAAATATTATGGAGTCATTTTATGGAAAGCAAAGTCCTTCCTTCAGGGATCAGATCCCTTAACAATGATGTTTTAAGTATTTCCAACTTGTCTCTGTGCTATTAGTAAATAAAGATAGATGGCTTTTTTTTGATAAATTGATTTATTTTAAAAATCAATAGCAAAACAGCATGTGAGCATTTGCAGAGAAAAGGCTTTCTAAATTATGAACTGAATCAGAAAACAACTGTGAAATGCACTTACATTTTTATTCTTTGAAAAACACTTATTTACAGGGTGTCAGTGTGATTTGTGCAAAGGTTTCCCCAATGGTTTCAGAAAAATAAATGTCTCTAGTATCTAGTTGATTGAAATCTTCACAATGAGTTGATGGACTAAAAACCCAAAATGTCTAAATTTATCTTAAAATTTTATCTTTGATAACAGTATTTTCACTCTTTTTTCCTAACCCTTTGCTATTTGGTAAATATAGCAAATGACTAAGATAAACAACATGTTTTGCACATTGGTAGAGAATCTTCCCTGTATTTTTGTTTATTTTAAACTCTTTTCTGGCTTTGATTTTCAGATTGTGCTCCATGACACTATTTACTAACTATATTGACTGTGTATGCTTCATATTGGGAATACAATCTGCTAAGCAAACAACTATGTGAAATAATCTATAAAACTGCAATCTAAATCATCTAGGATTTTTGTTTGCACTTTATAGAACACTGGAGTTTGTATTGGAATACTAATTCTATAGTCTGTGTCTTAAATAGTACACTAATGCTGATGGTACTAAAATGCAGGCTATGCAGTGAACTGTGTGGTTTATGTTTCCAAGCTTCTTGCTTTATGCTCTTAATACTTTTTGCATTTTTATTAATGAGAGCTGCCACTTAATGCTGTGAGGCTCTGAAATCCATCCTAATGTAATTTGACTTAGACAAGAAATTTGTTTTGTTTAAAAATCAGCAGAAGTTTTCAGTCCAGTGCCTTCCTGTGCGTGCATCACTGTCAGTTTTTTTGGCATACCTTCAATACTGTGGCTGCAAGCAGACATTGCCTGTTTGCAAAAATATGAGTTGCTTCTGGAGTTGCTCTTTTTTTAGTGTAGTTTGAAGTTATGTAAGGTCTAAGACTTCACAGTTGTATCACACTGCTGAAAGCATGGTATTATTCAAGTGCTGAACCTGTACCTTATATTCTTACAGTCTGAAAGCCTCCTCTCAATTCCAGGCAAAACATGGATGTGGTATCACAGCCGTTCAAACCTGGGTGGCCCGTAGGATTTCAGGTTGTATTGTTTGGGCAAGTGCTGAAAGTACTGGGGCATATTCCAGAGGGCTCTGTGGCATAAAATCTTAAGTGTTAGAAAAATGTAATGGAAAGTTGTAATGTAATAAGGTGCTCATATGTATATCTGGAGTTCTGTATGTATACATCTGGAACTCTGCTCTCTGGAATAAACACAGCTGCATTTATTTGAATGTGTGAAACAGATTTATATACACAGGAGAATAAATCTTGTATTGCACATTAAAATACACTAGAGTACAAAATTTTAGTTGGCTGTGTATCACTGTTGTGAACTTTTCATTTTTCTTTTTTTTTTTTGAAATTATGTAAGAATTTCTTTAAAATTTATCTGATTTCAAGTTCAGAATTTCATAAATTAGGATCCAGATAATTTTGCTAAATACCTATCCAAAAAATTGTTCTAGGCCACAGTGAATAGCATTGTCTTTATAGAATCCCAGAGACTACTGTCTCTTATTAATAGATTTCACCACTGCCTTGCATGTGAGGGAAAATATTGCAGTGGTAAAGTTCAACTTGAGATCTAAACTCAAATAAACAAAATTTTGGCAGTTCAGAGTGATAAATATTTTAATCTGTTATGATCAGAATTGAGTTGCAGATGTTACATCTGCCTCTGTGCCCCCTTACTCATCTTACAACAATATTTCCAAGTATAAACTTTTATTTGTCCACTGTTGCTTTGAAAGAGGGAAGCGCTGAGGGGTGGGGTTAGTTGTGCATTAGGAGTGAGCATTCAGTGATGTGAGTGAGTTTTATCTGCACTTCCTTCTGCTCAGAGCTCTTTGTTCTGAGGTCAGCCAGGAAGGCCGAGGATGAGGGCCCCTCTTTCCTCCCAGACTGAGACATGGAGACAGGATGAGTATCCCCACGGGACAGAGTGCAGAGGGAGGTCTGCTGCCACTGCATAGGAAGCAGCTGGTGACAATAGTTCTCTCAAGACCTACCTAACAGAAAGAAGTAGTTCTCACTACACTTCTTCTGCATTTCATTTAATAAGGCACATTAGGAGGGAATACAAAGAAAAGACACCAGAGAACCTAATCTACACATTTGTTTTCTAGGCGACTGCCTGAATCACATTTCTTAAATGTGGCTGTGGATCCATGATGAAAGACAAATAAACCAACATTATCCTTTAAATAAATTAACAGTTCCTATGCATAACCCATTGCTGTGTCCTGCCTGAAAACAGACACACGTGTATTAGAAGGACAATGTGTTGTGTAGTGGATATAAGGGAAGTAAACTTTTTTCCCAAGACCTCTTCCTTTCCTTTCTTGGACAATTAATGTACAATGGAACACCCCACATGCAGGAAGGTGGCCTTCTGCTCCAGTGGTGCTGTTTTCCCACAGCGTTGGGACAGCAGAACAATGATGAGTGATTGGGACAGAATTGATGTTTTGAGGTACTGACATAAATTGTTTGCTCAAAGGTAGCCTGTTTAATCTGAGAGAAGGGAAAGAACTGGGGTAAAATACTTTGCTATAAAGTTTTCACTTTATTAAAAAATACGTGTATGGGATTTGTAGCTTGACTCTTTTGCTCAGGTACTGTTACTTTCTCACATTAAAACAAATATGTATATCTGTATGTCATGAATATGAGAAGAGATAAAAAGCTTTGAAGAACTGAAAATTCTGATGTAAGGAGAGAGAACATTCACAGAAAGGAGTAAGGTGGAGCTTTTGGCTTGAAACAACATAATGTTTTCTCTTGGACAGGATGTCCTTCCATAAAGCTTGTATTAGCTCTCAGGGATTTATTGGAAGCACTCAGGTGCCATATGTGCCATTAGGTCTGAGTTAATAGGGAGGAGATTCTCCAGCAGAGCATACAGAACCAGTGAGTGATGTGTTTAGTGGACCATGACTAATTGGGGGAAAAAAAAGGAGTATGTTCCAAATTCATATTTGTTGCAATCACTGGATGACTGCAATCACTGGATGACTAAACTGGTATTCCACTGTCCTTAGAGAGGGAAATTCCTCCATCCATTAGGGAGTGTCTGTAACTAGTCCAGCCTCATTTTTTTTGTTACAAACTTCTTTATGAGACTGGAATATGAACATTTCCTTGCTGTACTTGTCAGAAGAAAGCACAATACCTTTTCAGATTTTTCTTTTAGAGAAATAGTTTGCAAGTTTGAGATAATGATCCCTATTTTTTTAGGCTGACCCCAATAACAGATCAGCTTGCAAATGACTCTGGCAAAGTTGTGGAAGATTTTTCTAATATTCATTTACTCATTGTTGTCATGCTAAGGTAGATACTTTCTTGAGAAGATCCTGAGTTATTCTACTGCCTGTGAACTCTAATCTGTGCTAGTGGAGTTCTAAAGATACTCAGTAATTAAATCTGCCATTTCCTCCTGTATTTATGGTACATATTATTGTGGTATTTGAGGATATCTAAGTATAGATTTTGAGCAGAATGTCTAATATAAACCAAGTGAAAATATGTTTATATTAAAATCTCTGGAAACCATTGTTGACTAAGTCTGGAATTAATTATTAGAGTACAATTTTTTTTTTTAAATCAGTGTTTTCTTTCTTTCTCCATCAAGGACACCTGAAATATTAAAAATTGTTTTGTATATGTTGACTTAGAAACAAAGTTTACTTTTTTGGCTACTTGCAATTGTCTTGGGCTTCCTACTTAAAGAAAAACTGGGAAAAAGTTTTCCAGAAAACTACTGTCTCAGATTATTTTATTCTGCTCTGTTTCTGTTAATTTCGGCTGTGTCCTCAAAATACACTCTGATGGTTTTAATTGCAAGAAATAAATCTATTAATTATCCTTGTACTGCTCTCATTCATGTTGCAGTTAAAATGATATCAACAGATCTAAAATACTTGCATTTTACCTTGTACATACAGCAGTAAGAAAAAATAGTCTCTCTCCTTCTATTAGCAATTGGCCAACATATTTTTTGCTTTAGTTGTGTTCTTCTGTGGCCCATCATCTGCAAAATAATAGATTAGCTTTTTTCTGTTCAGTGGGTAAGATCTATGACTGATTTAAATCTTACTTTTCATTTCTGAATATCTGGCCCATTGTGTGATGCTCAGGGAAAAATATTTTTGGAGGATTTAGGGCAATCTTAGCTGGAAATACAGGAAATGTTTCAGAGAGATCACTCTTGTTAGCTTGTAAAGTAGCATAGAATAGTTTGGGTTGAAAGAAAGCTTAAAGATCATTGAGTTGCAACCCCCCCCTGCCATGGGCTGAGACACCTTCCACTAGACCAGGTTGCTCAGGACCCAATCCAACCCGGTCTTAAAAAACTTTCAGGGGTGGGACATTGACAAATTCCCTGGGCAGCCTATTCTAGTACTTCACCACTCTCATAGGGAAGAATTTCTTCTTTGCATCTTATCTAAATCTACCCTTTTTCAGTTTAAAGCCATTACCCTTGCTTCTATCATTACCTGCCCATGCAAAATTTTTCTCTGCCTTTCTTGTAGGTTTCCNCTTAAAGATCATTGAGTTGCAACCCCCCCCTGCCATGGGCTGAGACACCTTCCACTAGACCAGGTTGCTCAGGACCCAATCCAACCCGGTCTTAAAAAACTTTCAGGGGTGGGACATTGACAAATTCCCTGGGCAGCCTATTCTAGTACTTCACCACTCTCATAGGGAAGAATTTCTTCTTTGCATCTTATCTAAATCTACCCTTTTTCAGTTTAAAGCCATTACCCTTGCTTCTATCATTACCTGCCCATGCAAAATTTTTCTCTGCCTTTCTTGTAGGTTTCCTTTAGGTACTGGAAGACTGCTTTGTATCAGTCTCCCTGGAGCCTTCTCTTCTCTAGGATGAGCGTCCAGTTCTTTCAGTATGTTTGCACAGGAGAGGTGCTCCCACCTTCTGCTCAGCNTCACCACTCTCATAGGGAAGAATTTCTTCTTTGCATCTTATCTAAATCTACCCTTTTTCAGTTTAAAGCCATTACCCTTGCTTCTATCATTACCTGCCCATGCAAAATTTTTCTCTGCCTTTCTTGTAGGTTTCCTTTAGGTACTGGAAGACTGCTTTGTATCAGTCTCCCTGGAGCCTTCTCTTCTCTAGGATGAGCGTCCAGTTCTTTCAGTATGTTTGCACAGGAGAGGTGCTCCCACCTTCTGCTCAGCTTGGTGGCCTCCTCTGCACCTGCTCTAACAGGTCTATGGCTTTCTTCTGGGGACCTGAGAGCTGGATACAGCACTCCAGGTGGGGTCACTCCAGAGCTGAGTAGAGGGGCAAAATCCCCTCCCTAGTCCTGCTGGCCACACTGATTTGGATGCAGCCCAGGACATGTTTGGCTTTCTGTGCTGTGAGCACACAGTGCCAAACTATATTCCGTTTTTCATCCACCAGTACCCCCAAATCTTTTTTTCTTACAGCTGCTCTCAATCCCTTCACATCTCAGCCTGAATCCATGTTTGGGGTTGCCCTGACCCCAGTGCAGAACATTGCACTCCACCTTGTTGACCTTCTTGAGGTTCCCATGGGCCTCCTCCTCAGGCTTGTCTTAGGATCATCTGGATGACATCCATTGCCACTGCACCACTCACCTGCACCACTCCTCTTGGTGCTGCCATGCAAAGTGGCCAAGGATGCACTCAGCCCCACTGTCCATGTTCCTGACCATGATGTTAAATATTGAAATCATTGTTACTGGTATAACAATGGTTATAATAAGTATGGGCTCCTGAAGGATGCCAATTGTCACTGGTCTCCACTGGAACACTGAATCACTGACTGCTCCTCTTTGAATGCAACCAACGCTTGTTCTAAAGCCACTTCAAGTGAAGACATCTTGTATCCTTTCCTTGTATCATTTGAGTTTGCAGGATTCATCAGTGTTTATCACTCTGTGGTTCTCCAAGTGGTAGAGAAAATGAGTTTCAGCTTTATGGACAGACAGATGTAATATAATTGTTGAGATGCTGTTCTCCTTTTCTGTGCTCAGTAAGAGCAAGAGTAGATCTTACGTGCTTGGCTCTTCTCGGGCTGGAAAGGTTGAAAGGTCTAAGCACTCTTTTTTTCCAGCGCTTTTCCAGTGTTTTCACCCGAGGAGGCAGAGGAATGTGCAGTGCTGTCAGTCCCCAGGGTGAAAAATGCATTGGCACTGGATGAAGGCTGAATAGGTTGGCTATGTGTATGGAAGCAAACACTTAGCAGCTACTCAGGGGATAGTGGAAAGCATCTCAGTCCATCACACAGCTTCACACAAGTGTGTGCAGCGTCCCCATAAGCTCTTTTTATAATGCTGTAATCCCATATGGCAAATGAACACCACAGGTTTTAGAGTACCTGGGAGCCATCAAAGCATTTTAACTAAGGCCTCTTTTTGTAATAGACTAAATTGTTTTCTGATAAATTTCAATTGCTTTGTCTGTAGGTAGCACCATCTACCAATGTATCTCTAAAATGTTTATTCCTAAGTGCCACAAGTAGTTTAATACAAGGTTGTCCATCATAAAGCTAACTCTGGCATTTGTTAATACTTCACATTTAGTAGTAAAACATGATGAAAGACACTGAAAAAATCACCTGTTGAATTTTTGTATTTATTTTGACTGATTTTTTTGATGTGAGAAGCTTTATAGGATGGTCAAGGCAATGTTCATTGCATATAAGCAGTGAATGGCTAGCCCTCATGCAGTCTGAGTAGCTTTTTAGTTCTCCACAGTATTTAAGAATAACATGTCCTCTAGTAGCCTTAAAAGCAGAAATTGAAAAATTTTCATTTGACTTCTGTTACTGAACTTAGATTGACAAACAGGGCAAATAATAGGATTTAATTTGACTGATGAATTAAATTAAGTTTACAATGTTTTGATTTGAATAACTTGCAACATACCTTGATTTTTTGCTTGTATTAAAAAAATACAGTTTTTAAAAATGGATTTTTTAAATAAATGAACTGACCTTGGAATATTTATTTTTTTGTTAATGATTATTTTAAACATGAGAAACTGCAAGCATTTAAGTATAGCTGTCATACAAAACACTGCAATTTTGAAGAGAACGCAGAGGTTACAAATGATTTCTCTGCTGGTTAGTTAGGTTTGTATCTAGCTTGTGTTTGAACAAATTGCTTACTCTATGGTAGTTCTTTGATTTTTTAATACTAATCACAGTTTTTTTTTGTTACAGAATAAGCAATATTCCTTAAATGCATTTCTTAGATACGTCAAGGAAATAGAAGTTTTTTTTTTTAAAAGTTTCATTTGCTTTGCACTGTTCCTATAAACCATTTATTACTTTGAAGCAACAGAAGTGAGTGCATGTATTTCTGCATGTATTGGGAGACCAGGTGTTCTGATCTGAATGCTGAATATTTCAGAATATATAACAATTGTCTAAATGACATATTCAATAATGCTTCAAATTTCATTGTTTGAATAAAAATAATATCACAACTTTTATTCTCTCAAAGTACAATTTTAAACTTATAGCACAGTTGGGTACAAAAGCTCCATTTAGCTAAGAGCCATTTCCTATAAATAATATAACAATTATTTTACATATAAAACACTTGACTTGGGTGACTTCTCAGAAGAAAATAAATGAGCTTTTTACCACCGTGCTCTCAATGACTTTTTAAGTGGCTGAACTTGATGTGAATGAAAGACTATGATGGACTTGAGTAATGAGGAGGAGAGGGGTGATCAGGAGAGTGTCCTAACAGAGGCAACCAGAAAAGAGGATGTTAGTCAAGAAAAGTTTGCTGTACCAAATTGTTAATGCTGGGTATGTATTTGCATAGAATGTGAAATGGGTGAGGGTACTTTCACTGTCACCTTGATTATCTGACATAAACCAGTGAAGATGTGTCTGAGCTCAAGGTGCAAGCATTGGCCTGTGAGAATTAGAACTGTCCTTCATACAGAGCTGAGGGGAAGCTGATGGCAGTGGTAGTGAAGTGCCTGTAATGCAGAAATTTACCTGTTGATAAAATGTGACTCCTCTTTCTGTCCTCTTTCCTTCAGATGGAGAGTGAAATTCATCTGGCTGGAGGCCTGGCTGGAGTATGATTATAAATAAAGGAGTTTGGGGTGGTGTTTTTTGGGTTATTTTTTTGTGGGTTTTTTTGTTTGTTTGTTTTTTTTTTTTTTTTAATCCAAAGAAAATAAGACTGGACAGTGTGCAATGAAGCAAAGATTCATATAGCTTTACAGTTCCAAGTACTCCAAGTACTCCAAGTACTTTCATACTTACAGACTATTTTTAAAAACTACTTTTTAAACTGTGCTTGCAGTGCCAACCAGTGAACATTTCTGCTGGCAAAACAGCTTTCCACAACCTGTTATTCTCACTCTTCATTCTGCTCTATGGGGCACATAATGGCATGTCGCATCTTGAAAGTGAGAGAAGCTTAACATTTGTTTCAAATCTATATGAAGGAAATGAGGTGTAAATCTGATTCTTAATTTTTCATCAAAATAGGTTATGATTTTTTCAGATCTCCTTGAGTTCTATGGATCCCAGGCAGCGGGAAATGCAGAGCGCTGCAGTCATGAACATGGCTCCAGATAAGTGGGAGACAAGGGAGAAAGAAGGAGAGAGGGGTTGCTATGTCGAGCTGAAAAGCTCTGCACTTCAACTGGCTTATCCAAAGACTTTCTAGAAATCTGCAGCAGATCTAGAAATAGAATACAATTATATTGCTTCCCCGTCTCAATACTGTCCTTTGCCCTTCCTTACTCTAGTCACAGTAAATCTTTCACTTGGAAGTTGGTAAATATTTTTGTTCATACAGTGGATTAATTTTTCTTTTGCAAAATTAATCCTATTCCATTTGGTATGTTCATGTAAGCAATTTGGGTCACATTTTAGTCATATCGTAACTGTTCATTGTGTGGTGTGATTTTGAATAGGACTAGAATAAGCAATATTTTATTAGTGTATACATTTTTGTAGCACAGTTTGAGACAAGCAGGCAACAAGCAGGCTTAGCCTCTGTTTAAAGGAAGAAAAATATCAGTAATTTTTGATCCCATTTCCTTTCCCTTTTTCTATCCTACTGAACCTGTTTCACTTATTAATGTTTGCAATATTGCAGGTATTTTGTGCATATAAAAGGAAACTTATAGCTATTATACATTGACTAATGTCACAAAAAGACATTGAGAATGAAAACTTAACAGGAATCTCTGAATCCACCACAGGAAAGGAACAATTAATGAAAGCTGATGAAGTCAATTAACCAGTATTTTTGAATTGGGATAAAGCAACTAATTCAACATACTCCCCTGCTGGAAGAGCTCAGTTGAACTATAAGCATGACCAGAAAAGGCATGCCTAGGTCAGGAACATAACTGCAATAGGATTAAAGCCAGGATTTTTTAGCCTCTCTTTAAAAAAAAAAAAAAAAAAAAGAAAAAAAAAGGCAGATCTATGAAAGGAGAAGAAAGTCATGTCCTCAAAAAGTTTGCATTGAATATTTTTCTGACCCTGTGAAGAAGGCTCCTGTGGAGAAATCCTTGGTCATGGAACACTGAGCAAGAAATATCTTGGAAGAGAAGTTCAGATGTCATACTGTGAAACAATGCTTGGCATGGTAGTGTTTTAGGCTGTGTGGTTTGGGCTCAGATTCTGATGAACAATTCTTGCTGTAAAATGGAAAGTGCTAAATGTGTTGTACTCAGGGCACAGGGTTGAAGCTGGCAGCAATACTTGTTCATGGCACCCCGTGGTTGGCCTGCTCTTGACCCAGGGAACTGTTCCACTGGGGCAGCTGTTCTGGACATGCTTTGTGTGGCACCTCCAGCTCCCATAGACCAACAGTGTCTCTAACAACAGTAATAGGTTAAGAGTGTAAGTTAAGAGTGCTGTAGGTAACAGCATAGAGACAGGAAGAAATTTGGTTTGGAGGATGGTCTTACAATATTGTGTCCTGTGGAGTTGATTACTTCTTCCTCTCAAATGTCTGGTCCTGGTCATTGCTGGAGTGCAGTACTGGAGCAGGCCATGGATATGATCCAGTTTAGTAGTTCTGTAGTCCTGCTGAGAATAGGCTGATGCACTATGAGCAATCTAGTATAATGCAGTTTTTATATTATTCCCAACTTCATAACAGTATGTATTGTATTTAATATACTGATTTTTTAGCACTTTTCAAATGAAGCCCAGCTAAAATGCAGAGGGGCTCAACAGCATTATGAACAGAGCTTGTTGTACATTAGGGAGTTCTGTCAGATTCTTAAGTTCTTAAATTGTATTGATTAACTTTATGGCATGTACTCATGCTCTGAGCTCCCGAAAACTAACTCTCCAGAAAGGAAGTTCTTTGTAGAGATAGGAATTCTTCAGTCTTTCAGCATAATCAAGACTGATTCTACAGTAATACCTTTCTTCTCAAAGCAGATTTTTTCTTTTCAAGTGATGCAACCTTTCCTTGGTGTTGATGCAGCCATCTCTCTTCTGCTAATGACCCATTTACCTGGTCCTGGTGCTGCCTTCACATTGGTTCTCATCTAACCTCACTAACCTTTATTCTCTCCAAGTTTTTTTCAGGCTTAGCTGTTACATCAAAATCCAGGAACTGTCACTGGGGTTTTGCACAAATTGCAAACTGGGGATTAAAGACCATATTCCATATCTAAAAAGGTATTTATTGTATACACATAGAGTGACTCTTCCCCTTAGAAGCTGTAAATTTATGTATTCACCTGTTGGTTGGACCTGCAGGCCTCCTATTCTGTGTCGGCTGGGGATGTTTAGGGGCATTGAGGTGAAAGAGAGACAGTGCAGATTTCTTTCTGGATCTCAATAAGAAAGTCTCAACAAAAAATGTCTTAATAGCTCCTTTAATGAGACAGAAAAAGAACATGAATATAGATAAGAAATCTTACATCCTTTCAGACACTGGGTTCTCCACATCTGTGCAGCATCAGTTGTAGTCCAGATGCCTTTACCCCTGGTAAAGTGCACAGAGCAGACCCAACCCTGTCTGTGAAGAGAACCTCTCTCTTTTGGTACTTCAAGGTAATATGTAATTTCTTTAAAAGAAAACAGCTGTATTCCTAAGGGATGTTATCAGGAGAACTTCTTACCACAATTTCAGATAAGGCAAGACCTCCCAAGCAGGATAAGTGGTACCAAGTGGGAGCTACCTGCAGACTCCTCTGTTTCTGTCAGCTGATTGAGTTTGTCCTGCAGCCAAGGGATCTGACCAGCACCACAGACCCACACACATCAGGTTAATTGTTCTGTGGGTTGCTGACTCCACAGAAAGTGGACAGTTTTTCAGTCAGCACCAAAATAAAGACCTAAAGTGAGAATCAATAAAAAAAAGTTGTTGCATCGTGGATTCTAAGGATTTTTTTGATTGTCCAGTTGCTCACTAGTAAGCCCATCACTTCTCTGTGACAGCTCCCATATCAGTAACTTTTCAGTAGCAGCTTGTGAGTTGAAACTGGCATGGGAGAACACTGATACCCAGATTTTCACAGGCCTACAAACCCCAATTGGCCTCCCTGTCTCTGGGCTGCAATGTCATCTGCAGGATTTATAGTATCCCATATTTCTGTCTGCTGATAACTGTTCAGGGGTATTTGTGTCTGCTGCTCCTCTTTTGGTTTTCCCCTGTATTTCATTTTGTGATGCTTCATGGGACTCTCAGAAGATTCTTATTTTTATCTCAATGTTAAAATTTCTGTAGACAACAATCCAAAATGGCAGGGAGAAAGCTCAAACTAGTTGTTCTCACTGGGTACCTGTAAGAGTAATCATGGAGGAGTAACACTACTTGCAAATGAATGCAGAACATGAGGTTACGTCCTTGGAGAGAAACCTTTGAGACTGTTTATTTCCTTAATGTGTGAAAGCACAGAATGGCAGAAAGGGCCCCACTTTATTTGTAGATGAAAGAAAGACAATCTGAGACCATTTTAGACAAGGTGAGATCACTTATTTTCAGTAACTCAGATAAGCAGACGAGTATCGAAGTACCATGCTGCTTGGCAAAGATTACATATTCTTATATTATTGAGGAGACAGTTGTGAGCCTTGGCTGAAAATGCCTCTAAAGAGCAAATATGTCTGTGTTTAATGTGGTTTTCCATTGTTAGACTTGACATACAAACAATGAAACGAGAAGAGTCTTAAATATAACTCTGTGCTTGGAATGCCATGTTTATGCAAGAAACCACACCAAACTGTGAGGGAAACAAGGAGAAAAAAAATCACAAGTATTAGTGGGAAACAAGTGTGCTTTGGAGTTGCCAGGCAAAGCATACAGGGGTTATAAAACAAATGGGACTTTGGAAAAGGAAAAAAGGAAAATTTGCAACTCGGAATCTATTCTCTTGTTTCCCTCACCTCTCTATAGGTGTAGAACAATGTAACATTCACATCTGAAATGCTTCACAGATGTTCTGCTGATGAAATGGGATGGGCATGTGTCAATACTAAAATCCACATCCTGTTTATGCTCTGACTGCTGTTTGTTTTAAAGGCTTTTTGTGGGCTTTAAGACAGCAACAAGACTCACCTCCAATTTGAGTTACTTTTAAATTTTTGTATAAGCACAGTGATGCCTTATTAGGAATGGAAGTGCCCTAAATGTGCTACAGCACATAAACCCCATCACAAACATTTACCTAGCTATTGAGGACTTTAGGAAGACCACTGCCTATCTCTTCTTTCTACTGTGTACTTAGGAGTTGTAACTTTCCCTTTTTATACAAGTGTGGTTTTGTCATCCTAAATTCACCTCTGCAATTACCTTCTAAGCAGGTACAGCCCTTTGCCATGGGAATAGTGCCTGTAGAATAGTTCTCAGTGAGTCTTTTCCCAGCTGTTCCCAAAGCCGTGGAGCTGCACAAGGCTTAATGTGAGAAGTGATGCCTAGTGGAAGGTTACCTAACCCCAACTCTTTTGGATTTTATCCATGAGACAAGTGGTAATAATTAATTGTACAGGTCTGTGTTTCAGGCTTTAAAAAAGATGTTGAACTAAGATGTTCTTGCACTACAGAGCCCTGATGCATTTGTATATGGGCATAGAAGCCCCCTTCCATGGGCCTTCACAGACTACATGCAAGCTATCATGCAGCAGCTCAGGCTAAGTGTGCAGGAGAAAGATGCAAGGCCATTTATCCTGTTTTCCACTACATAAAAAGCTGTTATTCTTACCTCATTAGGTTTATTTTGACAATAGTTGTACCATTCTGGCTTTTAAGGTGCTTTCCTCAAGTTTCTCTTATTTTATGTGTGTGCATAGAGGAACACATCCACTGTGGAGTTTCTGAGAAGAAATCCACCAGCTGCAAAACATTATACTGCCAACTGCTTTTAACTATTTATTTAGCAGCATTTAATTGGTAGAAAACAACTTCTCTGATTGCACTTAACAATAATGAAACACTTACTGGAGTCCCTCTAATAACATTTTAAATAGTGAAGAAACCACTGCCCACACATATTCTAATCAGGAACTTCCATCAAGCTTAATTAAATCACATAAATGAGAGTCCTATTGTTCTTACCCTACTCAACCTCCCTTTTCTTAAGTACCAGAAGAGCTCAGTTTTAAACAATTTTCTGCAAGTTAATAAATCCAGGCTGTGATGACTAGAGTTGAGAGAAGTGTCAGAGACTTGTAGAGACACTGTTCTGGCAGTAAATTATTTCCTTAGTGGCTGCATAAGATGACGTGTGGTGAATTCATTTGTCTGCAGTCAATGAATAGTACCAAACCCCAGTTATTCCATTTGTTTTACATTATGCCATGACTTCTGAGGAGTAGGGATGTTGTACCCCTTCTGTCCCCTGAAACAGATGGGCTATGGAAAAACTTGTGAAGGAAAGAGCCATTGCACTTGGGTAGTGAGTCTCCATTTTATTTAGTTCTGTTCTGTGCTTCTGTAATATTGTGAAAGAAATAATGAGGAATTTGTTTCATTTGAGTGGTATGTATTAGAGAAAAGGTGAAATGACGTGAGGTTTTAATGGTTTCTGAAAAGCAGCTGCTATGAGGAATAAAATGGTTAGAGACACTTCCAGGATACAAAGCTCTATTCCAGAGGTTCACTTTTGTGCCCTTGCAGACCTGGAATACCTTGTATTACAGAAAAAGGGGCCCAGCTAGATCCTTGTTTTGTGGAATCAGGTGTTCTGGTTAAGGCCTATACTTGCTAGTAAAATTTAGTGTTTTTCTCTCTGTGACCTTTTATCTGAGCTGAGTGGGAGACATGGCCATGCACTGATGATATTAGGAAGAGAAATTTTGTCACTGGCTTTTTTTTTTTTTTTTTTTTTTTTTTTTTTTTTGGCGTGTGTTCTCCCATTTTCGACTCATGACTATCCTTCTGAGCCAAGTAATAGTCTGCACAGCTCTCTGTTACTAAACAAATGTGGAAAGCAGACCCCATGATGTAAGGTGTATAAAGAACACAGAGTCGACAGCTATGCACACAACTTTAGTGCTTCTTTACTATGACCAGAAAGTGTACCTAGAAATAATGAAATGTTCATTTTCTTCTTACTTTTTCCTGGTAAAGAAGAATTATTTGGGAAAGAAAAAAACCATCTAGTTCAACATTAATGTTTCAATTAGAGTAGGTTGCTGGAAGCCTTCTCCAGTTTGGTTTTGATTATATTGAAGAATGGAGACTCCACAACCTTTCTAGGTAACCTGTTTCAGTCATCAAGCACCCTTGCAACAATAAAAGTTCTGCTATATTTAAGCTTAATTTTGTGGATTTCCCTTTGTGCCCTTTGCCTCATGTCCTGTTACTGGGCCTCACAGAGCAGACTATGGTTCTGTCTTCTTTACTGTCTCCCATCAGATATTTTTGTGCATTGATGAGATTACCCCTGAGTAACCATTGATGAGATTACCCTGCTCTCCAGGCTAAATAATCTTGGGTCTCTTCATGTGTGTCAGATCCCCCATGTCCTTTAACTACCTTCATGACACTTTTCTTGACTGACTCCCATCTCTCTCTTGTACCAGGGAGCCCAGAAGTGAAAGCAGCCCTCCAGATGCAGGCTCACCAAGGGCTGAATAGTCTCTAAATCCATGATAACTTGTCTCAATTTTCCTCTTGTTCATAGCATATTTCAAAATTGTTTATAGGGTTACTTGCTCCATCACCTTTCTGGGCACGGAGGTGTGGCTGGCCAGTCTGTAGCTCCTCCTATCCTGCTGCTTGCCTTTCCTAAAGAGGGCAGTGATGGTTGCTCTCTGCCAGCCCTCAGAAATGTTCCCCAAGTTACCATGACCTTTCAAAGATAATTGAGAGTGACTTTGATGAATGGGAGGAAGTATGAACACAAATCTAGCTGCTGTGGTTATGAGCTGCCTACCTACCTGCTTGCCTTGAACTTAAATCAGCCATTTCAAACCTAATCACTTAGATTTGGAAGAGACACAACTTTTATACAGTTTTTGAAGTATGTTATTCATTTGTGTTGGAACTTGAAGTGGTAGAGTGAATTCTTGCTGGTGCTGATCAGTATTGTCTTCAGTGGCATTACAAAAATGAGAGTATGTTGCATGGGACAGCTATTTATATGATTGTAATTATTCACTGTAGAAGTTTCAGATTCTCTGGCAACAAGCCAAACCAATCATCTCTTTCTCTCTGTGCAGTTGTATAAACACAGAATATGTTCATCCTCTGTGAAAAGAGTGATGTAATGAAAATCCTCATCTGTGGTATTAATGCTTAGCAGCTGGGATCTTTTTGTGCATAAATAAAAGTTCTTGTGCCATCTGTGATATCTGATATTTTTGATACCTGGTTCTTTTATCCAACTGCACCATGGGAATCTATTTAAGAAACACAATTGCAGCCCAGTCATCAAGACATTATGTTTGTAACTTTAAATGGCTGATTTCCCCCACTAAAAAGGCCACCTTGCCCTTCCTGGGCAGTTACAGAATTAAAAAAGAGTGTAGGAGAGTTCTCTTTTTCCTCTCATACAAGCTTATTTTAAGCCCACGATATGTAGTTACAAACTTACAAATTGCATTTGGGAGCGTTAAGCATATAGAACTTCAGATAACACTTCTTGTGATTAAAATACCTTAAAACCAAACCTGAAGATCTCTGATTTGATAGGAAGCCAAAATATTTAAAATTAGTAGTATTTAACCAGCTTTTTGTTTAATCTTTATTGTGTCTCATTTCCTAAGCTGTGGACTTGCACTAGAAATGTTTTATTCCTTATGAAGTATGGCAAGTTGAACATGAGTCAGCAATGCCCTGGCAGCCAGGAGGGCCAACCCTGTCTTGGCACAGCTTTGCCAGCCAGGCAAGGGAGGGGATTGTCCTGCTCTGCTCTGAGCAGGGGTGGCCTCATCTCAAATGCTGTGGACAGTTTTGGGCACGGCAATATTAGGAAAATAGTAAACTATCATGTAGTGTCCACAGTGTCCAGGATGGTGAAGGGCCTTGAGGGGAAGCCACATGAAGAGAGGCTGAGGTCACTTGGTCTCTGTTCAGCCTGGAGGAGGCTGAAGGGACACCTCACTGCAGTTACAAATTCCTCCTGAGGGGAAGAGGAGGGGCAGAACTGATCTCTGCTCTGTGGTGACCAATGATAGGATCTGAGGGAATGGCCTAAAGTTGTGTCAGGGGAGGGTTATGTTACACACGAGGAAAAGGTTCTTCACCCAGAAGATGGAACCCTGGAACAGGCTCCTCGGGAAGTGGTCATGGCACCAAGCTTGAAAGAAACCAAGAAATGTTTGGACAACCATGTCCCAATCTCAGACCTCATGCTTTAGATGTCTGTGTTTTACAAAATTATTTCTCTAGAGTCAGTCATAGGATATCCACAGTTGGAAGAGACCCACAACTCCCAGCTCTGCACAGGACAACCCCAGGATCACACCATGCCCAGATGCTTCCTGAACTCTCTTGACTACCATTAAAATCTGAACATGCTGCTCAGTTTTCACTTATTTTGGCCAAATGTTTTTTTTTCCTCATACTTTTGTATGAAGAACAGCTATGGGGTGCATTTCTGTGTCTTGGATTTAATATAAACAATATTAATATAATTTTCTTGATTTCAGTTCTCTCATATTCTTTAGAGTTGAATTTTTTGATAATCTTGTGGTTTTATTTAAATTTCCATTAAAAAAGAGCTAAAAAGGATTTATGGGAATTTTTTATATAATCCAGCCTGAGTCTCTTCAGAAAATTCACCAAGTTATTTTCTGAGCCTAAACAATGATATGAATATCTTAAAAATGGTTATACTGTGAAAACTCTAAATTACTGTAGGTGAGATTTCTCTTGGACAAGGCTTTTTGTTATTAGACTGTGAAACTGCTCTAATGTCTATTTTAAAGAACCAGTAGTTTCAAGTGTTTGAATCATCTTTTAACATAAGCAAATACAAAAATTTCTGTCAAGTGCAGCTTGTGTGCATAGTGGTCAGGCTGGGCAAGCTCTGCTGATAGTCAGCTTATTATCAAATGAAGTAAATCTCCTGAGATCTCATGTGCAAGTAATTCAAGTACATTCAAGATGTGAACTGCTGAAATAAAGCAATGAAGCATGGGGTGCACAAAAGTGAAGCTTAAGCCAAAACTATAATGGATGATCTGTTTTTGCCAAATCTTCTGGGCTTGCTAAGCAAAGAAGAATGGATGAATTTGAGGATAACAGTAAAGTATGTATGTTACAGGGATGAAAACAATGAGGGGTAAGCTGGAAGAAAACAAAAGGACCTGTTTGAGTACAATGAGTATGAAGGATGCTGAAGTCATGATCCAGGCAGTGTGAGGTTTGATGATCTGGGATGGAGTGTGTGGGTAGGCAGACTGCCCCTTGTAGCCTGCAGTGAGGCAGTGTTGCCACTGCCTGTCTCCCTTTGTCAGACTGGTTAAATAATTGGTGAGTTGTAGCAAGGGGCTGGATTTTCTTATTTGGAATTCATATGCTTCTTGCTGAATACAAGTAAGTCAATTTGCCCTACTTGATCAGAGGGGGATGGACAAGACAACCCCAGAAGTACCTTCCAATCTAAACATTGTGTTATTCTGAGAACATTGGACTTTGCAAGGTCAGAGAAATGATGTTGCAATAAGAACTCTGCATATGAGTCTGCTGAGGAATTGCAGCCTTTCCTGTAAATCTGAAATTTCGTTGTCAGATGCTGTGTGGGAATGACTGTCTATGGTGTCTCAGGAATCATATTCTGATGTCCCTGGGATGAGACCACAGTTAATTACCATCAGTTAGTGGCAGGATGGTCCTTTTTTTTTTTTTTTTTTTTTTTTTAATTTTTTTATTTTTTTTCCCCCAGTCAAAATAGATGTGATCTAGGCAGAACTGATGGTACATAAGATAGCAACACTGTGCAGAAAGTACTGAGTGGTTAATGTGCTGTTGATAAACTATGTAGCATAATGCCCAGGGCATCAGATTACATTATTAATGCTATATTGAAAGGAATATCAAAGGGCTTTTGTGGTTTATGAAGTAAACTATTTTCACATGGTAGTAAATAGAAGATGATGATGCAGGCAAATAGTAATTATGAAATGGCAACAAAGAAGCTTTTAAAATGCCAATGCATTTTTAAATGAAATCATAAGTGAAATTCGGGTGAATTTTACTCATTTTGAGACCCCTGTATTTTCTTTTTCATACAAAATAAAGCTTTGATCAAAACTGTGTCTGATTATGAGATAAGGAGACTATTGCCCCAAATGATCCGTCCCTTGTGGCTTTCTGTATTAGAAGAACCAACCTTTTTAGAGTGATGTCACCTGCAGAAATGAGTAGGTAGATTGCAGCTGTTAGTCTCTGCTCACATGGGAAAAAGGGCATATTTTTCCCAGGAAATGAGAGCTAGCACTTATTCCTTATGCATACTAATCAAAACCCTTTTAAGCAAAGAAAAGGAGGATAAAACACAGACATGAACATTTTCTGTCCTGCTTCTGTGGTCTAGGTACGAATTTGATAGTAGTCCAAATATTTTCTCTGAGAAGGATTTAATGATAAAAGTTCATCTACTTTGGTTGTCTCTTTCTGAGCATTTCTGAGCATTGTCTGAATCTTCTGTTGGAAGATTTAAAGGAAAACTATTTTTACTGGTTTTGTAAAAGTCCTTTTCTAGAAATAAAAAGGAATTATTTTTATAGTAGAGAGAGCTATTCTTTTATCCCTAAACTCTGGTGCAGGTGTTTCTGTGTATGAAGCCAAAGGATTTCTTGGAACAAATTCAGACCTGCTCCTTTGAGTGTCTTTGGTGTCATTTACACAGGTTTTTCCCTCTAAAGCGTCAGGACTATCTTGATTTGTGTTGAAACCACTTTAAAGGTGACTATATTTTTGCCGCTCTGCTAATTTTTTTTAGTTAAAGATACAAAATAACAAGTAAAATAAAATCCTTGATTTCATATAGACTTGAAACTCCAAACTCCCAAACTTGGCTGGAAAGACAAAGTATCATCACTTTACTTACCTTGGGGCCATTTCTGAAAGATACTTTTATTTGTTAGGGAAAGAACTTTATACTCTGGTGCTCTGGAAACATTCACATTTCGCTACTTAATGTCTAATCTTCCCAGTCCGTGTTCTAAAATTCTAAAAAGTTTGAAGTGCGTTTTAAGAAGGAATCATGGGAAGTGTTTTGAATATGCTAATTATTCAGGAGCTAGATTAATAGTCAAATTTGCAAGGATCCTTTCTTACTAAGGTATTATTCTTTTACATATACTTCAGATGGACCATATATGCTACATACTTTCTCTGCTTAGAAACAAGAATCTCTCATTTTCTTGTCTTATTTTTTCCCAATATTGATTCAAAATACTCATCTTTCTCATTACAGAAAGGATAGCCACTTTCTTGGTCTTGTTTTACTTGAAAGTATTCCAGAATAATCTGTTAGAATGATATCCCCATGGATACAAAAAAAGTCAGCTCACTCGATTAGAGAGCTTCATTCTCCGTGCCCCTCCATACAGCACAACTCCTCCTTTGTATCAATCTGCCAGCCTTCCTTGTGTATGTACTCTCCTTGGGTCACCTTGCCTGTAAACTCTTTCAAAAACTCTCAGCTACGCACAGACCATTTTGTATCTCTCTTTGTATCATGTGCTAGTAGAGGAAGGGAACCAGGCTTCTGCTTTAGGTGCTGAGAGAAAGTGGCTGAACCCTGTGCAAGAGGTGTTGCTGCCTGGTTCTGTCACAGAGATTTGAGCTGATGGGGCTGGACCTTGAATCCAATTAACCTACCTTTCTGGGCAAGTGTATGCCTTCTGGGAAGGTATAGGTCTGCCACACATCACACTCTTGTCTGGCACAATACTTGTCAAAGGAAAGATACAAAATCCAGGTAGAGATTGCTGTGGAGCGGTCCTGTTGGAAAATAAAAGAGAAACTGCAATAAAATCCAGTAGGTCCATTTAGTGAGATAGTTTCAAACGATGGCCCAGTGCTTCTGTTTCTGGTATGTTGGTCTATGTGCCTCTTTAGGTGCTTAGTTTCTAAACAGTGCCAGATGCTTAATGTTTGCTTGTTAAAACTAGAAAATCAACTGTGTATCTGTACCAAGCATACTGCTCATTCCTGTTCTTGTTGGAAGGCTTATTTCTTTCTGTTTGGCTGGCTGCTTACTTCAAGATTAAGGAAGCCATCAGTATAAAATGCAACGAATGGCATCACTGCCTGGTTTCTGTAATTGCTTTTACAGCAGACAAAAAAGCAAGGGAGGAAAAGTACTTTGGCACACAGTTTGATCAGTGTTTTGAGTTCTTAGTTATGTGCTGCGCTTAATTCTGGCAGGTTGCCTTGAGACGGTGAATAAAAGTCTGCATATTAAGAGATAATATTAACCAATAATTTTGTTTACTAAAGAAAAATCATATTCAAAAAAGGTCAGACAAGATGTTTGCTCTTGTCTGCTTTCCTTTTTTGCATTCTCATGTTCCTGTTAGGTGTGGTCAGACAGCAAGGGTAAAGCACAGCTCTTTCTTCCCATGAACAGCTGTATGACATTTCTTATTGTGTAAGTACTCCAAGCATCATGATCCTTGGGCATGCTGGTGTAACAAAAAACAGTAGATTTTATGCATTTGGAAACTTTGTTCCATTGACAGAACTGTGATGGCTTAGACTAAAAAAATGCTGACATATCTTCCCCAATTCTGATAGTTGTATGCAGAGCAGAGTGGCTCCAGGTGGTATCTCTTACACCAGGTACGCCTTTTAGCAGTAGACTCTTCTGTGATGAGGGGAATAATTCCAGACTTTCATGATGCTTTGTAATATCTCATATCTCCTGACAAAGGGTAAGAAAGGGAGTAAGGGGAAAGAGGCAAAGGTCAAATAACAATTTCTTTTGAAATGAAACTCGTTCTCTCTTTAATTTTCCAGCTCTCATTGGCTGCCTAATTTTGTGATTAATCAAAAGAAAAAACGTAGATAGCTTTGTCAGCATGCTTAGAAAGCAGAATAAGAGATACAGTAAG
This sequence comes from Cisticola juncidis, assembly GCA_013400215.1. Classification (NCBI taxonomy): domain Eukaryota; kingdom Metazoa; phylum Chordata; class Aves; order Passeriformes; family Cisticolidae; genus Cisticola; species Cisticola juncidis. The sequence goes on along the minus strand of VXBR01002800.1, from coordinate 1,306,025 downwards.
GGCTTCTGGAAAAGGCAGGGAGCTATCAGGAGAATATTTACATTTAGAGGTGGTGATTTTAACTGACATGAAATGTGGCAACTTCAGACACTGTTCTGAACACATGTTCACATGGCACGTGAACTCACATGGCACGTTGTTTATGTGGCAGCTGTCCTCTTTTTTCCCTCTCTGGGATGGTTGGCTGATGGTGGTGTAAAATGCCTGCTTTGGAAGAAGAGCCTCCCAAGGTTTTCTTAATGCATCCTTTGTGAACCTGGGTATGTCATTGGCATATAGTAAGTACATATATGTACTCACCTTGTTTGACTCTTCAGTTTCCTGTGTTTTAAATCCTTCCTGTTGTATTGGATCTCAGTCTAAACCAATGACTAATAAATGTTTATACAAATATTGGTAATCTATTTCTTGGCAGAATGCTTTCTGTTTTTTCTGCTTATAGCCAGCATTTAAGGTGTGAAAACTCCATCTCATCAGTTTTGGAGATTTTTAAATGCATGATTTTCATGTGACAGGTGTATCTATAAAGCTTTTTTCTGTCTCACATCCAACTAACTGTATCAGAAGTACCATGGCAAGAACTGGTTTTTTTTTTGGAGAAGACAAAATTCTAAACAACTCGTTTGCTAGTGAATTTTTCACTTGCTCAAAAACAATTTGTGCAAAGTAGGAGCTATGCTTCAAGAAGCAGGAAGCAGGTACTTTTTATTTCTGTTAGGACAATCCCTTTCCAACTTACAGGGTAATTTTGAGCTAGTTTAGTTAGGTTTTGGATAAACATCTCTCTCTTATCTGTCATCTAGAAAAATGCAGAGCATTCTAAATCTCATTCAGTGACAAGAGTAGCTCCACCATCCTTAATGAGCCCCGTGGATCTGGGAGCAAAATACTCTTCCATTGCTATCAAGCATTCCTGTCTTTATTCTTTACACTCACTATTCAGAAACTAATGATTATGCTCACTATTCAAGAAATTTCCACGGCAGTCAAATGGGCCTTAAAACAACCAGAAACATCCAGTAGGATGTGTGACTTGGTGCAAGAGAAAGATTAGGGGCTGGATATGTCAGTTATCTCATTTAAATGTAATTCAAATTTCAGAGACGAATTCCCTATACAGTTCACAGAGAGAGTTAAGTCTGAAAAAGAAGAGAAGGCCTTCTGAACTCCTTTATACCTGAAGCAGACAGTCTAATTAGCCCTTCCAATGCAGTTTAGTATCTAAATGTTGCCTGCTTCCAGAAGAGCTTGAAGATTGTTCTAGTGTACAAAAGTGGCTGTCAATTAGTGGAAGGTGTGGTAGAACATCCAAATTGTAATGACCACTTTTTTCATCCTGCTAAAACCCCTTTGTTGAGCTGTTCATGGGTTTAGGGTCTTAAAAGGCCAGGAGCATTTCCTGGTTATTACAAAGTTGTTTATTATATAAATGCATCAATCTCGAACGCAAGAGTTCTAAGTATAGAGTCTTACTAAACATTGTATAGCTTGAAGTCCCAGTGGGGTGTAACAGCAAATTGACAGAGAGTCCTGACCACAGGGGAAGAACAAACTGACAGCCACAGGGCAAAGACAGATGGACAAGGGGTCTCTGCCACAGGGAGAGCAGATGGACAAGGGGTCCCGGACTCAAGGAAAGACAGATTCCCTGCCCAGAGTCCCATCCGACCCACAGTCCTGTTCCCAAGCAGCGCTCCCTGCAGCAGCAGCCGAAACAGCAAAGCCACCGCTGTAGCAGCAGCAGCGGCTGCAGCTGCACCCCCCAGGCAGCAGCAGCAGAGACAACAGAAGCACCCCCAAGTGATACAACAGCTGACAAAGTCCTGACAATGGCTCCCTGGCCATGGCTCCCTGGCAAAGTCCCATTCTCTCTTGTAGATGATAGGAGGATGGATTGATCATCAAAGAACCAATGAATCAATACCATTGCTCCAGAAACAGGGGATTTTTATCCATAAATCACAAATGCATATTCATGTCCCTATCTATAGGTTGGCCAATCTCAACTAAGAAGACAATTCTCTCTACACCAATCTAAACCTAATTTTGAAAGTACATGAAATTACGAAAAGCTGGAAAAGTTGGTATCAATCCTTACAAAAAAACCTATGCATATAGCATATCTATTAATGTAAAAAGCTGTATCTTATACCATATCTATTAATGTAAAAGCTTCTATCTTATTCCCATTAAAATTGCACCTGCTCTATCTAGTACTGTGAGTGATGTTCTAAAATGTTTTTGTTATGCCTAAAGCTGGGTTGTCAGGCCTCAGGACTCTGGATACTGTGCTGGCTGACTGATTCTTAAGGCACTTAGAGTATATTCACTTGCTTACTTACTTAAAAGTAAGGTCTAAACTTCTACTTCATTTTTATGTGGCTTAATATATTTTAGTTTCTCTAAAGGTTTCAATTCAACCCCTGCATTTTTCTCTCTCCCTGGGGTTATGATAATTGTTAGAGAGACTGGAAGACTGATTCAGTGATCAAAATTCATTTTTACTGAGATTTCCAAATGCTTATGTAATATTCTAGGACAGCTAGTAATTTTTTACTACAATGATTAGGTTAAACATCATACAGACAAACTCATACATTTTACAACACATCTTGTTTGGAGAAGTTTGATTCAATATTTTTTCCCATCAACAGATTTAATCCAATCTCCTGTAATCTTCAAAGCTCAGTATGTTCTTGCCAAGGCATCTTGGTTATCAAACTAGCTATGCTAATTAAGTCTGTAGTGCTCTCTGTCCTGTGTACCCCAATACTGGGGAACTCAGGGGGCCACACACTTCAACACCTCTTGATGTTTGTCCTCATCTTCTGTTGCTCAGAGTGACTTGGCAGTGGTTTTCAGAAAACTGATTCTGTCATTCTCCATTCCATGTAGTCCATTCCAGGTCTGCATTACAATTGTGTCCAAGCTGAAACCAGAAGTAGTTTCCTCAGCTGAACAATGTTGCTCTGAAAAAAGTTTTGTGGATTTTGCTTAGTCTTTTCTTCTGCTACCTCTCTTTTGATGTTCCTCAACTCATCTGCTGTCAGCTGGACTCATGGCTCCTAAGACCTTTAAAACTGACGATGATAATGAATTTTGACTTCCAATAGCATCTTCCACATGTTAGTTTACTGCTATCTAAAACCTGGAGTGCGTTTTTGAAGCAGATGGTTAATGGGATACTGGAAGATTTCAGTGAGAGTATTACTTCCTTTATCCCTTTTTTATGTCCTAGAATCCAATTAGACATTGTGTGGCTGCAAAATAATTACAGAGTGAATGCTGTTAACTGGAATACTTCACATCATGCAATTCCCCCCTCCCCTCACACCCCAAATGCTATGCAGCTGTTCTAAAAGAGCACTGAGCTGTGTGGGAACAAGGAGATCAGCTTATGCCAAAACACAGTGAGACACAGCTGTAGTAGAGAAAGATGGGCTTAGAAGTAAGATACCTGTAGACTTACCTTTTGCTGCTAGATTATATTTTGCTGTGCTTTCACTAATGGAATATTTCAACACATAAATAGCTCTTGATGACTCTGATCTAAGTTAATTGAAAACTAATTGATTAACTCCAACACATTTTGGAAAAAAATCCCCAAAATAGAGCATGAAGAAACAAAAACCCCAAGCTGGAAGTTGAATGCAATGCTGCACATATATAGCAGCAGTTCCTGGGAAGCACAATGGAGCCAAAATATAGCCAGTGCTGTAAATGTTGAAATAGTCTCTTTGTTTTAAGGCACATAAACTGCAGACAGAACTTGGTATGTTTGTCCTGGCTTTTGGTCCAGGCAGTTGTTTGCAAACCATGCCTCTGCAGTCAGAGCAGATGTGGCAGTAAAGCTGTAACCCAGCAAACCTTGCTTTATTCTTCTTTCCCACTCTTTGTAACAGAGAGGCAGAGGATTTGGCCAAGGAAGAATTATTGCAAAGCTTGGACTATATGCTGAGAGAGGAAACACTGAAGGTGTTGGATAGACAGGTTTGGACTTTTGTTCCTCTCACTGCCAATCCTATTATATTCCTTTAAATCAACTGGAATAGATGCAACACAGCAAGAATTGTTTTTCTCAGGAAAGAGAAAATTCTCAAGAGTTCACAATGGAAGAGAAGTCTAGAGAATAGGCTTGGGAGGGGCAGAGAGTATTGGACTGCCACATCTTGAATGTCATAAAATTTCTTAATGACAAAAGGAAACTGAGTGAGGGTTGTTGCAACCAGGATAATCAATAGTTCTAAGCTTGGAGATATGATGAGACTAAAAAGATACAACGAAAGGGGAAAAGTAGTGTTTCAGCATTTCTTAGGTTTTGGTGTGTCTCATCCATTCCCTCCCCTCTCCTAATTATTTAGTTGTTTTTTTACATTTAAAAGTATTATTTTTGGGGGAAAAGTCACTGTGAGAGATCAAGGCAAACTACCCCCCTGCTCTGGCTGACTTGTAAACTCATCACAGATGCTTGGCAGGAACAGAGGCATTATGCTTTCTGAGGATACTGCTTTTCATGCCTGGAATCAACTTCAAGCAGTTTTGCTTATGTGGGGTGTTTTTATTTTATAACCTTTTTCAACTGACGCTGTTGTTTGTTTTTGACATGCATAACAGCCAATGGTAGCTGCAATTTTCTTGACCCTGCCCTGTGATGATACCTAAACTCCTATATGAGGACATCTGATGAAGTTCAGGGTTCAGCTGGAATTTCATACAACATGGATGAATGTTGCTGAGCTTTTGATGTACCTGTGCCTGCCCCTGAAATAATGATAAGTTCATTATACAGAGAATCATGTTGTGATTCAGATTTAGTTTCAAGTAAATAAACAAAAACTGGTTGAAATCTAACAGTGCAGCAGAAACTGATATGTTTGATTTTTCTTGGCCTTGTATTTGGTATCTTTGCAATGGCCTTGGTTAGGTTATTTTAGGTCGAGCATCTTTTCAAGTAATTATCTCATCTGAGTGGTGATTACAAAGAATTTTAGTAATCATCTCAGTTAAGCAAAAAGTATGTGAATGAAACAGATTCTGTCATCTGAAAACACTTGAATTTCAAAGTGTGGTTTTTTTAATGTGGTTTTTCTGGTACTTTCTGCTGTGGAGTATCCTCCATGGGAAATATTTCTATGCTCTCTGGAAAACATATTCCAGCTTCCTCTTTAAACCAGAAGACTATATATGTGAAACCAGATCCTTATTATTTTTATTTATTTTTTATTTTTATTCAATTATAGTAATACTGCCTTCTGGACAATATGTGCTATGTGAACTAGGCATTTCTTGATATGGACTGAACATTATACTTGTATATGTCAAACATGAAGTAAAGTTATTCTCTGGTGTCCCATTTCTCCTGAAAAAGAAATAACACTCAGAAAAGATTTCTAGTATGTGAATCTGAATTGGCAAATAATTCAAATCCATACAATTTGCTCAGGGCTATTACTTTCTTCCTCCCCTCCCCTTGTGAAAACAGTCCTCAAAGATCTGTCTGAGAAATGACTAATTTGTGGTGCTATGCAGAAAGCTGCTTAAACTTACAGCAATCATGAGATTAACATCACAATCTGAAGGAGTCCACTTGCTATGCTCCTCACTTGTCTCCTGATGATTAGTATAATTATTCAGTAATCTTGATGATTATTGAATAATTATATTAATTATATCCAGTGGAGGGAAATAATCACCTGAGATACAAGCCACTCAATTTCCCTTTGTGTGTGTCCTTAGGAAGCATCTATTTAAAGGGCTTGCAGAGAAACTGATTTTCTGTAGAAAAATGCCATTAGATATTTTTCCTCAAGAATGGAGCATGGCTAATTGGACGAATGTGTTTTCCTTCCTCTCCACATAGACATTCTATAAACAAAGTTCTTATGTGTTGGTGTGCCATCTGTGGACAATATTCTGCTGAGATACTGGTACTTGTAAATCTGTCATTTTAATTTATAGCTGACCTAATCCATCAATTTATTTTTAATGAGAATAAGTTGTCAAGTGGCCTGGAAAGTAGATAATGTCACGTTATTCTCTTCTTGGTTACCTATATATATGACAAATATATCATGTTCAAAATTATAAACACATACACATTGTAAAAAGATGACTTTGAGCATTCCGGTTGCATTTCAAGATGTTTGCAGCTGCGTACATATTCGATTTGTCATCTCTCCCAATTATTCATTTATTTGCAGTAAGGTGCCTTATTTTCAGAACTCTTCATAAAGAGGACTGGAGTGTTGGTGCTAAATGGGAATGGCCCTTTTGGTTTCATTCCATAAATTCAATATCCCTACTGCAGTTTTAAGGAAAAAAAATCTTTCTACTGTTCATAGTGTGACTGGGAAATCAGTGTTTCATAGGATAAGTCTTTCTTAGAACTTTTTTTCTTCAGAAGAAATAATGAGTACTGTTGCCAACTGTAGCATCATTAGCATGGTAATGTGGTTATATCTTGATGCTTCCTACTGGGAAATCTCTTTGGTTTCTGAAGGATTCTGTACGGCATCTGTAAATTGCCCTTGCAGGCATGGTGTGAGACCTCCACAGGTTTTGTGGAAGGTGAATAGAGGTCCATCAGTGTCTGAACTTGTTTGGAATGCTGCTTACAATAATATATGATATTATAATAATAATGATATAATAATGCCTTTTGTTTTTTGCTTTGCAAGCCTGTTTAGATGAGTTTCCTAATCCCACTTCTGCATTGGAGTATCCTATATTTCATTATTGATGAAACCAAATACTGTAATTTTATGGCCCTTAATCCTAATTTTATGTCCTAATGTGTTTACAAAAAAATAGACCAAACCGTGAACAAGAATATTGCATTTTCTCTTCTAAACAAAAGCCATTTGAAGAGAACTCAGGAAAAATCTCTTGCATTTTCCTACTTACTCTGCTGTCATTCTCCATCCTTTTTTTCTCCCCATGCCTTCACAACAACTTCTTTTTGTGTGTTGTACTCTGAAGGCTCTAATGGGGTGCATAATGATATTGTCTCTGTCAAATTATTCTACCCAACCTCATTGAAAAGTTACGGCACTGGGCTTTAAGTCTCTCAGTGCCCAGAGTGAATGCATTTGTAGATTTCTCTATGGTTATTGAAAAGGAAAATCTTTATGGGAATGATTGGTAAGGACATGCTCCCATAGGATAACCCACAAGATTTTGATATCCATCTACATGTTATATCTACATTTTTTACAAGTGGCCACCAAATCAGTCAATGAAAATTGTAGAGAAGTTTTCAGGAATGAGAAAGACATTGGAGTGCAAATAGGCTGTTTGCAGGTCAAATTTCAAATTCTTTCTCTCCTTTGAAAATGCTACAATTTTTGCTGGGGGGATTGTTTGTACGTGCACATTTGTAGACTTCATTCAAAGAGACTTGTAGTGATAAAATTAAAAAGTTGATCAGAAGCAGAATTACCTAGGTCCAGAACTCATTACCAGAAGTTTTACTAAAACCAGCTGTGTGTAATATTGATATGAGACAGAACAGAATGGCTTGTTCATAACAGGCAAAGTTTCACTGCTTAATAACGACTACTTTGGATTCAGTCCAGTGAATAGTTTAACTTTATAAATAATGCAATCTTGCAACAATTTCCTCTCTCAAGATTTTGTCTCCTTAATGATTTCAAACCTGCCCCATCCCATGGTATTATTACACTGCTTTAAATGGCTGTGAATTGCTGACTTCTGGTAGCTATGTGGACTTTTTCCTGCCTCTCTTTCAAACTGACCTCTCAGTTAAAAGTAAATTATCAAAAAAGAAAAGAAGGGTCATACTGTCTCTGCGTGACTCATTCTACTGGAGATAACCACAAAATGAGACTTCTTTTCAGCTCTAGTATCACTTTATTAATTTCTCTTGGGGATTACTTATTTAACTTTGCTGACTTCTTTAATTTCAGTATCTTTCAATGCCAGGGGAATATGCATTTCTATTTCATGCAGTCAAGAGAGTGGAGAAGGTGTGGAGATGACTGGCTGCACATAACTAGTTGAAGAAAGACAGGTTCTGAGTGTGCACCTTCATGTCAGGTATTGCCCATAAGAATGTCTCCCTGCCTGTGAAGTTTTGGACATTCTGCTGTAAAAAGCAGACGACTTTTTCTCTGGTCATACTTGGTCTTCTCTGTACAAAACATTTACCATATCCTCAGAACATATGGTTTTAAATCAGGAATCATAACCCTGTAGTTCCTTAGGGTTTTAGAAAAAGTGATGACCCTGCATTCTGAGTTTGAATCTGTGTGGTTTGTATAGTTCATTCAAATGTTTCTATGTGTGAAGGATGAAAGATAAAATAATACAGAGGGGAGCTGAAGTTTCACCAGGACATGAGTCATCTCAGAGTTCACATTTGTGTGTGTGCATGCTGTTATATATGTTTGACTTTTGGTTCATCTGACTCCTACACCATAAAAATGTATTTTGACTCATGTTTTCTATGTTTTTTGAATTCATTCTGCATTATCTCTATTCACTTGTATAAATAAGGCTGCTAACAAATATTAAATTTATAAAATATTGAAAGGATTGAATAGAAACTATGGCTATGGCAGACTGCACCATCTGTCATTCGCTGAACCTGGAGACAAGGTTTTGAAGACTTGAGACAACAGAACTGAATTTCAAAATTGCTGGAAAGTTACTTGCTGCAGCAACCTCCATGTGGCATCAGTGGTGACGTTAGAGACCTAAACTCTTCATGAGGACAGGCAATGGGCATTGGATTTATTCTGATTTATCCTGACAGTATCACCGCCAACTCAGTGGAAATAGTAGCTGCATCAGGCCTTTCCTGATTTTATTGCAGGCCTTGCTGCTGTTTCCCTTACTCCATCTCAACAGCTCTATGATTACACAAGAATTTTGGCCTTTAGTTAATAAGAAAGAATTTCTAACCCCCAGGTTAGGGAGTTAAAGCATGAGAAAGCACTGGAAAGTGAGACTACAAATCATATGTATGAGATACTCAGAGTTAGATAAGAATTTTTTTCTTTTTTTCTGCTACTCATTAATTTTGCAAGCTTCCTCAAGACTTACTCACTTAGAGTGTAAAGCCAATTTAAAAATTACATTTCCCCTCTAGTTTCACCCTGTATTCATAAATAATTGTAATACAGATTCTATCATCTACCTTACAAGTTTTAAATTAAAAGTCCCTAATCTGCTCCACTCTCTAGACAGCACATCAGAAAATTAAAGTTTTGAGATTTTTTTTCTCCCCCAACTATCCTAATTAAAATTACTTACCACATACACTGTCTACCTTCTATCATGCTCTGTCTTGTTGCTGAGATAGAATCAATTTTAATTATAAATTAAAATTGAACTCTTTGTATTTTATCCTCTCTGTAGAATCCACAATAGGGATGACATGAAATAAGAATTTAACTGAAATAACAAAGTTAAACCAAGTAGTTTTCCTGTTTGTTTGAGTCACAACAGTAGAAAGTGTGAGGAAAAAGACTCCCACAAATCACCATGGAAGAACTCTTCATGCTTTTTATAACTTCATTGTTCTCTATGATTTACATTCTTCAGATGGTGAATTCAGAAATATAAATTATGAAGCACAGATTTTTATCTTGAATACCAACACGAATTCACTGGCTTTTTAGAGTAAATATTTCCTTTTAAAGATGCATAGATAGCCTCTTCATATCAAAGAAACAATCCCACATCTAATTGGAAAAATTTTATGCTTGTGATCTATTTAGTGAAATATCCAACAATATTTTGCAGGCAGTGCCTTTTTTTGCACCATTTTTCCCATCTCAATCGATCCCTGCCTACCTCATCCCACCCTATCCCTAAATGAAACATGGTGGAATTCCAAAAAAAGGCAAAATATTCTAATGCTGAAATCCAGCATATTAAATTCACCAGTTGTAATAAGTGCTGTATAAAATTTGTTGAAAACAGTCCCTAAATAGTATTTTTGGATTAATTCCATGAACAATTTGTTTGCAGCTTTTAATCTTTGTTCTTCTGATGTTAACTTTTATCTCATACATTGTTTCTCAGATGTGCACACATGATTCTTGTAATGATTTATTAATTTGCAGAAAACTACAAAAGTATATAATCACGTCTATTTGGGCCAGACATTGCTAAAACAATTGTCGTAGGCATATGCTGAACACCCAGTGTACAAAAAAACACAGTCTGCAAGCGATTACTAGTGATGATTGCAAGTAATAAAAAGGTTGTTTTTACATATCTTCATATCTCATTTCTATGTCTCTGAGACACTCAGAATTACATCAGTAATTCTCTGAAGAGGAAGAGTGCAAATGGCTTTTGGGATAGTACCCTTGTAGTTTGCTGTCAGGTGGATAACCACCAGCTCTTGGTGTTGCAGAGCAGAAATACGGTCTGTGGAACAAGTACGACTAGAACATACTTCCAACCATACATTCTACATTGTCTAATACATTTCTTCTGTACCCCATAATAGATTCTTAGACACTGGAAGAAGATGGCAGGTTGACCATTTCCCACAGAAAGATGTGTGTCTGATTCTTAGAGTAGAGAATAGTTCAGGGTAGAAGTGCCTTGCAGAAACTCTAGGTAAGTAATGATTTTAAGTTGATTCTTAGCCAGGTATTGGTGTAGTTTATGATGAAAACTATGACCACCAGCAGCGGTGAGGTTCCTTGCCTCTGTTGTTAATTCGTACTATAGGAACACTATCCACAGAACACACCTTTCTCTGAACCTCTCAAGCAGACATATTTTGCATGAAAACAATCAAAACCAGAATTGGAGCTCTCGCAAATCAAGGTCAAATCCACTCATGTAACTTCCAACATTTTTCTTCATGTGGTGGGGTCAGAAACTCTAAGGAGATTCCTCCTGAAACATGTGTGTCAGCAAAATGCATGGAAATTCACTTCTTTTCCCTGTGAAACATTTCAAAACTTTCTTGAAAGACCACACAGTATTATTTACTGATGTACTCCAGATACAGTTCTTCTCTAAAATATAAATAAATTGACTGACTTTCAAGCAGACTGCTGTTACAAATAATGACCACAAGGAATTAAAGAAATCACACCTTTAAGTTCCTTTGTATAAACATGAGGACAAGAAATGAATTCTTGTTATCATAATAAAGTTAATTATCATTTATGCTCACAAGAATCTAGGCATTTTCTATTTTGGAAATAAATGCCCAGCATTGGAATGTAGCTTCCCTTAACAGGCTTGCCCCACAATTTTTAAAATGGCACTTCCTCCAAGTAAATGTTAGTCTTTACAAAGGCAATCCAAGGCCACATGGAAATCTCCTTGAGAGTGATATCAATTCAATAGAAATCCATTAATCAAATTTAACCTCATCCCTATTTTCTATTGCATTAGTGAAAATGAAAGGTTGGATTTTCCATAAAACCATGAAAATACTCTGATTTTAGGAGTTTAGGTTGGGGGGCTTGCATGCATTGTGCTGTAATGTCTTTTACAACATTAAGCCTAGGAGAAGTAAAGAGGAAAAAATCATCTAACAGGTTATGTCTCTTTCAGTATGAGGCTCACTGAATGAAAATAATCTCAATTTTGTCAATTCAGTTATGAGGTGCTTTTGCACTATGAATATGTGTACATGAAATCTGAAAGCAGTTACAACAGCGTTTATCAAAATAATTCCTACAAGTTTGTAGAGGTCTGTTTTTAACTAACCAGACATTGACTCTTTCAGAGGTGATTAGTCAGTGAGATAAAAGAGGGATATGTTCAAGTTTGACTCAAAATTAGAATTAATAATGAATGTAAATCTCTTGAGACTTGAAAATATTTTGCTAATGGAGCACAAGGGGTATACAAACATTTGATGAGATTAATTTGAAATTTACAGGTCACTTTTTCAGTATTAAGAGTTTGACTTCTACAAGTAAGAAAGCAATAGTGGTGAAATAAATTATCTACCAATTGCTTCAGAAAACTGGCAGCTCTTACCCTTGTTTTATTGAAACTTCAGGAGGATAAAAACAGTTTCACTTTATTTTAAAAAGTTGTTTCACTTCTCTTAGTATAAGACTTATCGATTTCTATGTCATTCAGACATGAAATAAGAATGTTAAGTTATTCGTTATAGGGTGCAGAAGACTTTGTAGTATATTCTGACATGGGAATTATTTTAATGCTTGTCCAGTGTTTTCTTTGTCCTTGCCCCTTGTTGCAGTAATTGTCTGGGTATGTTTGTAAGGCACAAACAGTAAGGGCTGTTATCTGAATTTTAGCTCTTGCAGTGTTGATAAGGGGGGGATAACAATGTCCACACCCAGGGGTGAGTCTTGGGTTGTATCATGCTTAGACAAGGCAAAACCACTTCTGAGCAGGGTCTGGTGGAAGAGAAAGTTTGCTGCACTTTCCACCTGGATTAATGGATTGCAAACCAGGAATGATTTTAGGTCTGGCTGGAACTCATCCATTTTATAAGGAGAAAATATCTTATGAATACTGAGGGCTTTTTTCAGGCTCCCACACCTCAGCAGCAGATACAATCTTTCACGGATTAAGGAATTGCCTGGGAAATTATGTTAAGGGTCATTGAAACAAATAATTCTGGCTGTGTGTCCAGACACTTACAGACAAGTTCAGAAACAACTCAGGAAAATAGTCCTTTGGAACTGCTCTGCCAGACTGTGCTAATCTACTTGTAGAAATCCCAGTACCTGGTTAACAGTTTGTTCACAGGCAAAACCAGAGGAGGGTTTAGGGACATTGCAACAGAGGGTATAGGCACAGACTTACTACCTATACCATTAAAAGAGGTGTGGTATCACATCAGGAATTGCTGCAGAAAAAACTGATTTTTATTTCCCCAACTCCTTGCAAATGATACTAAAATGTGTTCAGAAAAATGGTTATTAAAGTATTGAACTCCTGCCCTGCAAGCCCTTTCACAGAAACATTGTTTTGTAACTTGCTCACATTTTATTTTTCTCAGAAACTGATGGGAGATGTGACAACCTGCTTTAGAATTAAATTGCAGCACAAAAAATAAATGACTATTCAAGCTAATAGAAGAATCCAACAGTAATTCAGAAGATGTATAAAAGTTTTTTATATAACTAATTTGAATTAGATTACCAGTGACTGCAGAGTGTGTTTCAAGGGTTTCCATCTGTCTTTGGGTGACTAAGGCCAGTGATAGTCACTTACCAGCACTGTGGATAAAGCTTTGGGATTTAAATGTGACTTTTCAGTGTTAACAAGGCAGTAGAGAAGACTGGGGTCTGTACTGATGCATAGCTATCAGAAAAGATATCCTGATGTTATCCAGGGTTGATCTAGTCTTAGAAGTTGTTCTCATGTGAAATCTGGGAATCATGCACTGGGTGCTATGAGACTGTAATGCATCACATACTTTATCTCTTACTGCAGTGCTTTCAGCACCACTTAAGATTGCACTTATAAACCAGAGTGAACAGACTCCATAAAAATTAACTATTCCCATCAATGTATGTCTTCTTCCCAATGTTTTTGAAGTAAGAGGTTTTTTCCTTTCAGTAGCCTTTTCCCAAGCAATAAATATTATCCTAATTGGTTGTAATTTATATCCTTAGGAAATCTAGGGAATGAAAGCTGAGACAGCCACAGGATCTGCTGAATCTGAGTCTCACATGTAATGGTGGATAAATGCTTGCACATATCTGCACAGCTTTGCTTACACACTTTCCCTCCCTGATGCAGATATAAAGGATTTGGCTTTAGAAGAGCTAAGTCTGTGAGTAGTAGGTGCACCAGAAAAGAATTCAAAATGTCTTCTGCTTGTCACCACAATAATATTTTTGATGACAAAAATACCCTTCAGATGAATTTGTTCTGCCTCCAACAAAAAGAAAACTGCATGAGTTGCCAAAGTGCAACTCCCTTTCATGAAGAATATATTTCAAGGAGCTTTCCAGAAATATTAAGGAGTTTGAAGATAAGACTGTCACTGGAGAAGAGATAACTACATAATTATTAAGAGGAAGCAATTGCCAGTCACTGCTGCTCTAAGAGAAATGGAATTATTCTGAAAGAAGCCAGTAAGAAAGGGCATGGAAGATCTTCTAAAATAATCAGAAAATGAAGAAATATATGCTAGGATGGTATGAGGGATCAGTGAGGCAGGTGAGGGAGATGATTTGGTCAAAAGAATAGCATTTTTAGTATTTCAGGTGAAAAATCCACAGCTCCTGTATGTAATCTGCAGGTTGACAGTGGGTGTTTGCATGTGTATGCATATAGAAAAATGATAAAATTTAGTAAAACGTGACTCTTCACATTCACGTACCAAAAGTATTGCAGACAAGATGCATTCTTGATTTCAAGGACAAGAGCTCAGTTAGACATGAACTGGAGTACCCTGACTGTCTTCCAAGCAGATCCATGGTTGTGTACCCCTGATAATCTTTTGCACACATCATGGGGTCAAAAGCGACCAGCTGCATTTTTTTCTTCTGGCTCATATCTTGTTTATGCTGTTTAGAGCACTGATGGTTTTACTTTCTCTTCAAGCATTTCCACTTCATGACTGGCTTTTCTTTCCCATACCTAACTGATATTTAAGCTATTAGCAAAATATTTGAACTGTAATTATAAGCCATTAACTTCTACTAAGATGTATATATGAGAATGCATTAGAGAAAAGAATTAGCAAGTACTGCACAAATTTCCCTTCAACCAGTAGATTGCACCTAGAGTGCTCTGAGTTTTTGGCCCTGTCAAGTATGATCAGCAGGCAGCTCTTCGTTTGTTCAGAATCATCATGCTGCTTTTTCTGGAGGAGTTTGACATCAGGCAGACAACTTGTAGAATTATTTGGAATTTATGATGAGATCCTTAATAATGATTCTTTTAAAAACCCTTATGCAGTAATAAGCTAGCTGTGTAGTTGTTGATCTTGTCTGTCTTTCAGGCTGTTGGCCACTGTGATTTTACAAGCTTTTACAAGATGTGGGTGTAAGATTTTGCCTCTGGGCCAAAAGTAAGAGTCTGCATAACAAACTTGTATCCTTGAGCCTTACTGTAACTATGGAGACTGGGAAAGGCAAGAGCTATCTTCAAGGCCTTCTGAGCAGGAGAAGGGTCATGGCTGGAGAAAAAAGGCCAAACAATGCTGCACTCAATAAACTGAAGCAGGAAACCGCAGCGTGATTCATTTCTTATGTGTAATGTATCATCAGAGCTCTCCTGTTACAGTTCACTGGTGGAAATGAAGTTCATCTTTCTCTGGCTTTCAGGAAACTGCTGAGGGAAAACTCCTTTAGGCAAGCCACAGCTCCGCTGCTGGGTGTTTTGCAAGTAGAAGGGCAATGCTGATATCTGACTGCTGTTAGATCCAAACCGATACTTTGCATTATCTTACCGCTGACTGAAGTTTTGTGTTTTCTTCAAACAGCCTTTGCTGGGTGAGAACTTTGGTATCCTGGTATCCACAACCTCAGTGTGGAATCACTAGTATTGGATCAACTCTTTTCTTGTTATTCTCTACAATAATAATGTGAACAGTAAGCAAAACAGCTCTGATAATGAAAATAAGCTAAAAAAGTGAAGTTTTTTATTGGGTTTTTTTTTTTTTTTTTGGACAACAATTGGCAGTCAGACCAGGCCTTGAAAGCAAACCAGCTTAGATTCCATTCCTGTTCTGATTTAATAACTGTTTTTGCGGGACTGTGATGTGGGACTCTTACTGAACTTCTCAACAAAAACAACTGATTCTGTTTTCAAGTTTTCTGCAGGATTTTAGGTTGGGGATAAAAAGCACCAAGGATGTATTAAGAATGCGAATCATTTCATGAAATAAAACAGGGAGTAGAGGCACACACAGAGACATGAGCACTGCTGACCTAGAGCCATCTTGCTTTTTCATTCTGAAACAAAATGTCCACTGCAGAAGACTCCTGTCCTGAAATATTAAACCATAGAGCTAAAGGCTGTATTTTAAAACTGTTTTTGTTTTCATAAAAAGCTACATTAATAATATCTTGGCATGGTACTCAGCACCATCATTTGTGTAAAATTCTCTTGCCTGCTGTTCTCTTCTATCATTAATAATACATCCTAAGATGGGAGTTAGAACAGAGTCTTGCAATGCTGGCTGATAAGATAGCTGAAAATGCTTCTTTCATTCCAACTAAGATGATAAAAATAAGGAGGAATCTTTCAGACTTTAGATGACAGATTCAAAGCTGAACTCGGGGCACCTAACCCTGCTCAAAGTCATGGAACTTCACTGCCTTGGAGGAAACAAAAGTGGAGCTGAAATTTAAAAAAAGGGGATAAGAACTCCACCCTGGAGACAGTTATATTCCCCAAGCCCTATGTTTAGCCTTGAAAATATCAGTATGTTTTTCTCTGTGCTCTAATGATCAGTCACTGTACAGTAAATTAAGCCTGTGCAATTGAAAAAAAACATTTTTTTAGTCTACTTTTTTCTCCTCAATTTTTGAAGGCTTTATCCTTACAATCTCTTGAAAATATTGCCTTTATCCTGATCTGACAATTTTAAAAAAAAGTTCCTAGAAATCTTATTCTTCTTCCAGGCATGTTGTTTTTGAGAACAGTGCCTATAAAAACCATGTGCTTGCTCTTAGGAGGTTGGTCAAGGATTCCAAATTTGAGCCCATGAACAAGATCATAGATTTCATGCTTTCCAAATCAATCATCTTGGAAATCTGTTTTTCTTTCAAATTAATGTTGTTCAGATGTGGCATTAGTCTTTTGTGTTGTCTTTCTGCAGTGAAAATACACGTGGGTTTTGCTAATGAAGAAATTTGTTGCTTGCTTGCTCTTATTCTGTTTGTCTCTTGCAGAGGGCAGTTCAGGTAGACCTGGTAGGACTGGAATGCTGTTTTTCATGGTATGGTAACAGAGAGGAGGCAGCTGTCAGTCTCAAATGAAGTTCTGGATCTGCCTCTTGCATGTCCGTTTATAGCTAGGGAGGCCAGCAAGCTACTTTCAAAGTAAATAGAGATATGTTGTTTCCACTCTTCAACCTGAAGAATAATTTGGCACGAGAAAAACATCTGGACTGGTCATGAAAAAAAGAATGCAAAAAATTTGGAAAGGGCTTCTAGTCACAGAAACACTGAGGTTCTGAAAAACCTTTCTATTCAATCAGTTAGATTTACTGGGGGCTTCTTTTGCATTATCTTGTTTTCAGATTAAATTTTGATTATTCTGAATGGGATTGTAAAGTGTGGTTGCCAGCTTCTGCAGACAAACAGAATTATTTACTTTGATATCTATTCCTAGCATATTCGGCAATCAGATTTCAAAAGAGAGGAAAACAGATTCCTTCTCTGATTCTGTTTTGTTTCTTTAGTCCAGAAAATGTCTTGTTGAAACACTAATAGAAATTATATTTTCTTGGTAACCAAATACTTTTCATGAACATTTTGACACTAACAATTATACTACAGAACCAAATATAATTTATGAATTGCAAATTTAAAAAGATTTTTGCAAAGTAGTTTGCTGCTATGCTTAGAAAATATTTTGGTTATGTATTAGTGTCAAATAGAGCTGCTTGTATGGTAGAGATTAAGCAGTCACTGAAACTTTTTGTTAAAGTATACAGTAAAATAAAGAACTCCTTCTTCTGGGAAAGAAAAATGGTTAGTAAGAGTGAGACTGTGGGGTCACAAGAACTGTGAGTCCGTGTAAATTCAGGTTACCACCCAAAGGGGCCTTCCTGTTCTCCCTGGGACTGTTTTTCTACCCACCTTCTCCCCAGTGTTTGAATTCCTATATTACTATTTTTTTAAAGTTGATTTGGGAATGTAAAGAAAACCATGATATTGTAAAACAAGAAAAATCTTTTGAAAGATAGCAAGACCCTGAGACAGAGAGCACTTTCCTGTTTTCAGATGGATTATAAAGGGCCAATATTAGCTGTAAACTGAATGTGTTGGTAGCTGTGTCTGTGGGTGCCACATGCAGCTCCAGCAGCGCATAGGGAGTGTGGAGGGAAGTATTCCTCCATGTCACACAGCTGCGGAGCACTGGCTGCAGTGTCACTCCTCTTTCCCTTTGATTTCTCAGCTGTACTATGTCCTTCTGGGCAGAATAAACACTACTGTCTGACAACATGGCATGCCATAGCCCTTGCACTCTACTTAGAGTGTAGTTGTGTTCTGGTACAAAATGGACAGGATTCCCTCTTCACATTCTTCAATCCCACTGATTTGATTTTTCCAAGTAGGGAGGAAGAAGATGACACTAGGAAAGAGACCAGAACGGTGTCTTGTGTCATTTTCCAAGGTGACGGTGAGACCAGCATATAATGGAGTGAAATAGAGTGCTCTGCAACTCTAAGCAAAGCTTCCATCCTGATCTCTTCAAGCTGCCTTGTTTTTGAGACTTGTCTTGTTTCTGGTGGCTCCTCTGTGTTGCTGTGGGTGCCAATCCCAGCATTTGTCTGCTTCCTGAGGCAGTTGTTTCCCTGAGTTCTCTCATTTTATTTGCCCTCAACTTTAAACGATCTTTTCTACTTTCCTGAAAAGCTAAACTGTAAGCCACTAATACCTGGTCTTCAAATTTATCTAGATAATTTCCTAGATAAATTTAAAAAGCTCCCAAGGATCTAATAAATATGTTTTTGCCTGGTGACAATTCTTTGGGTATTTGTCATTGTCTCTACAGATTTGAAAGATGAACACTCAAATTCAATTTCTCTCATTGAATTCCACTCTCTAGTTTTGTCTGATACTGCAGTAACACTCTATTACTGGCATTCTTAAAATCTTTGTCTCTTTTTCTGCATGTTACCTGCATTCCGCTGCTTTTTTAAAAAATGCTTTTTGTATCCTTCCGACTCTGTGCTACACTAGAAGGTGTTTTACATAAGGGATCATTTTCTGTGATAAGTTCAAAATGCTCCATTCTTATATGCAATGTCTTGAATGTTGGATGAATTTTCTGAGTCATGACATATTTATTCCACTGTTCTTCTAGGAGATTTGATACTTGACAAATCCATGCCTTTGGGCAGTTTATTGTACATTAGATGATCAATTACACAGTGAGAACTCAACAATGGAGCAGGGTCAACAGGAGACCATCAAGGCAGTTACGGGCTGGAGCACATGGCAATTGAGGAGAGATGGAGAGAATTGGTTTGTTGTGTGTGGAAAAGACTAAGAGAGGATCTTATGACTGTCCTCAATGTCAGTTAAGTGGATGCTGAGAAAATGCAGCTATGTGCTTCTAGTAGGCCACAATGACAGGACAAGGGGCAACAGGTAAAAGTTGCAACTCAGGAAATTTGTAGGAGGTGTTAGGGAAGATTTTTTTCACTCTGAGGGTAGTCAGACACTGAAAAATGTTGCCTGAAGAGCCTGTGAAGTCTCCATACTTCAAGATTATAAAATTCAACTGAACATGGGCCTGAGCAACCTGACTTATCTTCAAAGGTGGATTTGATTCTGAAATAGTCTGTTTTGAGTGGGGGATTGGACTGGATGAGCTCCAGACGTCCCTTCCTGTATAATTCTCTGTTTCTATGATTACACATACTGCTATAAATAGCAGACTACACAACAACATATCACCTCTTCTATATCAGTGTTTTAACATGATACTTATTTTAAAGTTTTAGAAAACTCTGGTTCAACAAGATTCAACGTGTAAGGGACTTACATATCCTGTTGAATATGTTCATAAACCATTAAAGCTATTTAGCATTTTACTTTTTTCTTTCTCGTGCTTTCTCATTAGGGAAGCCTGAAAGGATTATTTTCATAGAAGACACAAAAGAAAAAAAAAAAGTAAATTCTGAAAAATGTAATTAGTAGTTTCTGACTGTTAGCAGATTTTATAGAAAGCTTACTTTGAACTATTATGTACTCTCAGTCTACAGCTATTGTAGGTCTTCAACTGCTGTTTCCCCAGCTTTTGTAAAATTTAAAAAAAAATTGTCTGCAACAGTTTCACATCTTTCAGTTTGTTGTGCTCAAAATCTTGCATGTGGGCAAATATAAATCGCATCTTGTACACAGTAAAGCAAAAAATTTATTGTTAGTCTTGAATTTAATGTTTGTCTTTTTAAAATCTAAAGGGTCAAATCCCTATCTGTCCATATCTAATTGCTACATGAAAAGAAGGAATAATAATGCAGTTAAAATTGGTAAACGCACACTTCATGGTTTCCAGCTTCCTTCCAGTTCTTTAGCTCTGCCCTAGTTTAAAAAAAAACTTCTTAAAAATCAATGTTCTCCACTGATAGAACTTTTTAGGGGTATAATCTTGATTTTAAAACATCCAGATTTGGTTTTTACACATATGACTTTAGTAAGTGCAGAGATAGGTGTCATCTACCAGATACTGTATTTTCATTTTGTTTATAACATACCCCTCCAAAAATACCTCCTAAAAATCAAAACCCTGATTTCCAACTGATACTGTGAAATTCCAGTGTGGCATGGACAAACCTGGAAATCAGTATCTGTGGAAATGCCCAAACCTTATAATTGGTGAGTTTATATGTGGTATGAGCAAATCATTTTGAGTCCAAGGGAGAAGGTAGATGACTCTCTAAAAGTGTTTTTTTAGGGAAAGTGATAAAAGTGATGAAGATTGACCCTGTGAGGAGAGATGGTGGATTGTAGAACCCAGGAATCTATGTAGAACTACAGGAATCTATGCAGGTGCTGTCTACCCTTGCAGAGTTTTTTTTTGCAAGGATGTAATGTGAATCTGTATTTTGTTTTTTAATTGTACAGAGGGTCTAAAGTATCTGGTCCAAATAAGAAAATATTTAAGGGACCCTGAGGCTGAAATTGAAATTTATTCTGGTCAAGTCTGCAGAAATGAATGACGATGAAAGCCAATGCAGCTAAATAAAAGAAGCTCATGGGAAAGGAGCATTCAGAAGGGATAAATATTATTAAAATATGAAAACCTAAACTCATGGACATAAAAGCAGGACTGAATATTTTGATCAAAGCAGAAAAACATTTATTCCCAGCTTCTTTAAGGTTCTTTATTCAGCAGTTAGAGCCTCTTCTTCCACTTCCTAAATGAGAGAGTATTTTTTAGTAGCATATTCTTATCTTGTGTGAGTATGCATAATTAGCTTTTTAATAATGGAATTTAAGAATGTTTTTTTCTTCCGTGATTTACATTATACTACAAAGGGTTGTTATTGACTTAGAAGTGTTAGTTTCAAGCTTTCAATTGATCATTTTATGATTTTATCTTATGTTTTCTAAGATAGAATCAATCCATTTGTTTGATTTAGCCTCTTCAATTGTTTCTTTATTTTTTGCCTCTGGACTTCAACGAACCCATGTTATTTCATTCATGCTTGTTGAATACCTCCTTGATGTATTTTCCAGAGATCGTGTTACGTTTTAGTTCTCAATGAATTAACAAGGGAGCGAAGTTCATTAAAGTTTGTCCAGAGCCTTTCATCTAGGACCAGCTAGTTGTTGATTTGAAATCATCTGTCCAGCATTTGCTCTTGTTTATATTTTTTCAGCCTTGCAGAAGTTGATATGGTTGTGCCAGTATAACTAAGGAGAACATTTCCCCAGAGAACATTTGCCCAAAGAACATTTCTTAAAACAGTGACCTGCCTTGTAAAAGCAGTTTATTGAAGTTATCATGAAAAAGTGATCTGTGGAGCTAAGTTCTATGCCAAAAATAGCTGAAGATAAACTGGTAACCCAGAAGACTCCTGTATGGAAGTGGGTGTCCAGTGTCTCTAGAGGATGGGAGAATGGCCATTTTCAGTCTTGCATACAAATGGACAAATGTGGGCTCCCAACACACTTGCTAATCAACAATGCAATGCTGCATGAGTCTGCAATCTGGTGTGGAATCATGTGGAATTACCTGACTTGATAACATGGCATGGAAGTAATCTATGCCTAAAACTCACTATTTTTCCCATTGCAGAGCTGGATTCTGTACAGCAGGGGCTGGGAAAATGATGCACTTCATTATAATAGGGACATACCCAATTGCATGGTGTGTTGTGTCCTGGTCAGTTAACTATTTTATGAGTCCTCCCAGTTTTTATCATCTGATCTTAAAAGTACACATCTCCTGGAAAAGAGAAGGGGCTCTCTTACACTTCAAAGCAGGCATTTATGCCAATGAATGGTATTCATTTTGCTTGACATGCAGAAAGCAAATCGGTTTGTAATTTGGCTCTGACTCCAGCTTTTAGCATTCAACAAAGTTCCCTTTTACGAAGGCTGAGGTTACCTTCTTGCACTCAACCCTGCCATACTGTAGAGTTGGAATAGGCAATCTTTCTGCTGTTAATGTGGGTTTATAATGCTGCATTCAGATCTATGACAAATGCAACTTTAATTGAATATGCTGTTACTCTTAATGGATTTACTACCGCTTAGAGCAGGTCTGAATTTGGCTTCTGTATAAGGAAGGACATTTCAAGCCCAATAGTGCAGTTATTTCTATCTTTATTGTGCCAAGTGTCCGGGACTTTCTTCCCTGTTTCACTGTGAGACCTGAAACTGATGTTTAACTTGTGGAAAAGCAGCCTTACAGTTGTTGCTTCTTCAAATGATTCTCTTTCTCCTAAATAAAATGATAAATAAATAAATAAATAAATGAGAATTCTCTTTATTTATCAATTTTTTACATTAATTCTTTCAAGTTACTTACCTTGGTAACTACTAAAATCTTTTGACTGGAACTCAGTTCCTAATTTGCCAACAAAGACCCTGGAGGCACATTCTGCTCTGTCCAAAGAGTGCTGTTCAAGTATGAGGAATGGTTTAAAATGTTCTTGTGGAAGGTACTTCTTGAGAACTGAGTTCAATAGGTTTTAATTTGTTGTAATTATTCCATCCAACACTGTTCCACCAGGATATCAATGTGTTACTCCAACATGCTTTGTAGAAACACCAAAACTGTTGAAAAATTTCAGGGAGAAGCTACAGTTCACATAAAATTTCATAAAGAAGGGGAATTAAGTAAGGGAAAGAAACTGAAAACTTTGAAAAGTGATGTATTCAATGAGACATTGCTACAGCAACCTAGAAACAAAGCTAGAAGGGAAAATAATTGTTCACTGGCACATCACATGATGTTGGAAAAAGCTATAGCATATACTGCTATCCCCTCCTTGAAAGTACCTTTACAGGAGTTAAATAGAGGAGTACCTGACAGTACAATCAATCATTGGTGCCTCTGTCATTGCCATGTAACTTTCTTTAATCAGTTCATGTCTGCTGATCAGAAGGTGGCTTTCCTCTTGTTGAACCAGAAAGTGCCATTCCCAAATACACCTGTGCTCACTCCTGGAAGTCCTTGGTTCCCATTAACTAAAAAAGGAATTCCAGATGTAAGAATTTGCTAGACAAAGCCTAAAATCTTGGCAAAAACACGCTAGAGCAAATTTTCAAAGCTTTGTGTAATATTTCATGTCTGGTTGTTTTTGTAATGCACTTTAGAAAGAGGATGGATGTGTAGGATTTCCCATGATCCTCTCAGTATTGTGCTTTTTTTATTAATTAAAAAAAAAAAGAAAAAAAAGATAAGTCCTCTTGGATATCAAAAGGCTGCTTAATAAATTGCCTGAGCTATACTCACTGTAGCTGGGGGTTCTGTTTCTAGTGAACAACCCTATTGTTTATGATTCCAAAAGCTTAGTGCAATTAAGTGTTTTGCAAAATGTCTCTTCCTCTTACATGTTCTTTATTTTTTTAATGATTCTTTCCCTTTTCATTTAAACTGAAGTGGCTCTGTTTATGAGTTGAGAGAAAGCTTTAATGGCAGTGTAGTGACAGCCCCCGGCGTGTTAGCAAGAGTGGGCACTCCCTTCCTTCCCTTAAATACGAACCATTTTATAAATGGAAACTCTTTGCCCACTGCTTGAGCAGTGCCTCTGAAAGCATTTACTAAGACATTTATATGGATCGAGTGTTCCTGAAATCATTGAAAATGTATTCCTTTAAATGTTCTGATGATTTTTCTTTTGAAGTGGCATTTTCTCTTGTACAGCTGAGAAGAACATGGTATTTCAGTTCAAGAGAATAACATATTTTTTTGTTTCGTGCCATTCAACCAGGTTTGAAAAAATTCAATAAATTCTTTCAGTTTCTGATGTCAAGTTTTTTGATGAATAAATTTCTGAGAAATTTACATACTGAAAATGTGAAAGGGAAAACAAAAACTGTACTGCAGTGTGACAGTGTAGCGTGTCCTAATACCAGAAGTTAGGGAAAATATCTGTTCATTAAAATCATTTTGGTATGAGTCTTTTGACATGAAGATTTCATGGTGAAGTGACTGGACTGCAGTTAGAATTCTGAGTTGATTTCAGGGTTCTTAGAGGCCTGAACAGTAAACACAGTGTTTTGTGTTAAATATTCACAGAAATATATGCTCCAATAAAACAAACTTTAAACCGTCTAGTGAAAAAATGAAAATCTGAATGAGGAAATTAGGAAAATAAGGTGAAATGTTTTGAATGCATGATATCAACTACTCTCAGCCACAAGAATTTTAATCAGTGTAAAAACATGGAAGAGTTCTTAGCTGGAAAGCGTGTGACAGAAGGCTTACTGAGCTATGTTTACCTGAGGTAGTCCTGTGATTGAAATTCCCATGTACAATAGCAGGAACCAAGGAATTTTAAATTAATGTTTTTATCCCGATGGTTTTTGCCATTGGTTTGAAGCAGAAATAGGAGTTAATTTTTGGATTTCAGATACCTGCTCGTCTTTTTATTGTTGAGGAATCAGTTAGTGGCTTACTTAGGTATGGTCCTTGTGACAGTACTTGAAATTGAAAAAAAAAAATTTCATTTGACTGCGCTGTTCCTAACTTTTTTGTTAGTGATTGTCATAGATACTTGTGTATTGGTTTCCTCCAGGTAGCTTTGGTCGGTCTCAGCTGCCTTGGTTGTTCCTGGTTAGGAGGGCACCTACATACCCCCCTGCCCAATGCAACTCTGGCAAAGCTCCCAGGCACAGGCGACCCTTAGCAAGCTTAGTTATAGTGGTATACAGCTCTTAGCAGTGATCAGCTCTTTGCAGTGATTCTCAGCTCATAAGCTTGCTAAGGTGCCACGGCAGACACAGGGAGAGAGAGGAGAAGCGCTGTATGAAGTTCCACAGGTGATTCTTTATTGGCATCCTCTGTGAAGGGTATCAGGGATAGCTCTTCCACTGAGCTGGGGAAAAAGTGGGGATTTTATAGGGTATCGAGGTTTTGAGAAGTGGTCCAATGGTGTGGGTCAGGGTTTAAAGTGACCTATTGTCTTACAGGGAGATAAGAGAGAGTCCAAGCGCGGGAGAAGGGTTCTTTTGCCCGGTCACCATGACTAGGCATTTTTGCCCTTAGGCAATTCTTAGCCTACCAGGCCTTTTGGCTGCAACACTTGTGTTGAGAGGATACAAAATTTTTATGCCTATGAGAAGAGAAGTGTTGTTGACACCAGCTGTAAATTACCTTTTATTCTTGATCTTTAATTAGGAACTTAATTCTAGAGAATTATGCTCTCTCCTTGAAGGAACAATTTACTTTTTTCAATGAATCTTTTAATTTGCAGAATTTAATAATCCACATTTACTGTTTGGTCTCACCTTTAATTTGTATAGTATGCATTCTTCTTGGACCTTTTTTCCAGAGGGATTCATGGGAGAAAAAGCTTTTTTTTCAGAAGGTTTCAAACTGTGGTTAATGTGCCATATGCGGCTCTGTCCACTGTTCATATGTCTCTTTGTCCTGACCGCAAGCAACCAAATTTCAGGGTTCATGACTTTCATAACGCAGATCACATCACAAATTATGTATTTACTTCTTGGATATTGAGGAAATTAAAGGTGAGTTTATATCTTACACAATACTATTGTCTTTTAGTGATATACATGGGAATTTAGGTAGATGAGAAAAACTTTTCACATGTAAAGCTTAGTAGAAGCAATAAACTTCAACATCTTTTTCAGCATGGAAATGGTAGCAACAGCTCTTTTGTTCCTACAGCCCTGGTTAGAGACAAATAACAAAAGTTCCTATACTTATAGGTATACTCCTATACCTATAAAAATTATGTAAAATATCTTCCTATAGTCATGAAAGGACAAACATTTTAACTGTGGGATTCTGGATTTACCTAGATTTACATGGATTTGGGATTTTTTTAATCTACAAGGAGACAAATTATTAGTGAATGTCTTGGAACTTCATAGGATCCTTGCAGCATATTTGGAAAGTGAAAAATCTTGCCACTCACTGGGAAAAAATATTCCTTTGCACGATTCTATGATTGAGTTGATTTAATAATGGAAAATCATAACCTCCTCTGAACTCTGAACTGTTATTATGGAACAGAACTATATAATTTTAAAAAAGAGTAATGCCTTTGCCTAATTAAAACCTTATTGTTTAACTGGATTAGATTAATTTTTTCTTCAAGTATTTTACTTGAAATTGAATTTTATAGAATGTGGAAAATCATTTTTCCTTTCTCATTGATCCTTTATTTTGTGTGCTGTGATTTGAATGCTGTCACTGATTGAAGAAATTGGAAGCCAACTAGCAGTTTAAAATCTGAGCATTCCTTGTAAACCTCTTATTTTATCATGACAACTCCTTTTCCCATGGCCATTCCAAATGAAATTCCGTTCTTACAGTCTTCTGAACAGAGTTTTTCAGCTGTTTAAAAAATATGCATTCCCTAAGTAATCTAACATAAAATCTCTGTGGTATTGTCAGCATTTCCGATTCCTCTGCCACAAACCTTTCTCAAGTTGAATTTCATGTGTGCACAAAATAAGCAAAGCTCTCAGCATATGAAAGATGTAGTAATAGAAAAAGACTGTTGATATAAGAAGAAATACTTCTTTAACAAAATGTCTACAAACTACAGAATTTAGTGCTTCTAACTATCATTGATGGAAAAGTGACCAATGCATCTTATACAGCTCAATAAACAGCCACCACCAGCTTTGCCTCTATCTATATCTGTGACTTCTGCATAAAAATTATTACAGTTGAAGATGACAGAATGCACATTTTTAATATAATGCCTGTATTTTCAAAGCTTGGTCAGAGTAGCAAATTTTCAGTAATTCTTGTACAGTGCTACATTTTGGAAACATGACGGAAATATGACTTGTATCATGAGTATATTTTTTGTTCTTTCATTTTTATGCCATCTAGTCCCATTGTCATCAGAAGAATGTACATGAACATTTTAGAATGCTGCTAGCAAAAGGCTGGTAGATGATAAAACAGAGGCAAAAATGCCTGATAAAATATACTCCCTGGAGGTCAGTGAGAAGATCCATGAGTCACCTGTTGAGTTAGAGAAAAGTAGACAAAGGAATCCAAGATTCAGCTGCCTGTGATATCTGTGAGAATTAAAGAAACCATAGCTTAGTTTTCCCTTGCGTTTCTGACATGAAGGTATTGCTGTCTGTCCTGTGAGCTGTGGTGGTGCTTGTACTGTTTACTGCTGGCAAAGAGAAAGGCTGAGGCACTCTTACATGGTTCTTTTCTCTTTTTGTGTGAGTTGTGACTTTGTTGGTTTTTATGGTTATTGCCAAACTGTTCATTTTAAGTTTCTTCATACTTGTGTACTTATATGTATTTGGGATCTCACATGCACTCTTCCTCCAAAACCTGGGGATAGCTGCAGTTGTTTTTAATTAAGAGTTATTGAATACAAGGATTAAAATTGTTTTAAAAGATGGTTTTACATCTAAATCTAACAATAAGGCAGTAAGACTTTGCTGACTCTGATTCCAAGCTGTCCCTCTAACCACAGTCATCATGGGGTAATACTACTATTGACATTAAAGGTCTAACTGGTTCTGTGTTATTTGTTAGTGTAGCATGTCTGTCTATTTATTAATGTCACAGTTGGTGATATCATTCTTATTGTTTCTTCCCTCTCTATTATTTTCAGCAAGTGTGGAAACGCAAGTTAATTTATTTTTGATAATAGAACACAAGTTCTCTTTACAAAAAGGGAGAAATATCTTGTGGAGAAAATTACTATGACATCCTCATGACAGTGGAAGCACTGGATACTCAAATTAATTATTTATGGTATTTTTCTGCTTCTTTTATGTACTTTTTACATGCTTGGTAGAAGAATACATATAGACCTGAATGTTGTTTACCTACTCAAGTCTGAAAGAGCAGCAGAATTCAAGGAATAACATAAATGCAGAACATTTCATTCAGGAGTTTTCTTTGTATTCTGAGATGAGATTTCAAAAGTTTTAACAAAAACGTTATTTCAGTATTTGTAGTCTTAGCTTGAGTTAATATCTTCTGATTCTGTTTTGAATGACTTCACAAAATTGTTAAATAATGTTGATCAGTTAGGAGTAGTTGGTGACAAACTGTGGTGAATGTTGAAGATATTAAAGCATATATACTTTCCCAGTCTTCTTTCTTTATTGCTGTTTAATGAATGCTCAATTTAAAATGTTCTATAGTAAATATCAATTCCCTCTTTAATAATTAGGAAAAATGTCTTCCTCCAGAACTGTGAAATCTGACACAGCAGTCTGCACTGCCAAAGGAAAACTAAAAAAACCCCAACTTTATTTGAGAAAAAATACTACTTAAATATTGATTTTATAGTCTTTATTAAAAGTAGACATACTAGGAATATAGGATGGCAGAATAGATATTTTAGAATCTGTTATCACACAGGGGCTTGAAAGAGTTGGTGTCCACTTAATTGCTAAGAGTACCAGAAAGTTATTAAAGTGCACTGTGCAAAGCTTTATAATCTAGAAAAAGGTTTAAATTTAAACCTAGTTTAAATATGTCAGAATAGAATTTCAAGTTAAAGAGTTATTCTCTACCACTATTCTCTACCACATTAGAATGTATAGTATTTTCAGCTAAAATAGCATCATCTATTGCAATGTACTATCCATCATCTATGGTGAAATGTTTCTGCAAGAATGGAACAATTTAATCAAATAATCTCTGCATTTCCCAATGGATACTATGTTTATAGATTTGCCTGTTTTGATTCCTGCCTTCTCAATATAAGGACTTCATATATTTTCTACTAGCCAAGAACGCCATCACCAACAAACCAACAATCCCATCAGATAAAAAGTTGTGTCTTTTCCAGAGCATTTGGTTCAACAGATATGGAGTGCATAGATCCAGTTTATAAGCCACAAAATAAAAACTGTTTTCTGAAAACTGTTGGTTTTGTGGCAGCTGCTGACTCCTACTAATATTGATAAGAACAGGCAAATCCATCAGGTCACTGCACGGCTCTGAGGTTGGTGTCACTTGTTCTTTTCAGCCTGGAGGAGACTGAGGGGAGTCATTGCAGTTGACAAGTTCCTTGTGAGAGGAAGAGGAGGGGCAGAAATTGATCTCTTCTCTGTGGTGGGCAGTGAAAGGACCAGAAAGAATGGCACAAAGCTGAGTCAGGGAAGGTGTAGATTGGATATTAGGAAAAGGTTCCTTACCCAGTGCATGGCTGTGTGTTGGAAGAGGCTCTCCAGGGAAGTGCTCACAGCACCAGCCTGACAGCACCAAGCCAGACAAGAAGTGTTTGGACAATGCTCTCAGGCACACGGTGTGACTCTTGGGGATGGTCCTATGCAGGACAGGGAACTGAACTCATTGATCTTTGTGGATACCTTGCAACTCATCTTATTCTCTGATTTTGTCACCCATAAGCTCTATATAATGGAAAAATTTCCTTTTTATGGACTTAAATTCATAATCTCATTGGTATTGGTAGATAGCTGACCTAAATGCATCTTATTCTCATTCCATAGGAAGAGTGGGAGTAATAACCACCTACTTGCTTTATTTTGGAGCAATATACGACAGAGTAGCACCCTGACTGGTGACTGATGCCAGTGGACAATCCTGTTGGAAAAAATAGAGAAACTGTCTGGTTGTATGGAGTGCACCAAGAGACTCGGCAATAAAAACAGAGAGTGCCATGAATACCCTTTAAAATCCAGCTCTTTATGACCTATTGTAGTTAAACTTCCTATGGCATGTTTGGATTTTCTATTTCTGTCTAGGATTTTCTCTTTTCTGTCTGCTATTCCCTGCTGTAGGGAATAGCAGATATACCTCGTTAAGGGTAAATACAACTTTTCAGTACAAGTCCATTTCATGAGGATTTTTATATGTGAGCTTTCCATCAAATCTATAGGAGTACTAGTCTGAATATAGTGTACCACATACCTTAGCTGTGGGAAAGCTGTAATTCATCCATAGAATGCCAAGTGGACTGTTGAAATACAGACAAACCAAAACTAACATTTTTGCTCCTAGCTAAGCAGCTTTCTTGGAAGAGCAAGATGATAATCCAGAACATATAAAACAGGAAAAAAAAAAGGACAAAAAAAAAATTTGAATATATTATGAAAAAACAAATAAAAGGTGACTAATGAAATTAAATCAGGTAGTACAATATAATTAAGAAGCTTGTTACAAGAATTACAAGGGTAACACCTATAAACTCTTGACACAGTCATAAAGACAAGACTGTTTGCCCAGTGCAAGCTATTATTTCTTAAACCTCTTTTCTGAATATTTTTCAGCTTGGCAAACATTTTAAAAGAAGTTGAAGTTTCCATTTTCTTACTCTTACTATGATTTTCAGGTTTAAATTAGACTGGGAATTCCAAGCCATTTTGAAGGAGTGCATATGGATGGAGATTCTACAGTAATTGGTGAACTTCCCTTACTACATTACTATGTTTCATTTTAAATCTAAAATGATTTACAGCAGAGCTTCCCTTTGACCCTGAACTTGATGCACTTCACAAAGGGTGACATCATTGTTACTTACAGTTAAAGCACAAGAAGGGGAAAGACAAGTAATTAACAGCATATTGAAACTGTATTATTGGGAGGAATCAGGGTTGCCATGGCTGTTCTTGAACACTCTCAACTTTTCTCAGTCTGCACAAACCCTATTGTTTGTTGCTGGAAGGAGAAGAGCCTTGTGTCAGTATGCACGCACTTCAGGACAGTCACATCTGCTTCATTCAGTTTTGATACATGATCTCTGGATTGGACACATGTTCTTTAGACTGTGTATCAATCAGGCAGTCATCTGCAGAGTGCTATGCACTCTGCTTTAGCCAGATGAGCTACTGGCCTTTCTTACAAAGCAGCTTGTTACCTAGTCTTAGCTGGTGTTCTCTGTTGCACTTGCCTAGATCATGCTGAATGGGAGATCTCAGATTATATTTTTAAATGCTGGGGTTCCTTCAGATCTATGTGTGCTTTCTTGGTTGCTAGGATAATGTTGAGCTAACATCCGTATCGGTTAACAATGGATGGGTCAGCCAACTGTGAAACCTATAAAACTGGGTCAAGAATAGTTCTGCCCAGCCCAGCAAGAGTGAGGCCTGAGCCAAAGGAAATAACCTTTTCCCCTGGCTATTCATTTTCTTATAAATGTAGAGCTTATTGTACCAGATTCATGAAAGGTAAAATCAAAGCATGTATGAGCAAATATAATGATTATTAAAACAGGAAAATACTATTGATATTGGAACAGCCTTTGGTGCTTTTAGGGTAGAGTTGAACTGATCCTGAATTTATCTGGCAATGTGTGAAAGCTGATCCATTTACTTGTATTCAAGCTCAAGGTTCAATAATAAGAACATTTTTTGAAAAATACAATGGAAAATATTACAGCTATTTTGAAACTACATCAACTCACATATGTTCTGAAATATTAACTTGGCATGTTCTCTCCTGATTGCTTTGTAAAACATTTTCCTCTTCTTGTTACTGTCTCTACATTGGTTCATAAGGGCATTTGTGCTATTGACGTGCATGACTATTTTCTTATTTTGCATGCAAGCTCATCAGAGCAGTACTTGATGCTGGCCTGTTTGTGCAGCATGCACCACAATGAGTCACTGTTCTTGGTTTGTTCACAGAGACAGTGAAATAAAAATGACCAATAAAAATGGGAGTGAGGGTGTCAACATGACTGAAGATGGATTCTTAGAAGATGTGTTTTTTGTTTGAAAGAAATGGCCAGGAAGTGAAGAAGAGTGGCTTGGATTGAACTGGGTGTCTGTATTTGTACTGTTCACTAATGAATTACGTAGATTACCATAACATCAAAAATACTTTGTTGCTGGAACCCGGGATCCTTTTAAAAAACTTTATTCCAATGCTATTCTAATCCTGAATAAAAAGTGTCCTTTTGCTTGTGGTCATTTATCACAGAAGGATCTATCTTAAGCCCTGTCAATCAGGGCTTTTTACTTTTTAAAACTTTATTCTTAGGTATCAAAGTTCTTAAGAATTGTGTGTAAATACTTGGTTTTGGTTGACTTCATAGTCTTCTCATTTCATTAATGGGAAAGATGCCAGAGCAGAAGTGCTTATAATCTTTTCCTTGCAAGTTTAAAATTTTTACCATGCAAACATTAATAACTTCCAATCTGACTTGTGTGAGTATTGCCATAAAAACCACAGGCAACTATTCTAGCTATTAAAAGTTTACAGGACTAAAGTTTCTCCACTTTTCTCCTGACTTTCAGTCATGCTACACTTACAAATTCTACTGCAACACTTCTGGAAGTGTACAATTAATCCTGACTGAAAAATACTATCTTTAGAAGATTGTTCTTCAGTAATGGTTGTACAGAGATTGAGATGTCCTGACTGCCTCTGCAGAAATCCCTTTGTTTATTATAGATAATACTAAGTTTGTATTTTTGATTGGATTTTACACTGATAAAGTGATCTACTTTGAATATGTGCAGTGTATTGGTTGTTAAACTCCTAAGGGGTTTTCATGGCATGTCTGTTGCAATTTGTTGGCTTGCTGATCCTTCTGCTGTTTCAGTGAAGAATGGTAACTGAACTTGTGAGATGTAAGATTGTTTTGAGTTACAGAAATATTCTGGTTTTGTAATTTGCTGTGAACTTGCTAATGGGTGGAGATCAAATTGTTTTATGTGTTTGGGAAGATAAAAGAGAAGATCTGAAAATCTCCATTTGAAGATTTACATCTAAGAATTTCCTGCCTTTCGTCACTCTTCAGAATATAAGACAATAAACATACATTTTTATATAAATACTAGATTGTTAGAGAATTCTCTACATTCTGGAAGGCAAAAAGTGGCACTGAAAAAAGCCAGATGTTCTTTGGTGTCCTTGCTGTGGCATGTGAATGTACACATCAGGAGCTAGTCCCAGCTCTGCCAAGTGAACAGGATTGAAAGTACAGCAGAAAATAGATCCCCACTGTCTAGTGTTATCTCAAACCCTTTCAATTGAATGTGAATCCAGTACACTATAATTGCCAGCAGGGTGCCCTTTACATGAGAGGGCGACTTCTTTTCTTTCTGAAGCTGTGTATTTTCTGGGTTGTTTGATTTTGTTGAAAAATTCTTCTGCAGTCTGCCATCATCTATCCGCCATACCCCACAATTCCTTTCTTCAGTCCACTAAGTCCACAAGTCTTTCCTTTAACGTAATTTTCCCAACAAATCGGAGACTAACCCATTCTACAGCAAATTCTGAGGGGAGTTTTATAAAATCTAGCAGAAAGAATACCTTAAAGCATCTATAGCAGTGTCTAACTAGAACTAACTGTCACAGGTAGGTGCCTCAGGCAGTGATGTACAGGATCACTACAGAATCACTACAGAATCACTACAGAATCACTACAGAATCACAGAATCACTAGGTTGGAGGACACCTTCAAGATCATTGAGTCCGACCCAGCCCTAACACCTCAATTAAACCATGGCAGCAGCTGCCACATCCAGTCTCTAGTTAAACACATCCAGGGATGGTGAATCCACCACCTCCCCAGGCAGATCATTCTGGTACTTTATCATTCCTTCTATAAAAAACTTTTTCCTTTACCCAACCTATATTTCCTTTGGTGCAGCTTAACACTGTGTCCTCTCATTCTGTCAGTTGTTGCCTAGAGAAAGAGACCAATCCCCAGCTGACTACAGCCACCTTTCTGGAGGTTGTAGAGAGTGATAAGGTCACCCCTGAGTTTCCTTTTCTTCAGGCTGAACACCCCCAGCTCCCTCAGCCATTCCTCACAGGGTTTCTGTTCCCAGCCCCTCACCAGCCTCGTTGCCTCCTCTGGACATGCTCAAGTGTCTCGGTGTCCTTCCTAAACTGAGGGGCCAGAACTGGACACAGCACTTGAGGTGTGGCCTCACCAGTGCGGGGGAAGAATGACCTCCCTGCTCCTGCTGGCCACACCATTCCTGATCCAGGCCAGGATGCCTTTGGCCTTCTTGGGCACCAGGGCACTCTGCTGGCTCCTGTTCAGCTGCTGCACCCCTAGGTCCCTTTCTGCCTGGGCACTGTCCAGCCACTCCATCCCCAGCCTGTAGCGCTGCAGGGGTTGTTGTGGCCAAAGTGCAGGACTCAGCACTTAGACTTATTAAACTTCATCCTATTGGATTCTGCCCATCCATCCAACTGTTCCAGGTCTTTCTGCAGAGACACATGCTCACAGCTTAGTGTTATATGCAAATTCACTAATGAAAGACTCCATACCCACATCCATGTCGTCATTAACAATATTGAACAGAACTGGCTCCAGCACAGACCCCTGGGGGACACCACTAGGGCCTGGCCACTGGCTGGAAGCAGCACCATCACCACCACTCTCTGGGCCTGGCCATGGAGTCAGTTCCTGATCCAGCAAAGAGCAAAGAGTGCTCCTGTCCAAGCCGTGGGCTGCCAGCTTTGCCAGGAGTGTGCTGAGGGAGACAGTGACAAAGTCCAAATAGACAACATCCACAGCCTGTCCTATGTGCACCAGATGGATCACCTGGTCATAAAAGGAGACCAGGTTAGTCAAACATGACCTTCCCCTCCTAAAGCCATGCGGATGTCATGTCTGATACCCTGGACATCCTGTAAGTGCTGCATGATGACACTCAGTATAAACTGTTGCGTACCAGGTACGGGGTCAGGGTAACTGGCCTAAAATTACCAGGATCCTCCTTCCCACTCTTTTTGTGAATGAGTATCACACTGGCCAGCTTCCAGTCATCTGGAACCCCACCAGTGAGCCAGGACTCTTGGTAAAGGATGGAGAGCTCATCATTCAGAAGCTCATCTGCCAGCTCCCTCATCACCCTGGGATGGATCCCATCTGAGCCCAGAGATTTATGAACATCCAAGCAGCTCAGCAGTTCTCTGACTGCCTCCCTCCTAGATAAAAGGGGGACCATTCTGCTTCCTGACACCATCTACCACCTCAGGAGGAGAGTTGTCCTGAGGACAAGCCATCTTCCTACTAAAGACTGAGACAAAGAAGGTGTTAAACACCTCTGCCTTCTCCTCAACTGCAGATACTAAGTTCCTCCAGCATCCAGTAGAGAACAAAGGTTGGTCTTACTCTTCCTTTTGCCATTAATATATTTGTAAAAAAAAAATTATTATCCTTTGCAAAAGTTGCCAAATTAGGTTCAAACTGAGCTTTGGCATCCCCAGTTTTGTTCCTACATGCTGTAGCAACCTTCTTAAATACTTCCTGAGAGACCTGACCCTCTGAAAGAGGACTCCACTTGCATGATTGAGAATGGAGCATTGTGCAGTCTTTCAGAGCTTGTAGCCAAACACCACATGTGGGTCTCACTGTGTCCCCAAATCAACTGGTTACATTTCTCCAAGGGCAGGGTACACTGCTGGGGCTTTTTACCGGCCCCTGTGTCAGAGAGCTCCAGTCACTGTGAAGGGCAGGGTGCAGTTGTTTACTTCCAACTGTTCTTGGTACATCACTGGCTTAATTTTACAGCCAGAATGTCTTCTTGAGTTTTCTCACTAATAAATCTGAAATAGTGTTTTATTGTTGAAGAAACAACAATACTGTTGTGAAAAGTAAAGGGCCAAAACCCCTTTTCATTTTTTTTTGCTCATTTCAGCATGTTTCTTAAAGCTCCTCTTATTTCCTACTGTGAGTTACTTATCTGATGTTGCTTGGTGAATGCTGGTCCCCAAGTCAATAAATGTGGTTTTGGAGGCATTTCCTCTCTGCAATGAGTGTATGCTTGTCTTGAAAAGAATGAATTATTCACACCATCAAGTAAGCACCAGTAAATCTTCATATGAACACCTTCAAAAATTGATATGTTTAAATAAACTGCTCTTATAAATAACCTTTACCCAGAGGTGGAATTATTTTACATCTAAATGGCTGTAGGAACCTAAATATCATAAATAACATGAATAACCTTTCCTCTTTGTGCTCATGAGAACTTCTCTCTCTCCAAATAATAGAAGGTTTATAAAACACCGATAGCAATAGACTAATTAAGGTAGGCTCTGGCTCTGTTTTCTAATCTACTTCATTTTTCATGTCTGGGCCAAACTTGCTCTGAGAATTTTCATGTATCAGCAAACAATAGAGTAGCCTTTTCTGCTTTCGGAGAAAAATTTCTAGGTCTTTATTTCTTTTATTTCTAGGTCTGAGTTTGTTGAATGTGCTGTCATGCACTTAGTTATTCAGGGAAGCTTCATTTTTCCATGGTGCTCTGGACCACACATATTGTGGAAATGTGATAGAGAAAGCTGTGTTTTTAATACAGCTTTCTAACTTTCTAGTTCACACCTCCGGTACAATATACCTGGAGAAGCTTCATTACAGGATTTGCTTATGACACACTTACAAAAGCAAGAGGAAAGCTGCCACATCAGAAGTTACATATTTATGTATTTATAATATACATTTCACTTCAAAATAACTATAGTCAAATTAGACCCAGAAAGCAGTGTTGACTGAGTTGCAGCTGGGACACAAAGGAGAAAATCATAGCAAGGATGGTGAAAACACTGTAAAAGAGTTTTGACTGTTGCAGATTACAAAACTGTAGTAAATCTTTTGATATCATACAGCTTGTGAAGAATAAGGAATGCACCACTGAGGAAATAACCTGGCATGGGAGTTCTTACTTTAATTGCAGAAAATGAATGAAGGACTATTCCCTTTAGAGAAAAAAGGACTCAGACTGGCATTTAATTGATGGTTGAAGGTACTTTCAGCCAGAAGCACAAGACACAGATATGTGTTTTTCATTAGTCCCTAATGCCTTCAGTTGCTCTGGTATGCTAAGAAAGCACATTTACAGCGGAAATTAGCCCACTGCGTTATCCTGTTTCTGTGAGTGCTTGTGTTTCCTGCATGTAAACACATTTCTTGCCAAGCTGACATGTCAGGACAGTGGAGAGATATGGACCTGATGAATGGTCAACAGCTCAATGTCTGGATGGAGATCAATGATGAGTGATGTCCCCAAGCAGTCCATACTCAGACCAGTCCTGTTTAATGTCTTCATCAACAGCATCAACTGTGGGACTGAGAGCAGCCCCAGGAGGTCTTCAGGTGACACCAAGCTGAGAGGTGCAGTTGATTCACTTTAAGGGATGTTATCCAAAGGGACCTTGACAGGCTTGAGGAGTGGGCCTTGACAAAGCTCCAAGATTGTGCTTCATTCCTCTTGCAGGAAAGATCTGCAGCAAAAAAGGACAAAAAGTCAGCTTTCTGTATATGAAACTACACCAATATTAGACAATGATGAAGGATATTACTCTTTACTGTCCTACATCATCAGACCTTACAAGCTCAGAATTATAAAGCACTACAAAAACTTTAAATTATAGCATCTTTAAGGACTTATGCAATAAATTGAGTTGATTTGGAAAGTATCATCTTTACCTAGGTCCACACACTCGAGTACTAGATGATTCAGAAGAGCATCACTTAGCTAGAAGTTTAGACTAAAGCCTGGGAAGAAAAACAAGCAGTGGATATAGCAATGTTACACTTCTGCTACAAGTGCTGTTTAATCTGACATCGATGACTATTTAATTTATTTTTTTTTTCCACAGGTTCAGCTAGTTATAATGCATTTTTCTTAGCAGAGTTGCAAAGAATGCACTTAGACGATGTATTCCTACCGTGCTACTCTTTGTGCAATATTCTGTTTATCAGCTTCTTCCCTTCTGCAGCAAGCCAGTTTATTTTGCTGAATCAGGGTAAAAGGTTTATAGAAGCCTGTTGTAAACAGTGTGCCAATACTTCAAAAATGCAGTGTTAAGGGTCTAGCATCTGGAGAGCTCCTTTTTTGCATAGCTTGCTTCTAGACCTTTAAAAA
This sequence comes from Cisticola juncidis, assembly GCA_013400215.1. Lineage (NCBI taxonomy): Eukaryota > Metazoa > Chordata > Aves > Passeriformes > Cisticolidae > Cisticola > Cisticola juncidis. The sequence goes on along the minus strand of VXBR01002800.1, from coordinate 1,267,926 downwards.
GGTTTGGTGGGTATATCAAATAATATTTAAGATGTAAAGAAGCCAGTAACTCCATACACTTGGATTTATATCAATATTTAAAAAGCCATCTTTTAAACATAAGGAAAGGAATTGACCTCTGGAGCTTGCATGATTCAATACTGCTAACATTTCAACTTTCTTCTGCTGTTGAGCTCCCCTGGCTTTGTTCTCTTTAAAATAAGGTTTCCAGATTTGGCACTGACTGGTTTTGGTTGTATCTGGGAAGCATTACACACATATTGTCCAATAGGCAACAATATAAAATAATTTGAATGAACTGCTGTTTGAATGTATTTCTCAACTAGCATGTGACCCTTGAATGCATTTGGATTTTATATTCTTGTCTATGTTTTGTTGATCTCATCACAGGGTTTGAAGTCACTAAAGAGGGAGTCAGGTAAATCTGAGCTTTCCACTGTTCAACAGTCCTGAACTTGACCACCATTTTCTTACAGACTTTCAAAACTTCTAACAAGCTGAAAAACTGAAGAAGAAAAAGGGTTTGCTACTTTGGTGGCAAAGAGATCCATGTTGTTTTGTCTTCTTGAAAATGATTTATGCTGCAATACAGCCCTAAGCATTCCCCTCCCTACTCCCCAAGGTAATTGAACAGAAAAGAACAAAAAGATCTAACAAGACTCAGAAAAGTTGCAATCCTACTTCAGGGGATGCACTGCCTAATTTCTCTGGAATATCTGCAGGTCCAAGGAATTCAGACAGCAACTTCTCACAGATGGCACATAAAGGAAATGAAAGAAGATTCCTGGATTAACTTCCTCTCCTCCCCGTTCTGTTTCCACAGCACAATGGTGGGTCATTCCACCACACCAATGGCCCCATCACCCTCCAAATTTCAACCTCCATGGCACTAAGTGGAGTCAAGGTCAAGAAGAACAGTTCATCTATGTAAAATGAGAGGTGCACACATAAACAGTATTTGTGTCTGCACATGGCGGCTGGGTTTCTTTTTGTAAAAGCTGCCTGATGGCTTCCTGTAACTATTGAACACAATGGCATTTAGACTTGTCAGGAGTCCACAAATATCTTCCAGTCTCAAGTAAATTCATTTTCCTTGTGTCTGGCATCTCTAGGACACCCAGAGAAGGTGCTCTATGTGAAATCTGAAGTTCAAGTTCATATTTTAGTTCAGATAAGGAATGCAAGAGACAGGGAGTCATTGAAAGAAAATGTATGTGTTGTTATAAAGCGAATGGGCATTAAAAACAGTTTTAAGAGAGAAGAAATTAATCACACAGATTTTAGAGATGAATTCAGTGGTTAATTAAGCTCTGTTTAAATAAGATTATCTATTTGTGCTACCAAGTAGATGTTTCTTAAAACTAGAAGGCATTCTTTTAACCCAGTACTGAACATTTAGCACTCCCATTTTCTGCCTGCCTCCATTTATGTGCTGAACTAGTTACTGTACAATGTAGCCCAGTTTGACTTCTGAATCTCAGTTTATAGTTCAGTGTTTCCAGTGTTTTTTTTTCCTGCTTGGTCTGTATGCAAGGTTTTGACTTGGTGTTCATCTTCTTTAAATTAAGAACAGTAACAAAGGAATATGAAGACTTTCAAGGTCATTTAGTTGAATCTTACAAATGTAATGTGATTTTTTTATCCCAAATTGGATAGATTTGGGGGAATGGCAAACGTGATAGAAGAGTTTAGTCCCTGAACTCTTGCATACTGAAGTTGTGATCTGCAGTCCAGAAAATTAGTATGAATACTCCACTTGACTTTTTGGAAGTTTCATTGGGAGTTTAAGCCAGTCACCCATAAATAGATAGCAATGGAAAAGAAAGACAGGAGCAGATCTCTGCCTTTTGTATACAGTTTTTGAAAAACTCATCTTGAATTTTTATCCAAGGACATTTAGGCTAGACATGTTTGTCAGCCATTACAGTCTAAAAGATTAATTTAACACTGATGGCTTACAATCTGTTTTTCTCCCTCCATTTTTGAGAGATTTGATATTCTGCTGACTGGCTTTTAGTAACCACTATAAGCAAATTAATCTCTTTACCTCCATTACTATAAATGAATCTTTTCTACTAGGCAAGCTTTTCTATCACATTAATATGTTCTCATTTTCTTTTGACAGATATTTCCAAGCAATCAGTTCTTAAATTTCTTAGACACAGTGGATTTTTGCAACTGAGTAATTTTGGTCTTCATTGGGAAATCTGTAGCATACAGAAATAATGTTTGTTTATTAATGCAGCTATGCATGAATTACTGCTGTTCCTTGTTTTCGAGTATAATGCAATATTTGTGCTGAAACAATTACAAAGACTGAAAAGTTAAACTTACAGAGTGAGAGACACAGAAAAATGAGGACTAGAGCACTAATTTGTGTTTAAGAAAGAAAAATTAGAACAATTTCATGTCTAAAGGCTTGAAAGGAGCAGTGAATTTGGGAATGTGCTATACCTGAATCCTGGATCAAAACTGGAAGCAAATGTCTTACGGATTTGTACATGAGATAGCTATATCCACAGTGCTGCTCACAACATGTATACTTCTGGTCCTTCCTGTGATTGTATTTTATCTTTTACAAGAAGGAAATGTTGTCTTACATAATTTGTGACTATTTCTATTATACTTAGACTTAATAATCTTTTTGTTAACATTTATTAATCTTAACATTTTTATTTGTTTGGTTTGATTTTTTTCAGTAGTCTGATGAATTACAGTTAATGAAATGCACACATCTAATTAGCATTGAGGCATTTATGTAATTTTACATATAGGCATGCTTTCAAAAAACTTCAGACAAGACCTGTAATGTTAGTGTCTATTATTATGAGGTATCAATATTTGCACTCAAAGTTTTGGGTTTTGTCACTCATACTTACTTCACAAAAGGTCCTGGATACTCAAATCACAATGTAATTATTCATCTTGATAGTATTTTGCTGCTGCTATGATGCCTTTAGAAAGGATTTTGCTTTCTGGAGATCTAGATTTTATGTTAATGGGAAGTTAACATTGTCCAGAAAACACTTGGATAGCTTTCCTTAAATAAATTGTGGGAAGGCAGAATTAGCCATCTGTGTTAAAAATATGAGTTGGGAAATAAACATGAATGCATGTATTGAGAAAGAATAAGCCCAAGATGTAAAATTCTCCTCCTAAATACCATTGAATTTAGCTGAAATTTACTCTTTTAAACTCCCTTTTCAAATGACACATGCTCCGCCTGCATTTGGGACATCTACTCAAAGCAAAGTCTCTTTTATCTGGGGGCCACATGGGTTGAGAAAGGTAAATAAAAATTATTCTGGCTGGCTTTCAAAATATACATTCATGTTTTATAACTGGCATCACCTCCACAATCTTTAGCTGCTATAGTGATTACTCAGTGGGTTTTTTCCATTTAAAAAGTTTGGAAGTGCAGTTCTGACCCCATTCCTGTCAATGGTAATATTCTGCAAATGTAATTCTTACTACTGAGGGAGAAAATAGGGAAAACTCGTCAGTATTTGTGGTTTATTTTCAGCTCCTACACTAAGATAGGCTGGAGCCACAGGTCCTGTTCCTTTCCTCAAAACAAACTCTCCTCTATTGAGTTGCTCAGCTGGTAGCTCTGGCAATTTCCCAGCCAGGCTGAATTCACACAGTGGAGAAGGAAAGTGTGAGACGGGGGAATTTGCACACAGAGACTTTTGTTTTGCACAGCAAGCTGTCTCAGGCACAGAGGCTGGATCTAGGTGCAGTCTTTTCACTGACTAAAGCAAGTGCTTCCTCTGCCAGCTCCATTTACTAATGGCTACCTCACTTGGTCTTTCAGACAACAGGCAATGCAAAAAAGGAGCAAATCTCATTGCTTCCACTGTCCTGCTGAGGGACAGAAGGAGACAAAATTTCTGTGTTTGGGTCTCTTGATAAATACAAATTTTCAAGGATGCAGAAATGCCCACTTGTAACCAAGTAGAGCCTGCAGCTATGTGACCCCTGTAGAAATCTGGACATTAAAGTTATGGGAAGTTGTTGAATGAGGAATTTAAACTTGAAGAATGCTCACATTTCCCAAAAAAGCTTTCACATCCCCATCATGTGATGTTATCAGGAGAAATTCTTTCCTTATTCCTTATGTTATCTGTAAAAATTCTGTACCAATCTATAGGAATATATGAATTTTCATGTTAACTTTTTGCTCTGTTAAAACATTGTATTTCCAAAGTGATCAATTTGCATACTTTATAGGAGTGTGTAGAGATAATGTAAATATATTTTTGAATTCAATATGCCCCTGGATTGCTTATTAACTGGAAATAAGCTCTTTTCTTATTAAACTTAAACATTGCTGAATATGGGCTTGAGCCCAAAGAAGTCAATAGAATTATTTCCACGGACTAAAATAGGATTTGAATTAGGCCTTGTGTTTTTATAATTAGATTTCTTCATAGAAAGCTCTTTAATTGGTACAGTGTGCTCCTTTCATACTGCGAGGAAAAGTGAAATTTTATTTAGTAGCAGATATTTAGATATCTCAAGACATGTGATGTGTAATTGGAAAAGGAAGTGAGCAACATGGTATGACAGATAAGGCAATATAAAAAATGAATGAAAAACTAAATAGGTAACTTTACTTTTGTGTAAAGAGAAAGAAATTTTCTTCATCCAGGGATGAGAAACAGTGTAAATATCCTGGTATTTATACATTTCTAGGAGCTAAAGGGTAAAATTTTAAAAAAATTTTTGTATGCTTAGAGTGGCCAAGGAGGTAAATGACGCAGTGAAAGTAATTCTCCCTAGGGTGAAAAAAATTATCACCTACCAAGTAGTAGCAATCCAAACATTCAGAAACTGTAGCTAAAAAATATACTTAAAAAAATTATGTCAGAAAAACTCAGTTTTATCTGTATCTCATCTAATACATTAAACCATGTGAAAGGCTGTGTAAATTGATGAGATTTTAAGAAATAATTGGCTTGCATTTCTTTAGGAGAACTTCTCATAGATTGAGCCTTTATGGTACATGCTTACAAGCCTTTCTCTGTAGACCTGCGTGCTTGAATCTTCTTAAGGAAATATATAGATTAAGATTGATGTGCCCGTGTAACTATTACCATAGAACCTGGGATTTAAAAAAAATAAAAGAAGAAGGAATTGTATGACTTGCAATAAAGTCATGTACATGAAGATTTTCCAATGTTCCCTAAAGATAGCCAAAATCTGGAGTTATCCTGTGTTCTTTGAAAATTAGTTTTATAGCTGCCAATAAGCCATTTTGGTTCAGAGATTTTAAATCTCATTAGCTTTGTTTGGATGCTGTAACAAGGCCATGGTTAAGTGGAGCTGAGTTTATAGCTGAGTTGCATAAGCAATATTCTAGAAAATGATCTGTGAAACGTTTTGGAGATCAAAGCCTAGAACTTGGGGTGGATTTGGGCAATGTGTCTGAACCATTTAAGTTTTTTCTGCCCTACCTAGGTACTCAGAATTAGACACCAATTCTAAGTACCTAGCCAATCACTGATGAGCACTGTTTCATTTAAACACAAGGGAAGCAGGTATCAGCTCTTCTATAGTATAATTTAGCCGACCATTTTGTTGCTGGGTGGAAGAAACCCCCCTGATGGTGTGTTGTTACACACTTCCTGTTGCAGAGTACTCTGAAGTTTCTAACACAAAAACACATCCTATTAAAGACATCCATGCTCTCCATGGATGATTAAACTAATTCAGGATGGTAATTCATATGTTTCTTAGAGAAAATCATTATGTGAGCTGAGAAGAACTAAAAAATCCCGATGTTTCTGGTGAGAGCTTCTCCTTTCAACTAACTGCATGTCCAAGAAATTTCACAAGATTGTTCTACCAATTTCTTTATGAATCTGCATGCTGTAATAGTGATAATAGAGATGCTGTAATAGTGGTAATAAGAACATCAACCTGAATCTGATATCATATAGAGATAGGGTCACCCTTGGTTGCTACTGTTAGGTGATTACCCATCTGTTCACGGATTTGAAGAGGACTGAGGTTTTGTTACTGCTTCCTGTTGGAAAGAGAGAACCCAAGAGCTGCAGCTGCCTGGGGCTGTTTGACAAATTGCTGAAAGCTCATTCTGTGACTAATTACTAGAACTTGATCATCCTTCTCTAGATTCTAGAACCAGCCAGCTCTGCTCTTCCATAAAAATACAGGAAGTTAATAAAATATGGCTTCTCTTATATAGCAGTTGAGAGCACACTGTGTGAAATGTACTAAATAAAAGCTGTACATGCTGAGTTTTTTATAAAATAATTTCACTGAGAAGCAGCTTTCTGTGAATCTTCTTCCTTTGATCTCTCACTGCTGTGTGAAAATCCTGTGAACAGGAACATGAAGGCTGTTGCCTGAACAAAGGAAAGGGGGCAGTAAAGGTGGAGGAGAAAACTTGGTAGTTGTGAGCAAGAGGGAACATGTCTAGAGGAGTAATGGAGAAAAAAGCTGGCAGCAAAGTCAAGCCATTTTTTTTTACGTAAGAGTAAAGCTACCAAAAGGATAAGTTCTCATAGGTGCACACTGCAAAGCAGTAGGATTAAAAGAATGGTGATAATAATCAGGTTACATGGCACTTCAATGCTGATGAGTTTCTCTGTTTGTCCACCCTTCATTTTGGTTTAAATTCATGGATAATTCTAATACTTTTAATCATGTTTAAAATGCAGAACAAGTACTAAACCCCTTCTCCATCCAAGGGCAGTCACAGTGATGAAACAAAAAAGCTTAGCAAAAGGCCTAGGCACTGCCTCCACATTGCTTAGCAGGTAGACTGGCTGGCATCTAGAAACATCTGTAGCCTGTCCAAAGTCGTCTGATGTCAACACAGGCATGGGCAACACTTTTAAATGTAATGCAAAAAATTGTCTTTGAGACTTGTAAACTACAAGAAAGATAAATTACAGCCAAACTAGCAAAGGAAAAAATAACATTCTTGACATTACACAATAAATTAGAAAGTATGTTATAGTTACTGGCACAGACACTGAACTCTTCCATCCACAGTGTTGGAAAAGCTGCTTTAATCCATGCAGCTTCAACACTGTTCTGCCACCTCCCAACCGAGTGCTCTGACTGTGGGCCATAAAATAAAGTTCCTCCCTGTTGCTGCCTCTATCTCCTCCAGATTAATATAAATAAAACCCAGTGAAGGTCCAAAGGGGACCTAGAGGGGAAGGTGCTGAATTCTGGCTCCTTTTTCTGTCAGGGAGATGTCTGGTGATATCCATGCTCAAACCGGAGGAGAGTAGTCTGCATGTTAGCAATCAACAGCATTTGAGTATGTGCTTTGCCAGCTGCTCAACTGTGGGGCTGGGAATGCTGCTAAGGAAAGAGTTCCTGCGCCTGTGAAGCCATTTCAACAGAAGTGTAATTGGAGTGCAGCCAGGTCCGCAAAACATCTTCTCATGTTATGAAAAGCAAATAAAAAGAGTCTCAGGCAACCCTTGTTGTACAGCACATAAAAGCCCACTGGAAGGTGCTTGAAAAGTCAAAACTGAAATGCTTACATTAGAGAAACTCAGGACCTGAATACTGAAAATGCATCCAGGCAGGAGGATGGGAGGTCTGTAAAATGAACAGATACAAATTTCTAACATTTCAGTTTACTCAGCAGAATCCAGTGAGATAAGACTCCTATTAAGCAGAGAAAGCAAATTGTGGGAGTATTGGATATGAGAACTGGCATTAGAAATGAGCCGTGACTTGATTGGCAGCTTTCCAACATTTCCCCACACCCCAGGCAAAGCCTCAACAAGCAGTGCAACGTTTGAGTCTAAAATTTAACTGAAATTAAAAGAAGACTTGCTTTACTATGTTCTTCCACATAATTCAGTTTCAGCAGATTCCAGAAGATGGGACTTTTACGTGCTAAAAACCTGAAAAGTAATCCCTGATGCTTTCTAAGCAAACAAAACTGTACAAAGAACATGTAATTGCAAAGCAAATAACAGTTTTTATTTTGCATTTTTCCTAGATGGTTTGCTGTTCATTTGTAGTTCAAACTGAAGCAAAGTCTGTAAGACTGTTGCTTGTTGGACCTGCTACACAAAAAACCTCATATTTGTATGTAATCAGCTTAAAATTTTTGATGGTACTATAACTGAACTGGAAACCTAATTTGATATGACTTTGAAACCAGACATCATTTTTTAAAACAGTCCTTCACAGTACGTTACAACAGGGGGAGTTTTGGGGGGAAACAAAGGTTTTTAGCATTACAGGCAGCAGTATCTTCTCCCCATATTAATTCACAATATCATTACTCTTGTCTGTTCAGCTTTCTCACCATTAACATCAACATGAATGCACACATAATTAACCTTGCCAGCTTGAATCTAAGACTATTTTGTTAAGTACAAACCACTCTGCTGCTTTACCTGATGTAGGATATAGAAATTATTAGTTACAGGCAGTTAGTTTTCATCGAGTCATTCTTAGGTGGAGACCTCAATACGAAGAAGTTCCAAACCAAGAATTTGATTGTAAATGAAAGAAACTCCATATTCTCTCCATGCATATGTTTGTGTGCCTTTTCATAAGTAGTAACAAAACAGCAACAAGAACTACAGAGCAGTTAAGGAGGCAAAAACAGAAAGAAAAAGCAGAATCTCTGAATTGCTCCCTACTTCACTTTCCAAGTAGGACCATTCCTACAAAGATAGATCTTTTGAAGGATGGATGGAAAAATGCATTTTTGATTATATGAAAATAAATAGAAAGTGGATGTTTGGGTTGCAAGAGGATGATGAAAACCTCCCAAGAATGAGTAGAGGAGCAAAAAACAGCATAGGAGGCATAACAATTGAAATGCAGTCAAAGGTACATGAGCTACAAAGAACAGAAGAGACACAAAAAGAACAATTGTGGGAAAACCAGATTAGAATAAAGATTAACTAAGATTTTGTGATATCTTTCTTCCTGGATATTGCTGTTTCTAGCACAGATCAAGCCCTTTGGCTGTAGTTTGCATTTTGTCGAGAGAGTGGGGTTGGTATTTTGCTCTGACATTTATGTAAACTATTGCTGGTGAAGTCTGAGACTGAATTATATAAGTGTTTGGGGTGAAATCAATTTCTTCTAGCATAGTTTTGCAACTCCATACTTTCCAGATATTTTGAGCACAAGCAGTAAGCCTCCTTGGAAACCATGAACTATTTGTGTCAGAAGTCTGTGTTCTGAAACTAGAATGGTAGTCGGTGTGTCTGCTGAAGGACTGGACTTGCTCTTGGAAACACAGCCCCTCCCATATGATCAAAAATATAAAATACAAAAGAATTACATTTACCCAATGTGAAGACACTGGATTAATTGCTAGACACCAAGATTAGATTGTCTGCTGAAGTTGTGGCTTCTGAAACAGTTTGGAGTAGAGTCCTGAAAGTTATCTGAAGCACCACATGTTTCTGAATCATCTAAAAGGCATCCTCCTATCAAGAAAACCTTCTTTTGGAAAAGTCTCCAAACAACTGTCATAAAGTCTTACATCCACTTTTTAAGTGAATTTAGTGTTACACTTTCGTTTTTCCAGACTGAGTAGCTTCTCCAGTATGACTGAGCTACAGAGCTCACCAATCCCATGAGTGAGAGAATTTTGTACTACAGAAATCTGCAAACTTTAAAAATACTCAGTTGAAATTTCATCTTCCAAAATGCAAAAATACTTTTTTTCACTCCTTTCCTGAAAGTACAGTATACTTGGTAGATATGAAAATTAATTCCTGTTTTTTTATGCATTAAATCTTTTATCCCATAACATGTAGAATTAGTAGTTTTGTGGCTCTTGGCTCCTTGTTCTTACAAACCAAGCCACTGTTATGTCTGCCTCTTACTCATATCCAAGTGTTTGTCTGTAGCTGGAACTACCAAAACCACACCCTGTGCCCTGGGTAAATGGAAGGGTTTTGAGCGTTTGTAGTGTTATGGTATGATTCTGCATCTGAAATGGATTTCCTGATTTGGTACAGACACTTAATCTTCCTGTTGTAATTTGCATATTAATAATTTTGCCAGTGTTGATGTAGTGATAATTGTACACTTCAATAATTTCATTTCTAAGACCATAAACATCTCAGAGGCAGGACTTAACTGTGTCAGATAGATCCTCATATTTAGGCAATTGTCCCATGCAAGACTTATTTACATGTGGTCACTTATGAATTGAGCTGTCCTCACTCCCATCTTCCACTGATGGTAAGAAGAGAGTGGTCAACTAGATGTTCACTTTTATTCTACTTATAAAGAAATTATAACTCCATTTAGACCTATTTCTGGTTTAGGATATTAGAACAGATGGTGTTTAAGGTGACTTCCACAAAGGATTATTACCCAGCTTCCTTGAAACACTTGAGTTGACCCTGATTTGGGCATGACATTGTGACCATCTCCAGTCAAACTGTGTGGCCTTTTCTATGGAACTCAAGCAGAGACTCACCAGTGTAACCATTCCTTATGCAAATACAGCAGTCCTTAACAGGGAGGTTAACCAGTGAGGAAGCACGCAGGCTTTAATGACTTTTAAATTAGACAGATTAGTAACTAAGCATTAAACAGAATTTACCTGCCAAAAGTTTCACAAGTTGTCTGTAACTGTTTAATCCAGGAAAAGGAATTCTGATATGCCACGGAGAAAATAAAATTCTGTCTTTATTATGTAACTTTTAGTTTGTGATATTCCTGAAATACCCGCAACTGTAATTATTGAGCTTGAATGAAATTTGTGATTGTTTGAAAGACCTGCAATATAACCTGTAATGTCTAATAGAAACTTAAAAGCTGCCTCTGAGCTGCATTTTCATGTCTTGTCTTCCAAATAAGCATTTCTTATTCCATTGGATTATATTGTGGGCAAATGCCCGTACTCATCTACTTTAATGTCATGTTCTAGTGTAAAAAAGGTTGCTGTCACAGGTGATAAAAATAATGGAGTTGGACCTGTGCAGAGCACTGCCCCACTATACAGAAGTCATATTGTGGTGATAAGAATGGTCCTAGACATTGGATATGCTTTAAGGAACAGCTCTTGAATGTGAGAATTTTGCACACTACAAAATTCAAAATTATTTTATAATTGGGAATGTTTAAGGACTATATTCTGGCTTTACCTGACTTTTTCTATGGTAAATGCTTATGATAAAAAACATTACTCCATCTTGTCTCCTGATCTTAATCCAAAACCCTCTAGCCATTCAGTGTGTCATTTGATATCCTACTTCCCAAAAATGCTTCCACTTTTCACTGGGATTGATTTTAACTGTGGGCTTCTGTAGGACTTCCATCAGCATCTTATTCCATTAACTTAAATGGGTTTCTCTGAATTACTGATACCATGAATTCCATCAGTTTAACCTGCCAGGACTTTGAGTGACCAAGTACCTTGTGTATATATATAGTTACATTTAAGGTTCTGTTCTCACATGGTTTTCTTTTTCTAAGTGAGGTATTCCAGGCCACAGTGGGCCAAGCTCCTTACTCTTTATTTTTTCCTTGACCTGAAATCAGCCATTCACTGATGGACAGGAGAACTGACAGGAGAACTAAGGCTTGTAATACCTAAGCAAACCTACAGCTCTTCTAGCCCAGTGTCCTGCCTCTGACAAGGACCACAACGTGAATGCTTAAAGCACAGGAAGAGTAAAATTACTCTTTCCCTCGTATACCCTCTCAGCTTCTGGCTGTCAGAAGTTTAGGGACTTCTTCAATTGGAGGTTGCATCTAGTGTGTTAATAGCCCTTGATGGACCTATCTCCCATGTATTTATAGTTTTGGCATTTACAGTGTCCTGTGGCAATGGATTCCACACCATAATTATACATTATTTTGAGAAGTACTTTGTGCCTTCCATTTGCTTAAAATTTGACACCCAGTGGTTCCACTGAATGTTCTCCTCTTGTGCAAAATACTCCCCCCTACTCACGCTCCTCATGTTTTTTATGGTGCTGCCACTCTTTTTGTTTCAATTGCATTGTAAGAACCCTGTATTTTAAATGTTTTCCCTGTGACTGGACTTTGTGTTAGAGCTAAAGATATACATTCTTTGCACAATAGGATACCAACAATTAATTTTTTAATAATATTTATAGTATAAAACTCCTCTGTATTTAATGGACTGAAGCTTTACAGGATCTATTGGTTGGTTGTTCTCCACAAATGACATGGATTTCCTATTTAAAAAACAACTATGACTTAGTAAGTTTATATATTCTTCAGAAAAAGTCTGTTTCACCCACAGAAGTGTTTTTATTATCCATTCTTTTCATGGTACATTTGTCTTGTTTGTTGTCTCAGAATACCAGCTGTATTACTTCAGTTTCCCTTCAGTTCCCATGGACTTACTGGCCATTATAAAAAAAAAAAAACCACGTAAGAGACACCTCTCCTGTTAGGTAGGCTACTAGACTTTTAGACTAGTAAAATAATATTAGATGGGTAGACATCCATTGGTATAAGTATTGTTTTTTTAAATTTGATAAATAAATTTTAGCAGATTACATACTACAATAAATTTCTGTCACCTGAAATTTTTCTGTTAAAACTTAAGAAAGCAGGCAGTTTGGCAGCACTGGTTCAACTTAATTGATAATACAAGTCTTGATGACTTTGAGAGAATTTTCATGTGTAAATAATATTTAAGAAAGTTATGATCTGTAAGGAAGAAACAGCAGGATTATTATCAAAATATCAAAGCCAACATCACCACATAGCTTAAACTACCTAAAACACCCCTTAGGATTTAATTTCCAAGTTCATCTTTTAATTCCCTCATATTGCTCTGACATTTAAAAACTGTAAAAAATTAGGGCAGTGCTTTTCTACACAACAAAAGACCCCCACTTTTTTATTATTCAAGATACATATCTACATACTCAGAATGCTTCTTCTGCCCTTTATAATAAATTATAATAATTTTGTCAACATAGCCTCAGAATACTGATAAATTTTTTTATAAGGATGGAGCATCTACTAACACCAATACCTTCCTCAAAACTTCTTGAATTTGAAAGCAATAGTTGTTTGGTTCATATAAAGTGTCTGGAATGCTTTGGACTTTTTAAAAAACCCGAATACATCTTGCATTCAGGGATTGTGGGAAGACAGTATTTTTAATATTCCTATTTCCATATTTACTATTTCTTTTTAACTAGTAATAATGACCTGCTAATATCTCTTGCAAAAGCAGTAATTTGCACATATTTTAATGCTGAAAATAGCCAACCATGTGAAAGATGAGAAGCTGACACAAGGCACAGAGAAAATGTGGGGAAAATTACAGGTTTTATGCTGTGGGATTGTGAAATTACTATTTTTTAAACAAGCAAAAAGTTTTAAAAATATAAGCAGTATCTTTAAACCGTATAGATAAGCATAAATACAAATATTTTGATAAACACATGATTAAAGAAATATCCAAAACAGAGTATTGCTCATTGAAGGATTTCCCCTCTTTCTTCTGTCATGTATATGTTTAGGATGTAGGTGAGGTCAGCTTGGTAAATATTTAAATAGAAACACATTCACAGTCTTTTTTCCCCCATTTTCCAGTGCTTTTTTCCCCCCGCTTAGTTACCCATTTAGCATTAATGACCTCTGACAGCTAACACAGACTGATTGTTTGTCTCATGCTCTGAATGCAGATGTTGTGGTACTAGAGGAAATCTCCCGTGTGCATACCTATTTATTTGGCAGAAAAATTAAAAGAAGGCATTGTTGATGATGGCAGCTTTCCTTTCAGGAATTCAAACAACAACTAATCACTTGATCACCTGAAATAAACTCAAACATTCCTGTGTCTGCTACACTGTTTATTTACTGTGGGAACATTTTCTCTACTGTCTAGCCACACAGTGGCTGTGCAGCACAATAATTTTCCTGTTAGGGCAATTAATATTCAAGACAAATATAAAGTATTCATAGATCACATTGTATTAAATCTTTACTGTTACAGTAAGCAAAAATGTGGAAAAAAATCCTTGCCCTTTGAAAGGCAAATTGGTGGTTTCAGGCTGATTGGAGATGCCAGAAGCTCTAAAGAACTAAACGATGCTCTCTGGTAGTTTTAGCAGAAAGGTAAAAAAATTCTCTGTGAAGAGAGCTTTAACTTTCAAGCTTTATAGATGGTCCCTTCATAGTTGTTTTGAGTCATGTTGGCAAGGTGGCTTCAGAAAGCTTTTACTCCCTTTCTCACTCAATAGCTATTTCATCCTGCAGCACGAGCCCAGACTTTGAAGTGCTAGAAGCTAGTCAAAGAGTAGATTTTCTGCTTACAGGAACGTTTTCCAGAGAGACCTGAATAAAAATACTCTGCTTCAAACTAATTCTGAACAGAGGGAGTGTTCTGGTCCAACTTTTGCTTTCTGGTTTTGCCTAGAGTTCTCCCAAGGTATTACCTTAACTATGCCCCTTATCCCAATAGTATATGTTCCAGATTAGTCCTTTTGTATGTAAAAAAAAGTGATTTTTTTTTTACTAACTGAATTTAATCATGGAAATATATATGTGAATTAGATTGCTTCAGTGGGATGATACTTTCCTGATGAAGAGATCAAGATACTTATTTATTAAATTCCTAAAATTAAAAACTCAGTGGTTTTTTGATACTTGAATATATATTTTATTTTATAACATTGGTTCACTTTATGGATTTGTTTTGTAGATGTAGATTACTTAGTACATTTAATTATCAGATAGATTTGTATTTACAGAATCCAATTCAAAAACAGAGCATCTCAAACAGATCAAGATGAAGCTGGTGAAGTTCTGAAATGCCTACTGGCATATCTGGGTAATAAACCCACTTCACGTTTGGGGTTTTTATTTAGATTTGCAGAGATAACCAGGAATGATCCTGGTTGGAATGTCTTCCACATGTAATGTGGATATGAACAAATTTTCTTTTATGAGCAAATGGAAGAGAATTTTGTTTGTTTTGGAATGGGAAATACAAAAAGGGGTGATGAGCAAGCCATATGCACATGTAATGTGAAATGTCTGGGGCATGACTTTGCACTGCTCCAAGTATTAAAAAAAACCATCCTAGAAGCTGGAGAAAAAAAAATACTATTGCTGATTGATTTTTCTCACTGTTTTCGTGATGCTAGTGTGTGGAACACAAATACTCCCTCAGACAATCTCCTTTGCTTCTGCTTTTGGGGAGCCTTAATCAATAAGCCAAAGAGCTGTGTGTACAAGGGGTGGTTGCATCTATTCTCACTCTTCTTAGGTTTCTTTTGCTAATTATACACCACGATGTTCTTTCTGCCATTGAGTGGCATGCTAATGAAGTTGTTTCACAGCAGAATTACCCCAAAGGCATGGGGAAGGAATTTAAACATAGAAAACTAGAAATGCCAGCTCTTGGTCCAGAGCACCACCACTACCATTGCGTGATCAACAGTGCTTGCCACTGAACACATGAGGAATTCACTGAATTTGGCACAGGGCTCAATGAGCCACCTATACCTCTGGGCAATGTGGAAATCACATGTAATTTCCAATGTCACTTTGTTGGCATTACACACACACACACACACACACAGTCATAAATTGATGGGTTTAAATTTGCTGTATAGGTTTTGAACAGTTCAGGGGGTGGTATTTCAATAATTTTCTGGTTTTGTTTCTTCAGGATATGTGTTCTATTACTGGCTTTGCTTTCTGCCTGCTTCCTTTTTTCAGGGGTCACTGCTTTAAAGGGACACGATGGATACTTAAAACCGGAGGGGCAGAAGCAGGACAGTTTTATTAATATTCTAAAAATACAGAGCTTTATTTATGAAGTGTGTGAAGTATTTTAAAAGACAGTCTCAACACTTTAATTTTTATTGCCACTTGTCTCCAGTTTCTGAAAAAAAAAATTTAAAAAATTGACACTATACAAAGGTGCCTTTGTGGCCTGATGCTGGCCAAACCTAAACTTCAGATTCTAGCAGTTAAATCCAGTTATACAAGACCTGTGTAAATTTTCATTATATCCATTACAACTGAGTTCCCACAAATGAGCATTTCAGATGAATAAAAAGGAAGGCCCAGAGAAAGCCTAACTATTAAAAAAACAAAACAAAACAAACCTATGATACATTTCAAAAGAGTGTGTTACTTGGTGTCACTGGCTGTACTCCATCTTGTGCAATGAACTCCATCTTGTGTAATTAGATTTTGCCTACATGAAATTCCCCCTGTAGTTCTAACAGGATATGTTTATTTTTTACTTCCTGCAGGAAAGCCTGCACTAATTTATATTAGCTGAGTTCTGCTCTAGAAGTGGCAAATTTTCATGTTAAATAACAGTGTTCTATTCATAAAAACCATTTGAACATGTCAAATGTTTCTTGCAGACTTTTGGGATTCCCTAAATGAAGGAAATTCCATCTGTCCTGCTTTAAATTCCTAGCCACGATACTATAACCATCAACAGTGAGCTATAGACTCCACCTGATTGCTGTGTGATATGTAAATATTCAAAAACTATCTGATCCTATCTAATACCTTTGAATTCAGTGTGATAGTGTAATAAGTGCATGGTCTTCCTTGATCAGATTTGCATCCCATTGTTTCTGGTATAGTATTGCTACCAGTACTTGCTTGATGATCAAGTTTTCTTCTCATATCATTAACTGCCAGCTGATGGTGTCCAGAAGTCTTGAAGGTTTGTATCATTAATTAATTTATCTTCTTCTTTTTACTGGGGTGGTTTTGTGGCTATTTAAGTATGCATCTGCTTGGTGTTGTTCGTCTCTAATTTACTTTGAATTAATTGAAGTCGCATTAATACAAATCAACAAAAAGAATTTTGCATGGTGCTTTACATTGCCACACTGGTCCAAATTCTTTGGACACAAAGGCAAAGGCAGTAGAGTGGACTTTTTAAATTAGTTTTAATGAGTAAAAAATTTGGGATTGTGTCTTTCTTTTATGTCTCAGTCACTTGTAATTGTATATCTGCCTAATGGCATGCTCTGTTCTGATCTTATGGTCCCATATAGAAGCAGTGGACTAGTAGATTTTAGTTTTGATTTTGTTTATTTTTGAAATATATTATGAACATATATCCCCCTTCTTTCTTCTGGAGCCAGGTAATATTCTTTAGGATTATGTAGAGTGCAGTGTACAGACAAATGTATTGCCACAGCAGCTGGAGAAATTTTATCCCCCGCTGCGGTCTTTCAATGTGGTTTCCTCATCAGTCAAACTATGAGCATGTGGCACTGCACTAAGCAAATCCATGAAAAAATTTCACCCAATACTTCTGGCAAAAAAAAAAAAAAAAAGCAGCTCCCCCCATCACTGTAAAGCTCAAACATTTGCCCACACCTGCCCCATTTTGCAAATGTAAAGTAAAACTTTACTTTTACGAAGTAAAACTTTCCAAAGAATTATTAAACTGTCCTCAGCATCCTGCCTTTTTTTCTAATAATTTTTTTATTATTATTTTTAAAATTATTGTTTTGGAGTTAGAGCTCACTCTGCAGAGACCTAATGTAGTTTTTTCCAGTAGATTTTGCTCAGGGCAGCCTGAGCACTTCTCTGCCTCTTGTTCTGTCTCAGCTGTCTGAAATCAGACGAATGCTAGCTTTAGTAATGAATAACTGCGAATTTATTCAGAGCTGAACATGAATAGAGGGTCCAACCATGTCTCTAAAAAATAAAGGTTGCACCTGTTCAAAAGAGGAGATTTGTTTAAAGGATATGTATATTCCAAAATCAGCTCCCATATTTTTAGGAAAAATATTGATGAGGGCTGTGTTACATCACTTCCATTGTGATAAATAGTGGTGAGAGAAAGATAAGCTTTAAGACCGGAACTTGTGAGAACCAATTATTTCTTTAGATGTTTTCAAATGCATGAACAAGGGCTATGAATTTACACATAGATACTTTCAAAACTTATTTGGAACTTTTATCTTTAATCCATTTAATTTTGGTCAACTACTTGTTAGACATGCATTATCTTTATCCATGCTTGGATATTAGGAATTGTACATATCAAAATCTGCCCAACCAAAACATAAGGCTGTTTGCTTTCTTCCACTTAAGGTTGTGATAGATATCTTTTTCTTCCAGGATGCTAATAATGAGGAATTCTATTTTTCACTGAAGATTTTGTATCAGGATCCTTGCACTATTAGAAATGCTGCCAGTGGATTCTCTTCCTTAGTGGCATCTCCCATAATTTAGCTTAATAGAACCACCATAGGCTCAGCAAGAATGTGATATATTTTGAGTATTTCTCCAGAATACAGTTATTTTTGTATGGTGTCCCCTACTCACCTAGGAAAAGTTCCCGCTTTTATAACGAAGGAAAAGCTAAATGGTGACTTGGACCACTACACTTTATGTTATTAATGTGCACAGCATAATTCACCTCTGAAAATGAAATTCTGATACAGACTTCCATGGGACCTGGAACAATTTACTTAACTTTTATTTGCCTCAGTTTCTAAATTTCAAAGGTAGACATCTACAAATGTTAAAAGTTAAATGTATAACTTACTAAAAACGTGTTTTTTAAAAATGGACTGGGGAAAATTTCAGGAAACAAAATTATTGTAATGTCCCTCCAAGCAGTCATTACTTGTACGAAGCAAGCACTGTAATACTAGACATTTAATGCCTGAATTCTAAAGAGATTTAACCAGTCCCAGGTTTTTCTTTCAGAATTTCTTGCATGGAGACTGGCTTTAAAGTCCCTTGGTTCCAGTACCTTCCAAGAATTTCCTACAAGTAGCTCTTTACATATTTTCATACAGACTTTTTAGATTTCTACTTTGTGTATAGTGATGGAGGGGAACGTGTACATTTTAAAAAATACTTAATAACAAACTGTCACCTTTGCTGGCAGTGGAAAAGTCTGGTGTGGTTCATTTAGCATTCCATGTTCAAAGATAGAAATAATCAACACAAAATTGGACTCAAAAATGAGGAGGGTTGAGAGTACTGGATGCACCTTCATTAGTATTATAGAGAAAAATTTCCTGATTTTCTTTGCTTGAATTACAAAACATTCCCAGAGTACTTGGACCAGACTCTGTTTAGAGTAAAGTAAATCATCAAATGTGCTCTGCTCTGGGAGCAGAAATTGTGTGCTCCACCTGCTCATAAGGGCTCAGTCTGTGGGACTGGAGCCGACAGTTTTCAGTAACACTCCTGGAGTTAGTGAAGGTTGAACATGATTTCCTCAGCACCAGCTGCTTGACTCACTGACCTGTTGCCATCAGGCCTCCCTCACTGGTTGTCCTCCGGGGATTCTCCAATATGGCCATGGCCCAGGACCTCACTTCAGGCCCCCAGCCCTTGCCCCAGGAATGCCCCAACCTCATCTTGTCTGCTGTTGTGTTATTAGAATGTTTTAAATTCATTAAGGATATTTTATTCTGTTTAAACTGAATCTCAGTTGTTGCTACTATGCTCTTTTAGCTCAGTTTGTTGAACTGAAGTACTGTGAGGCTTGTGTGAGCCAAAAATTTCCTAATATTTGCTGTCTGAATTGTGCATAATTACCATTATCAAGTATGTGAGGTCTGCATCTGAGACTCAGGATGGGACTTATGGCCTCATTCCTGCCTGACATGTTAGAGGAAAAGCTTTGTTGTATGGTGCAGTGATTTGTAAGGTGAAAGAGGAAAGAAATGATTAGCTTTGAAACTAATCAATGTATATGTGGCAACTTTCCTTTTGTCATGTTGTTTTTGTGAGAGGTATGTGCTGACCTTAATGACCCCTGCTTGTGTGCTGGTTATGTATACTCTAGGTACCCTTTCAAAATCATTACCTCATTATTATTTGTATTAAACACTGGAGATGCTGTGACACAACAGCCTGGACAGACTGCCCTGCTGGCACATGCATGGCATGACATGGAGAGGGCATGAAATCTCTGCAGGAATGATCCACTCAGGAATGAGCACCTGACATTTCTTTCCTTAGAGTCTTTCCATGCAGTTTTGCTTTCCATATATAGAAAGTGAGAGTGCTGAGAAGCTGTCAGGCCGAAATAGTCTGATCTGCATTCCTTTGAAGAGGAAAGCATGAACTCACCAGGGCTCAGTACTGGCCATGACTTCTGGACCTGTTTCTGACCGGATTTTGGGTCAGGCAGGAGGGAGGGAAATGGAAGTGGTGAGACAGGGTGAGGGCAGTGCAGCCTGTAGCAGTGCTGCCATTTTCCATGTGTGTTGCGCTTTCCTCAGACCAGCACAAACCATTCTCTGTCTCTGGAAGAGCTCAGACTGCTCCTAACATCTACTAAAATAAAATTACTTAATATTAATTGTAGAGCTGTGTTTGGAAATTGCCATCTGATGACACATTGCTCTCCCTATATGAATACTGCTTTTTAACCAACTTTGTTTGGATGTTGTCACATCACATAGTGATGTGTGAATATTTTGGATCAGTGACATGGTTAGCTTTCTACATGTGATGAATGATTGTATACTGAGTAACGTGGGCTTGAAGACAGAAGGCATAAGGAATGAATTGTTAGAGGCAGATTGCAAGGTATTGCAGGAAGGTATTACAGGGTAGTCGCCCACTGTGTTGTCCTTGAACCTCCACCATGGTACAAGACAACGCCAGGTGTTGACTCCCTGACTGAGTCACACAAAAGGGCAAACCCCACATGATTAACCTCTGTGTTCAGAGGCTTGTTCTTCTTCTGTGAAGACTGAATCTTTTCCCCTTTGCTTCTTCCCTAAAATTACTCTTTTTTAAATTTTATGAATTATGGATAATATCTTAAGCCTTTAAGTTTAAAGTAGCATTTTTTTCCTAAGATCTAGACTGTAGACACCCACAGAGTATTTACTTACTCATTTTGTTTGGTATTGATTGATTTGATATAATAATCAATCTACTGCATTGTCAGTCATCCAGGGATTTGTTGCTAGGAGCAGACAAAATATTTCTTAACGATCATGACTAAATTAAGAGAAAAGCAAACTCCACTACCTCAGGGATTTGCCTAGTATTGAGTTTGTATGAAATTGAATAAAGGCCCTTTAAGGTTTTATTCATTTCCCAGAAAAGACTTAAATTGTATACCTTGTAACTACAATTACTGTTTGATTCTTTCCTGAGATTCTATATATGCTTTTTTTTTTTATATTGCACCTTTTAATCTGAATTTGTGACAAGAGCTGAATCATTCTGAAGTAGAGACTTGTGTTATGATGATTCAATTTAACAATGAAACTAGATTTGCTGATTGTTGTGCTAGTTGACAATACCTTTTCTGGCAAATTTTCCTCTAATCCACCACAGAGCTTTTTCAGTTGACTTATTTATAGTTTATTTGAAAGAATTGTCATTTTTTAAATATACAATTAATGATAATTTCCAAGATATTTCAGGGGAAGAAAAGGCGATGCAAACAGAACTTGAGTTTGAATGGTCAGGTAAAAAAGTTCATGCCTCCCTAAGCAGAATTTGGCCTGCACAGCAAGAAAGGAGAGCATCTGAAAGACTAACTTTTCTCATCTCATGTGTTGGCAGTATCCCTACCAAATTCAACTTTAGGAGACGCTAGTNAAAAAAAAAAAAAAATTGAAGTATTTTGAGCAAAAGGATAACAAGGGAAGACCATGGAGTGCTATGTCTGTACAGACCTGAGAAAAAGTAAGAAGCAGTAGTTAGTACTAAGCTTGCTAATTGTTGTGTGTCTGGTTTGCTGCAGCAGTTCAGCCTCCCCATTCCAGAAGTTTGGCTGGAAGCCTGCTCTGAGAAAAGCCTTGTAATAAAGCCAACATTAAGAGGGTGGTGCTGTACTGTACCTCTGCAGCAAAACATGTGTGAGTTTCTCCTCAAACTGTGCAGAGTATTTCCATATGCATGAATGGATCAAGCAGTGCAATGATTTTAGCTGCTTGCCCTCAGCTGCTATCTGTGTTTGAATTCTTGTGGATTAACTTCTTTGGAGCAGCATTGGCTAATAACCTTTGGCAGTAACATAAAAGGATTGGTGCACATCTGGCTGTCTTTCATGTTGTTAGTACTCTTCACTTAAAAAGTCAGAATAATGTCCACCTACAGGAACAAATACTTTTCTCAAAGAGAAATACTTGTTTCTTTTGGTCTACAAATAAGGGCATGTTCCTCCTATTTTTCAGTAATCTTCAGAAATAGCATTTAATCTTTAGGTCACAGCAAGGCAATGCCTTGTAGCAGGCATGACATCAAGGCTCTTGTGCCTGATAGTGCCAGGATAGTGTCTTCAAAGCAAAATGACTTTTTCCTCCCTTGTGACCTGAAATATAACAGGATAGTGGTGCTGGGGAAAAGCCTAGAATAAATTCAGCTCTGACAGTGAGCATCAGATGACAGTGAGCACTAGCACTCTGGATGGACAAAAAGCTGCTTGGGTGGCTGGTCCAATGAGTGGTGGTCAATGGGGTTACATCCCTCTGACATCCTGTCACTAGTGGTGTTCCCCAGGGCTCAGAACTGAGGCCAGCCCTGCTTGGTATTTTTATTGATGAGGGGATTGAGGGCACTCTCAGTCACTTTGCAGATGACATTAGGTTGGGCAGGAGTGTTGATCTTATTGAGGGTTGGAAGGTTTTGCAGAGGAATATGGACAATGGATCTATGATCTGAGACCAATGATAAGATGTTCAATAAGGCAAAATGGTGAGTCCTGCACTTTGGTCACAGTAACACCATGCAAACTTAGAGGCTGGGGGGCAGAGTGGCTGGAAAGCTTTCCAGTAGAAAAGGGCCTGGGGCTGCTGGTCAACAGCAGCTGAACATGAGCCAGAGGGTGCCAAGTTGGCCAAGAAGGCCAAAGGCATTCTGGCTTGGATCAGAAACAATGTGGCCAGCAGGACCACCCCTCTGTGCTCAGCAGTGGTGAAGTCACACCTTGAGTCTTGTGTTCAGTTTTGGGCCCCTCACAGAAGAAGGACATTGAGGTGCTGGAGTGTGTCCAGAGAAAGGCAATGGAGCTGGTAAGGGTCTGTAGCACAAGTCTGATGAGGAGAGGCTGCAGGAGCTGAAGGAATTTAACCTGGGGACAAGAAGGCTTGGGGAAGACCTTACTGCTCTCAACAGCTACCTGAAAGGAGGGCGTAGCCAGGTGGGAATTAGCCTTTTCTCCCTGTTCAATGAACAACAGCACAAAAGGAAATAATTTCAAGTTTCCCTGGGAGAGATTTAGATTAAAAAATTTCCTCATGCATGGGATTGTCCAGCAGTGGAACAGGCTTCCCTGGGAAATGATGGAGTCATCATATCTGAAGGTATTCAAAATACATATATATGTGGCACTTAGGGAGATTTTAGTGATTGACGTGGCAGTGTTAGATTTATGGTTGGACTTTCTGATCTTAAAGGTCTTTCCCAACTTTAATGATTCTATGATTCTATGAATGTAACAATTTGGATGAATACCTCAAAATGCATTCCAGAGACATTTTTTTTTTTGGAATAACCTCAAGGAATAAAAAGGAAATTATATGATAAAAAAGAAAAATTAAGTAGAAAGAAGACTGACTGCAATTTGTGTTAGTGAGTACAAGATCATAGAAAAAAGTTCAGTTATGAGTGACATGCACAGTCTCTGTTTATAGAAGCTGTGTAGTAGCATAACACTGTCTTTTCCATTTCACCAGTAGCAGGTAGACCTAGTGAAGAAAAGGCTTCCTGTGGTTAAGAAGCCTTGATAAAAAGTCCTCCCTAGCTTTTTTTAATAGCACAAGCTATTTTAAGATAGATGTATGAATGTTTATATTGCAGTCAACTTGTTGTGCACTTTTACAATATATGTCTGCTTTATAATGATGAATGACACAAGATTAGAACATTCTTAAGGACAAAAGGAGGTGTTTATCTATGCATCTGTTTGGAATATGAGTAGTAGATAATTTTGAAAAGTTAGTATTTTTATATAGAAATACTTTCTTTTTTTGGAAACATTCAACAGGTAGGATTAGAATGGAGTGTTTCAGGGATAGCGAGATGCCTTGCTCCAAAGAGATTCTCCCCCTGGATGGGACAAGGCCCTGTCCTGTATTTTTGATCTGAAACAGATGCTTTGGACTCATATCACAGGACAGTAGGCCCCAAAGGCTTTTAGGAGGCAGATGTCTCTCAGGCTTTTTTTTCTTGTTTTAAGTTATCTACATTTCTTAGAACAGAGACTTGACAGAATAAGAGTCTCAGACTGAGAGACAACTCTGGAGATCATGCAATCCCCTGGATCAAATTAGGGTCAGCCATAGCAGTTTGCTCCAAGCTGTGCCTAGTTAGATTTTGGATATCTCCAAGGATGGAGACTCCACAACCTCTCAGCCTTGAGAGGGAGGTATCAATCACCCTTATATTTAAGTGGAATTTCTTGTACTTTTATTTGTGTCCCTTGCCTTTTGTTCTGTCACTGTGCTCCACTAAGAAGAGTCAAATTCCATCTTCTTTATTCCCTCCATCAATGTGTTTTGCATAATTGTGAGATCCCCTTGAGTGTTTCCTTCTCCAAGAAGAACCTAGCTCTTTCAGCCTCTCCTCATATGAGAGGCTCCAAACCCTTAATCGCCTTTGTGTCCTGTTTCTGGGCTTGCTCTGGAATACTCATGCTGTTCATGTACTGAGGAACCCAGAACTGGACCCTGCACTGCAGCAGTGTCTCACCACAGGTGAGGAGAGGAGCAGTCTGTTGGTCTCCTTAGCTCCAAGGGGTCATTGCTGGCTTGTGGCCACTGCTATTCACTGGGATGCCCACCCAGGTCTTTTCTGCAGAGCTGCTTTTCAGCCAGTAACTCCTAGTCTGTACTAGTGAATCCAGTGATTATTCCAGGGTGCAGGACTTCACATCTGCCTTTGCTGAACTTCATGAGGCAAACTTCTTTTTGTCTCTTTCTCCAGCCTGTCGAGGTCTCTCTCAGTGGCAGCTCAGCCACTCCTGCCAGCTTTTCTTCTGTTCTTCAAAACAACTCCAGCTGGAGAGGCCATGAGACTTGCCCTGGTGTGGGTAAGGTCTAGACTGTTTTAACGAAGACTAGAATTTTTTCTGGTTCCAAGAAATGTTTTATATTGTGTTTGATTTGCTAAAAATGTTCTGGAGGGTTATTGCTATTACCAGCACAAAGTATTTCAATTAACACCAAAGTCAAGAGCCCTAAATAGGTAGACAGAAAACTTTTGCTACCCGGAGAGGTAAATGAAGAAGCAAAGGGGTCACCATGACAAATGTAGAACAGAAAGGTAATTTTGACAGCAGCATTTTGAATGAATTTAGGTAAGTGAGCTTAGTACTGGGCAACAAAGCTAAAACCTGGAAGACAGAACATATGGGACAAGAGATGGGTAGTGACTGAGTAAATCTCTACACGGAGAACAGACTGTCTTTGCAGTTATTTCAAAGGGAAACCAACGAAAGCCGAAAACACACCAGATGTGAGAGATATTGGAGAAAGCGAAATCCAGAAATCATCTAGGACAAAACCCAGGTGTTTTTTGATTCATCTGCCAGCACCTTTCCAGCAAAAGGTTTACATTAATACTGTAAAAAAAAAAAAAAAAAAAAAAAAAAAAAAAAAAAAAAAAAAAAAAAAAGAAAGAAAAAAAGAAAAAAAAAAGGTGTTTTTAAGATTTTCCATGGAACTGGCCTTTTAACCTCAACGTCAAAAGTTAAGGGAATGGTTTTAAAGTTTTGTGGATTGGCCTTTTTTTTAAAAAAAAACCTTTCAAACTCTTAATATTTATATTTTACACTGAAGTTTTTTAATTCAATTGTATTGGGTGATAACTTACACAAAAGGACAGGGCTGTGGTTGCTGCTTCCAAAGAATGACTAAGTCATAACATAGTTCAACCAGAGGTGCACAAATGAAATGGATTTTGAAATCAAAATACACTTCTAAACGACTAACTCAGATCTTAACTACGCTAAATCATTGCCATTCCATGGCAGTCAGTGTATTTACATTGTTACTCCTGGGGAGACTTTGTCCTGTGTTTGAGTTGCTAAAATTTATTGTAGGGCCAAAGTCTTCTTCTGGGCTCAGTGGGGCTTACAGACATTCATCCTCCTGTCGAGTTAGGCCAGGTTCTGCCCAGTTCCTGAGAGAATGCCTCCTGGGAACCAGCTGGTATACAAAGACACAGCTGTAGGTGCCCTTTCACAGGCTGTAATTTAGTAATTGGATGGCTGTTGTTTAGGAAGACTTGGACAGGTTTTCTTCTTCCTCTCCTTTGCCTTCACACTTTCTCTTGGGTGTACATCCCCTAGGAACACAATCAATGAATGTTAAAAGGTTTCTATATAAAAAAAGACATGCATGCACCTCTGAACATTGTTATGTTATGGTGTGTAACAAGCTAAAAAAGTTAGAATGATTCCTAAGTTTTGTAGAACATGTCATGCTGAAAAAAAATCCTTTCAAGTGTACAGTTTTTTCCAAATGTCATAGATTATTTTTCATACTTTGCCCTGGCATCGGCTTTTGAAAGAGCATGAAGAAGGAGAAAGGGAAATTCTTATCCTTTCCTCGGTGTGATGACGAGAAAAGTTTCATCTATAAGTTTCACAATGTCCTCATTCATATAAAATTTCTGTTGGATTTCATTTGCTGTCGCTATTGACTTTTACGAGAAATTTTTCCTGAGCCAAGAACTTCTAGGATTAGACAGTGGAGAGATTTGGGTTTGTTTTTGAATACAAGGGAGAAGTGAAGGTACATCTGACATCTAGATTTATGTTACTAACAGATAATTTAGTTTACAAAATATGTTTATGGAAGAAAAACATTACTGATGCAATCCATTGTGAATTAGACATTTCCAAATTCCTGAGTAAGTGAATAAAAAGTGTAAGTGCAAAAATCAGCTAATATATTTTGTGCATTGATTTTGACAATTAAAGACCTGTTTTAAATATTTATAATCCTTCATGTATTAATAAATGATCTGTGGTGTATTTTAAAAATAAAATGAAATCTCAGTATTATGTCAGCTCACCACAGACTCCTGTATTAAATCTTTGCTGAAACATAAAGACATTGATCATTTATACAGATTATAGAGTATAGCTACTGTATTCCACAGTATTAATTTGCCCCCTCTCAGTCTGAATTGATTTTTTGCATTAAGTCTGGAGTATCTGGAGGTGCTACAGCCATTCTCTTGCCTGCATGTTAAATGCACAACTTCATTTCCTCTTGAATTGGCAGCACAAGAACATTTTTCTTCTCCAGAGTTTGACTCTTCAGAGAGATATTTCATTTAAGAGTGTTTTTGGCATAATTCTGATTGCTGGGGAGCAGTAAGATCTAATGATTACCCAGAGGAGGATGAACTTATAGCAAAGGACAACAACCCAGATGCAGAGGATCTCACCAAGAAGGTGCAATCCCACAGCAGTGGTGACAGTGACAGGTCCTGTGGACAGCCAGCAGTCATCAGACAAGATGACATCAAGAACCTGGGATGCAGTTCATCCAGGAAGTGCAGTAAATAGTGTTTTTAGCAGAGCTGCCAACCAGGTAAACTCCCATAACACTCCACAGCTGTTTAGGCCAAGTGCGTTTTGGAAGGCAGTGCAGGAGGTGCATTTGTCCTGCTGTATTGAAGTGAGAGAGTGTCAGGCCCAAGCTCTGCTCCCCATGTATCTGCTGTTGCCATTCTGTGATTCACACTAATGCATCCCTTGAACAGTCCCCAGCCTTGACTCCAAACAGGCAAATGTTCAATTTGTCTAACTGGTAGATTTTTTTAAAAAATTAGATCCTGTACCTGTGGTTAGAGTAAGTTCAACTTCTCCAGTCTTTCAAAGGAATCCTTTCTTCCCTTTTCCTCCTTCAATACATTTTCTTCAGTTTTGTTTCAACACTGCCACTCATTATAAGATGATGATTCTTAGAAATGTATTTCACACTCTTCATCGTTTACTGTGTAGCAGATGTTAATTTTAGAAACAAAATGTATGCTCAAAGTTAATGGAATATCAAAATACTGTACACGTAGTATTAGATATGCTCTTCAAATGAGTAACTTTATCTTAATAGTGCACACAAATTGATTTTACAAGTTGCAGATGTAGCTAGTGTAGATATGAAGTATTCATTGATGGCTAATCTAAAAGATCAATTTTGTATTGCACCACCTGTTCCAGCAATTCTGATGTAAATGAATGGCTAAGGGATCTTGGGCAGCTCAGTAGATCTTGTGCTCTTCTTTGTCAGGACAATTTTGTTTTCTTATTTTTCAGTGACGATGATCTATTTTTCCAGCCCTCTATGAACTCTTAGTGCTTCTGTATTTTGAAATCTTTTGTTTATACACAATGTTTTTCCAGTGGCCTAGATTACTCATGTTTAACCAACATATGTATTTTTAGCCTCCATAGTCTCCAAGCTCTAAAAGCACTCAGTGCTTTTAGCTAGTTCACTTATTCAATAGTGAACTAAATTATGAGATACGACCTTGCATGTTTCATATTACAAGGGGCAGAGAATGCTGCTTGTCTGATCACTGAACCTGTGTCCACTGAACAAAGTGCCAGGTTCACAAGGTCTTAAATCAGGATGCAAGCACAGAGATCTTTCCTTTGTATGTTGCCTCATGTGCTAACACACACTTAAAACCTCAGTAGGTTTTCCATAATTAAATGACTTTAGGAGCTTATTAAACCATCTGACTTTGTCATTATGTTTCCATTCTTATGGTCATTGGGATGCCACAGAGGAACACCTATGCTTTTCAGATGGATAAAACTAACAGTGCTGCAATAAGAACATGTTTTCTTTTCTTTTCCTGTATTACAGAAAACTAGTGAGAATGAAAAGTCAAGACAATCTATTTTACAGACAAAAATTCACATGTCTCTGGGGAAGACTATATGAAAGTAGCATATGGACAAAAAGAGCTTTAAGAAATACAAAGTTCTACAGTATATTTCTTCTTTGCCTTTTTTTTTTGTTTTGTTTTATGTTGCTTTTGTTTGTTTGTTTTTAAAATATGTAGTAGGAAAGAGAGTTTTCTTATCTTTTGTGAAAATATATTCACTACAATCGAGAGGAGGGTGAAGATATTTATACTTAATTAAGTTTTTTGATAGCTAATTTGTCTGAATGTCTGTAAAAACATTCCTTTTCTTAATCCTTTCTAAACAAGGAGCACTTGAACTCATCCCTTTCCCCTCCTTCTTCCCTCCTGATTGCCTTTCCCACTCCTAGAATACACCTTGCATAAGGTACAACCTGTCTTAGGAAGATGACAAAAATTGATGATGACAAGTTGATGGAAAGTGTATTTCATTATGATTGCAAAGAGTATTTATTGTGATCATACCACCTGTTTAACCTTTCCCAACAAAAGATGTTTACTTGGGGAGTTTTTCGTAGATGCGTGCTCCTAGGACCTTATAAAATATGTCTTGATGAAAATGGTCTCACGAAACACATGGCTAATAAACATTTCACTGAAAAATTCAATTTTCACAAGCTATAAATTTTTAGTATGATATTTTGGGTATTTCCTCTCATCAGTGTAATTTTAAATGGAACTGGCCTAAGCCTAAACTTTTTAGTTCGTTGATATGACTAAATTTTAGGTTTGTTTGTTTTGAAGTCTTTCAACATCATCTATCCAGAGACAAAACAAAATAAAAAACTCTTCTGGAAAAATTGCTGTAATCTTGGTACTGAAGCAGAGGGAATTTTCCCTTTCTTTCATCATCTTCCAAACTGAATTCCAGGAAAGCTTCTGTAGTTTCATTTTCTCTGTCACAAACTCATAGAAATTCATGTAGAAGAAAATGCCATGTATTAAGACAGTTTCTTCAAAGGGGAGAGATCGACAACATGAAGAAAATGTGACCCTTACTCAGTAGGATTCAGACTGGGTATGGGTGAGTATCTGGCTTACACAAGGTAACTCAGGCTGCCAAAGGTAGGCAGGGAATCATAAAATCATAGACAGTTTTTGGCTGGAAGGGACCTTTAAAGGTCTTCTAGTCCACCCCCTCTGCCATGGGCAGGGACATTTTCTACTAGACCAGGTGTTCTCAGAGCCTCATCCAACCTGACCTTGAACACTTCCAGAGATGGGGCACCCACAGCTTCTCTGTTCCTAGTGCTTCACTACCATAATAATAAAAAAAAAATGTTCCTTATACCTACTCTGAGCTGACCTTCCTTTAGTTTAAAATCATTACCCTCTGTCCTATTGCAACACACCCAGTTAAAAGTTTGTCGTCATCTTTCTTATAAAGCCCCCTTCAAGTACTGGAAGGCTGCAATTAATTTCTCCCTGGAGCCTTCTCTTCTCTGGGCTGAACAATCCTGAAACTTTAACCCTCTTCACAGGAGAGATGCTCCCTCCCTCTGCCTGTGTCTGTGGCCCTCCTTTGGAACCATTACAACAGGTCCATGTCTTTCCTGTTCTGGGGGTCCCAGAGCTGGACACAGCACTGCAAGTGTGGTCTCAGCAGAGCAGAGGGGCACAATCACTTCCCTTGAGCTTCAGGCATAACAAGTAAGGCGAGGGGTTTATGTGCCCTGTAAAGCTGATGCAGAGCAGTCTTGTGCTGAGCATGGGGGCTGCTGGTCACTTCAGTGTGTCCCTGAGGTCAGACATCAGACTCAGGACTGCTCATTAGCTACTGCCACTTCCTTGGGAGGCCAAACCCTGAAGAGCTGTGGCAACTTCTTGCAAAGAGGCCTCTTGACTGAGGAATTCAGCTACTCTCTTCAGATAGTCAGCACTCAAAGCCACAGCTAAAAATTGCCTTCCTGAGGTCTGATTAAAATCCTGAGATAAATCTATCACCACTGCTATGAAGTCAGCAGTAGATTTTTGCTTATTTATTGACTTTAGTAAGTCTAGTTGGTGTCTGCAATGTTTCTTACAAAGTCAGAAGCAACAACAAACTCTGCGGGGTAGGATTCAGGTTGTGATTAAGGCCTTCAATTTTAAATGCCCTCCTGAATGTACTCATGTGTGGTCTATGGTGTCTAGCCTGCCCTAACTAAGGCAAGGGGTAGTCTTACGGTGGGGAAGCCTGGAAACAGAGATTTGGCATGTCCTACACCTATGGCTGGCTAAGTCAGTCACCCTGGAGCTCAGGGAGTTTTAAATTTCACCCTCTCTTGTGAAGTTCACTGTTTCTAACTTGTAGCCTTACTCTACTCAACTCCTCAGATATTAACAGCATCTGTAACCCCTCCCTACACAGAAGATAGTACAACACAAAATTAACAATACTGTCTATGAGTGATTGTACTTAGCATGATTGTTCCGAAAGTGTAATAGCATCAGAGATGTGATTGTTCCACTACAAAATATTCTTAAATTAGAAATTACTCTACAGTTTAATGGAGGAAATGTTATTTTCTAAGAATGATATTGTACTGGCAGAAAGTTGCATGAGAGCTTCTTCTTTCCCCTAGAGAACTGGTCCTTTGGATCTACTAGACAATAAAAAGTGAATAAGCTGGATTATAATACACATATGTGGATTTCTAAAAAATGTAAATAGATAAACCACATTCTGAAAATCAAATAATGCTAGAACAAATCTGTTATTTTTAAATGCTCCTCAACTTTTTTCTTTTTATGTCCCAGTTTTAAGCAAAGAACTTAAATATCTTTAGGATAACACAGTCAGTGTTATAAAATGATAAATACTATGTTCTTTGTTTCAGTCAGCCATTGATCCATCTTGTTACCAAGGTGGGTTGATATTAATAAAATGCAGCACTACAACAAAGTGAGGTACACAGAATTCTGTGAATCTGCGCTTCTACATTTGAAACGATAAAATTATGTTAGCTTCATTGGATCACCTAAATGTAATTGTATGTGATCATGACACATGACTTTATTAATCACAACGGAAGAAAATGTTTGCTGCAAAAACCTTCATCTAGCTAAAATTTATTTGGACACTTCAAAAATCTGCAGCTCCTGTGGCATAGTGGTTTTCTGCCACAACATGAGCTTTGTTTTTTAACTATTATAATGAAACAAACCTTTTCCTACCTGATTTAAATTAGTTACTCAGCGAGCTAATTACTTCCTTTTCCCATCTATTCATTTTCACTCCAGGATAAGTGCACTTATATTAACATGAGATAGTAAAATGAAGCAGAGAGTATATTTTCCTCAATGGGGAAAAAAATAAAAGAAAAAAAAGCCTGGAAAAGGTTTTTGTTGTTTCTGCTAAAATTGCTCCAAGGCAAATAATGCTAGGTTTTGATCACTGTAAATAAACACAAATTTTTTTCATTGATACTTGGAAGTTTTCCTGATGAAGAATAGTTTTTGTTGAAGGAATAAACTTTTTGGAAGACATTAACTTTTAAATTAGTGTTAGCCTTGGGCAATAATTAAAGAAATTAGTGGTACTCCTAAAACTCCATCATTCCCTTTGAAACAAATCAGACAAATATTTTTTAATATATTTTCAGCTAATGGTCAAGCAGAGAACAGTAATGTAAAACAGAAATTGCTTTCCATGTGAATTCTGTGGTAGTAGTTCTGTCTGAAAAGCATTCTAAGCTCTTGCAGTAGAGTTCAAAGAACATTCTCGTGTTTGAGAAAGTCAGAAAACATCAGGATGACATCACAACAGAGAATTTTGTTATGATTTTACTAAAACTTCTTTTGGAGAGCTTCAAAATTTCAAAAGAAGTTTTAATTATTAAAATATGTCTGGGTTTCTTTTAGTTTATTCTTATTTCTGTAGAGACAAACTGATATGGAGCAGGGACTTGCATGAAGAAGTTTTCTATTTGACAGTGTAGTTGTTTATGATACTCTGTAAATGCTGACGTGATCTGTTATACTTACATGCACCCACTGGAATGGATATTTATTTTTCCTTAAAACTACTCATGCATACCCTTGGGATGCACTTAGGAACTTTCAGGATTTTGGTTTCCTTTGGTAGGCTTGGAGTCTATGACTTTAACTACAACATGTTGCATTTGCTAGCAGACACTGAGGTACCATAATTCACTTTCATTTTCAGTCACTATTTGGAGCTGACCTGTACTTTGCAGTTAAGAGCTAATTTCAATTAAATTTCCTTTTCACTTTACAGAAACATATCAAATATTACTTAGCTTGACTGCACTTTAATTCCATTGTGTCACACTTCCAATTTTTATATTATCTCCTCCATATGAATGTAGACAATAAAATATCCGAAACCCCTATACTCCAGAATGCAGTTACATTTAATATCTTCTTATTTGCAGTAAAATGCACAAAATCAGGAAATTTAAATTACTGGTTAAACAGCACTGAGTTTACAAAATTTCAAAGACTGTCTGGGAGATAACTGTGTATTTTACTTGGAATAAAATGTTTAGCAAGAAGGCTTCATTTTATGGGTGCACAAAAGCACGAGGTCATTATTTTAAAAAGGAATAAGAAAGCAGGTAATATGTTCTTCTGAAAAAGCTTTCATAAATACTTCAGAAGTTGGAAAATACTGAAATATTCAGTAAAGAACATTCATCATCCAGTGAATCTTAAGATACTAGACATGAAAAGGTGCCATACAGACACCCTTAAATTATAATTAAATGTAATGGCATTTACATTCCAAAAGGCAGGATTAAAATGCTCCTTAGGCCCAAGGAAAACTCTTCATTATGCTTTTGATCACATCTTTACAGTCACACTGGCAGACCATTTACATTTGACAGTGAGAAGATTTAATACATGGAATGTCAGTAGTTGAGTGAATCACCACATCTAGCTCGAACACTAGTGATAAATGCTCAAAGTTACATGGCTTTTGAAACAGACTGACCTAAAATGTCTCTGTCTTTTAAAAATACTTCATAAAGAAGGTCTTAATAAACTTTCACTAGATCTGCTCTGCCATCACAGTTGCATCATCCTACAGTCTGGGCTTGGACTGAGTCACAGTGCTATGTCATATTGCAACAATATATTCTCATGTTCAGTTTAGTAGCATGAGGCCATACTTTAATCATAAAATTGAATTTTAACTATATAAAATAACCCATTAGTAAATACCAGCAAGTGAGTTTCATGTTATAAATCATGAATAGATAAATTTTGTCAACTTGTCTTTCTTAGAAGTTAGTCAAAAGCCTTTACTGACATTTGAGGCACAGAGTAATTGACTGGTTTGGGCTGGAAGGGGCCTTAAAGATCATCTAGTTCCAACCCTCGTGTCATGGGCAAGGATGTCACTCACTAGATCAGGTTGCTCAGCGCCCCATCCAGCCTGGCCTTGAACACTTCCACGTGTGAAGGAAGCAGATTCATTACTGAAACCTCTGTAATTTAAAAACCAAGATATATATTCCTGGCAGTTTTCCCAAAACATTATTTTTGAGCTAGATGAGATATTAGAAACATTTTATAAGTAATGTATTTGCTCAGTATTGCTGTTACAGAGAACAGAATCACCAAAATGCCCACAGATACTTCAGTAGCCCGGTCCGTTTTAAGAATGTTTTTATCAGAAAGTGGGGAACATTCTGAAATAATATATAGAGTGCAGAGGGGATAATTCATAATATTTCCAATTAGATTTTAAAATGTCCTTTTTGCTTTTAATCCCAGAATCCCATTTTACTTGATGTCTTAAGGCTTTGCTCTGACATGTTGCAAAAGTAGGCCAGGACCCAAATGTTGGATCCAAACAGGTGGAAATTTTGGATTCAGAACTACTGCATAGTTAGGGATAGGCGCTTCTTTCCCTCATAAACTGAAGTGAAACAGCTGTGAAGAAACCCTGAGCTTCGATGAACAAGATAGAGATGACTGTGATTTAATTGAATTGGACTCTGTATCTAGCTTGTATTTCAATTCTAATATTGATCCAACATCAATACATGTCCAAATTTAACCATTTTTAAAAACTCTTGAATTATTGCCACTCTAAAATGTTGGCTTTTTCATCTGAAATTTAATAACTTGGCATTCAATGATACTTAGCGGTATCACAGATACTTGATAGTGATGTCTAACTAAAGAAGTAAAAGAAAAGTAGCACTAAATCTTCATTTTGAAAATTGAAGTCTTTCAAATTCTTTCTGTTTTTATGTTACTTTGACATAATTATAAGAATTTATGATTTTTACCATATAGAAGCAGTTAGTGAAACTGCTAGTACTTCATGTGGTTTCAGGAATATTGGCTTGGCATAGGACTAACTAGTAAGTATATATATTTTCATCTTGTGTGAAGGATTTGTGATGTGATTGCAAAAAATCCTGCTGGTTTCAGTAAGAATTTTATGCACTGTATACATAGCATAAAGCTCTCTTGTTCCAATTATTAAAGCTTATTTATCTGTCTTGTTTTATTATTTGAAGTTTTGACATTCTGGACTTTTACCACAATGCTTCGGGTTCTGTAAATTTTTTAAAGGGTTTTAAGTTGGCAGATAATATTCTATTTCCAAAATAATTTTCAGTGTAAAATGAAGCAAATGGACTATGTATTGCTGCTAGGCCAGAGATAAAAGAAGGAAGCTGGAGTTTGAGATGGAGATCTCTTTTAAGCCTTAAGTTTGAAGCAGGATTGCATATGGATTCCCACAAAATGTGACTATCATATAATTGTTGATGAGTACAGTATTGTTTTGCTTCCTAGATTATAACAGCAAAAAGAAAAGTATCTATCTCTTAATGTAAAAATTCTCTCTAGAAGTCTAGAGTTGTGAATATTCTTTTATTGAGATAGAAAGAAAAAAATTGAAAAAAATCTGCAAAATGTAAGAAAGTTGTCTCTATAATTTTTATTTTTGATTTTTACATACTATTTGTCTTATATGAATGACAGATACAGGTGAGTAAAGATTACCTTTCTGCCTTGCTGTTCTTTTTCAGATGCCAGCATTCAATCAAGACTTGAAATTTATTTTCTGAGTCAGAGACCTGTGAAATTTGAATCAAATTCTTCAAAAGTGTCATTCTAAATATTCATGAAACACACCTGAAGAAACTGTCATCATTCCTTCAGGAGTTTCACCATTAAGAGAAGGTAGGTATCTGAAGAGAGTGCTCTTGGTCATACCATCTCTTCATATTCCAGGAAATTAAATTCTACCCTTCTCACATTTTAATACATTGATTCTTTCTCAAAATAATGCAAATTGTGAGAAAGAGGGTTCTCTTTTTCCAGGAGATAGTTCTCTTTTTTCAGAGAAATGAAAAGAAAGGAATGAAATGAAAGAATGAAAAAAATGAAAAGAAAGAAAATGAAATTAAAAGAAAAGAAAAGAAATGAATGAATGAAAAGAAAGAAAAAATGTCAAATAATTTTTTTTATGAAGTATGCAAGAACACATGCACTTCTTAATGAAATTTAATAATGCATTTCTTAATTTCTATTTTTTTCCCTTCTAATCAATTTATAATAAAATCTATTTACAATTTATGAAGTGAATACAACGTTCTCTAAATGTAGTTTCCAGTCTGACATTTATAAAAAGCTTGAAGGAGTTGGGCTGGGTTTTTTACCCTTGTTTTACTTGTTTAAATTGTAAAAGTAATGGAGTGATGTCAGAGATGTAAGAAAAGTTCTGTGATCATTGCATCCATTAAAATAATAAGTGCATGGAAGTGGTGGCTGACATTCTAACCACAAGCTCACAGCTTATACAGGAGCCGTGGTGAAGACACTAAGTGTGTGTGCATTGTACCAGTTAAGAACACATCTGCAAAGGCTTTAGAGCATGAACTCAACCATCAGCAATAATTTAGTGCCTGAATTTAAGAGAAATTTGTTCATAAAAGAGAGAAGAAAAGAGATCTTCAGTATTTTGCTGCACTTTGATGAAAATTCAGCTTTTTTTAGCGGTCTGGGATTTCTAATGAAGACAAGATGAATTTCCTAGATAGATAGAAATGAATCCAGCATAGATGGATTCAGTCTTTCACTAATAAAAAATATTGCTAAACAGACTTAAAAAGTGAATAAAAAACTTTATTGTAGTCCTTGGGACAAAATTTGATCCATAGCTATGAGGAAATGAAACATGCCTTTGTTCTTGCATGTTATCCCTTGGTTAACTGCACCATTTGGCTCCTCTAGCTGGTCTCTAAGTTCCTAACACACAGGAATTGCTTTCTCCTTAGTCACTGCTATACCGTGACTGGCAGAAGAGAACTGAACTGCAGTCACCCCAACACTGACCCACTGTTCAAACTACAATGCTTAACTGTTGCCAGACCACGTTAGAAAACTGCGTATATCTTATTAGCAGCACTGCATAGATTGCGTTATCTGAGGAATATCAATTATAGAATTTAGATGGGGTGTATTAACAGGCTATTCCACAATCAGTGCAGAGCTGTTTCATACGCAAGTTCAAGCGAGTCTTGAACTTGGTCTTTAATTTGTTGTCAAGTATTCCATACCTGGCAATAACAGGTAGGCATTTGCAGAATCAAAATGCAGCTATACTTCTCCCTGCAGCCCTGTCTGTAGCTTCTTACTTGCTGGGGTTTAGTTTTGTTGTATTTCCCATTATGACATTGTATTTTGGGGGATACATGAGGTAATGGGGAAATCTGCTCGTTAAAACCCATAATTTAATAATAAGATGATAATTTTACCTAGGTTTTAGGCTACAGAGCTGACTTCTTGCACACCAGCACACTTTACATAACGCATGGCCACGGAACTGGACATGTATGTGGTCTTCTCAAGGCACATGCTGGACAGGATGTGCTGTGGTGTACTGTCACATGTAGGAAAGAAGGAGGTTTTTTTGCAAAATATAGGTCTGCTACTTGTTGGTGACCATGCATTTGCTGTTAGTACTAGATTTACCCACACATGTAAACTTAAACTTCATCTCATTAGGTTATGGTGTTTATGAAATATACCGAGATGCAGTAGGCATAGATGGCAGCAAAAAGTCATTAAGTCACTGGAATGAGTTCAGCAGAGGGCCACCAGGATGGCTGGGGCTGGAGCACTGGATGTAGGAAATGGTGCTGAGAGAACTGTTTTTTTCTGTCTGAGAAAGGGAAGGCCAAGAGGGGATCTTATTGCTGCCTTCCGTTACCTAATGTCTGGTTATAAGGAAGTTGAGACCATACTCTGTTTGGAAGTGCACAGCA
Organism: Cisticola juncidis; assembly: GCA_013400215.1. NCBI lineage: Eukaryota > Metazoa > Chordata > Aves > Passeriformes > Cisticolidae > Cisticola > Cisticola juncidis. Next base: position 1,229,869 of record VXBR01002800.1, on the reverse strand, counting down.
AAGGGACAAGAAGCAATAGACACAACAGAAATTCCAAATAGATATTAGGATTTATTTTTTTTTAATAATGAAAGTCATCAAACACTAAAGCAAACTGCACTGACTGCACTGAGACTGAGTAATTTCCATTCTTGGAGACTCTAAGAACTGGAAAAGCGGGTCTAGCTTTGAGGCTGACCTTGATTTGGGCTGGGGGCTGGATCAGACCACTTAAATTATTCTGTGATTCAATGAAAATCGATGTATGGATTTTAAGTAAAATGGAAAGCTGATTTTGCCTAACATTATTTTTTTTGTTTTCATTGCTGTGCTTACAATAGAATAGACAAAGTGCAGGTCATTGGTTATACTTGCCATGTAAATTTTCAGTACTGTGGGCTGGTATCCAAACTGAAAGGAAAAAATTATTCAGCAATGAGTCTGAACCTTTGGCAACAGCTCTATAATCCATTTGTTGGCTGTTTATTTTTCTGTAGATGTAGATTATTTTGCCTGAGCCAAAGATCTTAGAAATTAATTTGTAAATATGTGTTTTAACCTGGTTGCCAATAAAAGAGACAAAGTAAAATAAAATCAATGCATTAGGGAGAGATTCATTGATGTGAATGGCCTCATCTTCAAAACAGCCAGAAAACATCAGAAATAGCCCTAATGTACTTTAATAGAGTGAAAAGGATTTAGATTGTGACTGTTTCTATTAGACCTGATTTTTCTGTGACCTTTTTTTTCAGCTATTTTACTCCAGAAGTTTTCTTGTGAACAGAAAATATGAGATGACCCTGAAAAGTGAGCCATAGAATAGCACAGTGTACTTTCCTGTATGCTTTTACTAATTTTCACCTACTTCACTTCCCTGCTTCTGTGCGTAGGATCCTAACAGCAGGAAAACATTGTTTTCGCAGGAAAATGCATGATGTTGATGAAGAAAGAAAACATCAGCTCACCATCTGAATTCCTGTTAATGGTATCTCTATGTCTTGTGTGTTTTTTCAAGTGCTCAGGAGAATTGAGCCTGTCAGATACAGATGTCCATAGAAGCAGTTTAGTGAGATGATTGTGGAGAGATGTCAACAGCTGCAGAGTTCAGAAGTGCAAACAGATTTGGAACAGTGTCGTAGACACCTGGTTCTTCCTGGAGTCAGTGGGTCAAGGTCTCTCCTGTTTTGCATTGATATCTGTTGTCCAGCTGTTTGGAACAGAGGTGATCTGTTTGCATTAATCCTTACTAGATTTTTGAAAGAACAACAGATCATCACCTCCCTATGCATGAAATTACTGAATACCACACATACTGAAGAAACTGGGCAATTAGTCAGTGTGGGATTGTTTTTCTCAGTGTTAAATTCAATTTAAATGGTTTATAGTATTTTATAGTCAATATAGTATTCTGGAACTTATACTATGTATGTCTTTATGGATACATGAGGATTCAAAATGTAAGGGAAGACACAAGAGGAAATTCACATCTCTATTCAGACACATACTAATGTTAACACTGAACCACGGAGGGAGGGAATTAGATGTTGAAGCATAGCTGCAGCTGTGGAAGTGCATCCCCAGAACATGGTTGTAAATATTCTGTGCTCACAGGTCAGCTGGAGTTGTGACATCCTAGAAGGATTTCGGTCTTCTGAGGTGGGAATAGTGGAAGAAAGTAGTCCTGCCTGCCATATGCATTTCAGTAGGATGGAAGATCCATCTCCTTTTGCTTTGTCTCTTGATGACTCACACAAAAGTAACAAAGGCTCCTGAGGTCTCTGTGTAATTATCTTCCTCTCATCCTGGGAAGGGGCTGATCAGTGCAGAATATGGACACTGACAGTTTTCCTTCTGCTTCTGCATGGCAGAATAACACCTCAAGATCTGGATTTGGATGAAGGTTATGTCAAAGGTGTCCAGGAAAGAGTGGCTTTTGCTTGGACACTGTCAAAACACAGCTCTTTGGTGACCTTGATCATTTTTTATGCAGTATAAACTGAGTCTGTAGCCCTCAGAAAAATCCCTGGAAATACTTCCAGGACTGGATGGAAAAGCTCAACATTAAAGGATCCCTCACATCTGTTCTCTGTCACCAGCTTAAATTTAACCTATGACAGTAATGAATGAAAGTCCACGTGCTGTTTGGCCTGTGCAAAGACTCTGCTGTCATTTGTGTACATCACAAATGGCATTAACTGGCAGCTGTGTCAACAGCCTCTCCGAAGGAATTGGGAGTTCATCAGGCACATGGGCACAGTCGGTCTTTCCCTGGTAAAAAAATATCCCTTTCATATGAGGCACTTAAAGCCGAGTAGCATGGGGAAACAGCCTGGGAAAGCTTGCCAAGATCCTGCCTGGTCTCTGGCCATGACAGTAGTTGCATTGCCGAGTGCCGCTCTCGTTCAGCGGCAGTCGCGGCGCTCCCCTGCCTCCACAGCAGCCACGGTGACAAGGGCTGTGCTCCCTCAGCAGACACGTGCAGACACTTGCAGAGCTGAGCTCTGCTTTCGCCTATCTCTAGGCAAAAGCAGAACTACCTGCCTGAAACTGAAAGGAAGAAAACTGTAAAACTGTTACTGTAAGGCATTTTCTCTTTCCCTGCCCTCGTTTCTGCTGGTTTTTAATTGTTGCACACTTGCAACTGTGAGTGTTTTTGTGAAAGCAACCACATTCCATGAAAAAGCTTTCATGTGACACACTTAAAGTAATTTCATGGAACAGTTCTGTATTTTAAGTTTATTTCTGGGAGGCATCCACCTATGGGCTCTTCATTGTTTGCATGTAAAAATGCAGTGTGAGAGGTATTGCTTTACCTTGTTTCCCCCTTCTAGATTCTTTACTTCACAATTGCATTTTTTTCAGTCATTCAGCATAAAAGTACCTGCATTCCTTCTGTGCTATGTGGAGGGCCCTTTAGAGCACTGGAGCTTACCAAAGAGTGTGTTTATTGAAAGTTTTGGTGCACTGAAGCTGATTATGCCAGCCCTGTTTCCCATTCCCCCTCACTGATGACTATATAAACTTATTCTAGAAAGTCACTCACTACCCCTGAGTGATACTCCTAAAAGATTTAACACTTACAAATTTTTTTTCAAGAAAGATTGGTGATTCTACCTGTATTTGTGTACCACATTCCTAAGTTGTTTGTTGAATACCATGATCATAGATTTTGCCAAGGGAAAAGGAAGACAATGGCTGTACTGAAGACGTGATACAGAACTGATAGTATTACAGCAGGAGGGTTCTGCATAAACTGAGGAATTTTCCAACTCATTCCACTGAATTTCTACAAGTTCTCAAGAAAATCACTTTAAGTTCTATGCCTACATGCTGGCCCATAAATTTCTGTCTTGGTTTAACTCCATCTGGCAACTAAGCCCTAGATAGATGCTCACTCACTCTCCCCTGGTGGGATGGGAGAGAGAATTGTAAGGGTCAAAGGGAGAAAACTCATTGGTTGAAATAAAAAGACCTTTAACAGGTGATGATCCATATCAGATCCAGTCCTGATCCAGTGCGTTGGACTAGATGATCTCCACAAGTTCCTTTTGACATGATTCTCTGATCTGTAGACAGTAAGAAAACTGCCATTGTGAGAAATAGAAATCCATAAACGATTTGTCCCACCTACAAAGCATCTTGTACAATAGTTAAAGTGTGTCTCTGTTGCCTCATAAAAAAATTACTTCATTACAAACTCATACAAGCAGGAGAGAAAGCTATCAAACCACTGTTTAAGCATGGGATCACTTCAGCAGTCTGATTGCTGTACATTATACCTACAATTATATTTCAATAAAAGGATAGTTTGATTCATCTACCACAAGAATAATTCCTTTAATCTTCTCCATTAAACACAAATGAAAAAACAAAACTCTGACATTGTGTAATTCTCTGTCTGCTGGAATTTTCTTTGGTAAGTGGAAAATTCCACTGTAAAAATCAGACAAATTTAGTATTACCATTTTCTTTACCATTGCATGTTATTTTGATTTATATTTCCTTTAAGCAAACACTATTCTTGAGACTGAAAGTTCAAGGAACATCAGTTGGACAGGATTGCACTGGCTACCGTGTCTCAGCAACTGATCCAAAATTTGAGTCTGTGGAGGAAAACAAGTAACTCTTTAATAAGAATTTACTGTTATCTGTTAGGAACAAAATATCTTGGTTTCCTGGAATCTTGTACATGGGAAGAAGATAGGTCTAAAGAAGTCCAAAGGTTACACAGTGGCCACAGAAATTAGTACATATTTTTTTCTTTCTTTTCCCAACTCAAACCAAAATCCCAGCCAAGAACTTTGAAAGTGATATGTGTGTCTTAATTTCCCAAAGTTCAGTTTCTTGTATCTTTAACAAACTTGATTTTAGAAATGAAGTAGCCTGTTTTCTAACAATGAAAATTCTTATGCCTAAATAGTGATGACCCAAATTAGGACATTTAGAGACACTGGTCACTTCAGAAAATCCTAAGAATATTGTTCTCTAATAACATTTTTCCCGTGACCTAGAAAGAAAATTGTGCAGTTACTACCTCCTTATCGATTTTATTTTTAGGAAAGTCAATGCTCAGAGGAGATAATGTATAGGACTAATTATATGTGAACTATACATTGGCATTTTATTATTTTATTTCATACTGGAACTATAATGTCTTCTTATGATTACTAATGCAAAAATGCTCTTTATAAAGTACCCCAAATAAAAAAACAGGGCTTAAACTTTTGTTCATGTCTCATGCCAAGGCTTGTGAAATCACAAAATATGGGGATACCATTATTTTGATTGCTTTAGAAACATTCTGGCTTGCATTTCTTTAATTTTCAGCAGAACTTAAACTTCTAAAGTATGTGATGTTTGTGGTCTTTTACATGGCGTCATTAGCCAGAGTCTGTGGACACTTGTGGTTAGTTTCATGAAGTCCATTTGTTAGGCACTATGTAGCACAGTACAATTAACTTATGTCAGCTAAACAAAAAAAGGCAAATTTTTATTCAAGTATTTTTTAATTAAAAAATGTCAGACTATTCCTTCTCCAGAGTTCATTCATGCAAAGAAAACAGCTAATATTTTAGACCCATACCTAATACAGAAAAAAATTAATTTCTAAACCTGGAGTAACACAAATGTGGGTACAATCCTTTTGGGGCTTTGTTCCTGTTTCCTGCATAAAAGCTGTAATTTCTGTAGTATTCTTCCACCTCTTATTGCTTGTGTCTAGACATAAATTGACCATAAAACAATATTAATATTGTATATTGCCTCAGTTAAGAGTTTTTGTTTGGCATCAGGAAAGAACTTTGAACATTTTAATGGTACTTTCTGTAGCACAGTAGTCGTGAATGAGTTTATTTTAATATAGGAATAAATTGGTTACTGAAGGTATTTTTATTATGCATCTCCTTGTAATTTTTGCCAAATAAACAAAATATTCCTCAGATAATTGGCCTATTAGTCTGTCACTTTCTAACTATTTTTTCTATGCAGAATTAAAGGGCCCATAAATCCTAAATTCTTTATTAGCTTGCTGACTTTGCAAAGTTTGATGGTAAGTAAACTGGCATAGCATAAAAGCTCCTATTGAAGGAAGACAATATGTCTTTTTGTATCGACTTCTGCATGATTCAATTTTCACTAAGTATCACCATGACCTTTATAACAGCACTGTGAACTTTAAAAGCCAGTTTGCATGTGGTGGTTAACTTGCCCTTGTATAAATTGGTTCCACGAATTATGACCTAGCCTGTCCAGATTTGATAAATATGCAGCTGATAGTCCAATAATGAATTTAAAAGGTCTTCAAAAATGCTGAAAGCAATAATTAAACATTTTCAGAAGGGGTATATTAATGGGATTCATTAGAGGTAAATCACTTTTCAGTTAGCTTTGCAAACTATTTCAGATTTTTTAAATGAATGATGTTTCTTCTCTCTACATAAAAAACCCTCTTTGAGCCTTGATGTATAACTTTGAAAATTTAAAATCTGGTAACTAAATAAAACATAAGATATCTCTTTCTATCACCATAAATATTGCTTTTGACTCTAACACATCTTCTGTTTTTTTCTCATACAGACGGTATAGATACATCAGAATGCTGCAACGCCGATGGAACTTGCTTTAATACTGCAGACACTGAGTGTTCAGGGCTGATATTTGCACAAAAAAGTAAATCAGTACTGATTAGGCCTGAATTTCTGATCTAGGTGTTTAAAGATAGGAGGTGCAAATCTCTTTCCTGTAATGTTCATGTCCCCAGAAACTGTTGTGTAGTACAGACAAAAAATGGTATCTCCATCAATGTACTAATTAGATGATGGCTCTCAATCATGTGCAGATCATTTCCACAATTTCACTCTTACACAGATATTTTAAGCTTTTGTTTGTTTGTTTGTTTTGTTTAATGCAGGATGTTTTGGTTTAGTTTTTGTTTTACTTAAGTTACTACTAAGAAAATGACTCAACTGTGTTAGAACAGAAAACCTACAAATGCCTCTCACATGCATTGTAATTCCAAACATACATGCAAAATACACAGAGATATTATTTCTGGATATGTTAAGAAGAGAGTGAAAGACAGTTGTGTAAGCAAAATTAATTTCCATCTGTACTGCAAATTCTCTTAAAAAATCTCACATAGTTTGTCAAGATTCACTTCATCAAACAGTTGCAGTTCCTGAGGCTTAGTGGTGATGTACAAAGTTTTCTTTACTACTGTGCTCATGACATGTACAGAGCATTTCTTAAATTTTCACTGAATTCAGAAAAAATCTCTCTTCCTCAGAAGTAAACTTCTGAAATATGATTTTCTTTTCATTCTACTTCCCTCTTATTCCCCATGAATATACAGTATTAAAACCAGCCCCATCTGTGAAATAAAAAGGGTCTCTACAGTAGGACTGTGTGATTTATGCCAGGCAATTAAAATCAATTCCTAACCTACATGAAGCACTAAAAACTGAATTGCTCAACACACTGGGCTGTTGAGCACTGTGTGGTAGATTTTATTATGCCATAAGTGCTTTACTATACTGTAAAAAGGAGAAGGTAATTGCTATATACAACTAATATATTCAATTAGGTAAGGATAATGTTTAATAGAGCTTTTTGTTGGTTTCAGTTGCAACTTGTGAGTTCAAAAGAGAAGCTGGAGTTGGAGAATTTCAGGATGCAAAGTGCTCTAAGTATGACATCAGCTTCCACACCATGGCACCAAAGCGATCTTGCAAGGATGTGGTTAGTGTGTGCTTCTGCACTGGCTGAGTGGGATGGCAGTCCTTAATCCATATTGATTCACTCTGATCACTGGGATAACTGGAGGTTGTTACAATGGATTGAAAGAGTGCATATTTTTCCCAGCATGTGGCTCCTTAGACACAATCACATCCAGCTGTCTACACCCTGAGAGTAGATCCAGGAAAGTTTCTAGCTTTTAAGATAAGGCATGAGAACAGCCAAATATGATCACAAATTGTAGCAGCAGCTGCATCATGCAGACCCTAAGTCTTACCCTGTTATAGCCCTGTGCAGCTTGGTGAAGGCAGATTTCCCTACTTAGCAACTATTTGCACAGAATCTTGTAGTACTATAGGATACCTGGATAGATGTAACCTGGGTGTTTCCATGTACATTAAGAGGACACATTCCCCAAGGTGAGCATCTGCTGAATCTTTGCTTAGAAATACTGCTGAGAAACAGGCACTGGAGTTACCAGAAGATCTGTTTTTGAGAATTATTTTTTCAGTGCTGGCTAAAAACTGCACTAAAAAATAGCCCCAAGGAGAGATGAATAACCTTTTCTTGTCTCTTTCTATTTCTGTTTTATCTCCTTTCTAGCCACCAGTCTTGACAGGCCAGTCAGACTCTTCCAGCTTCTTCCTTAATCCAGCATCTCTAAGGTGCAAGAACATCTTTCATGTTAAATCTCACCACTGCAAAGTTCTAGCAGAATTTTGGGAGCTGCCAGTCAGGAGTGTTGCCTGGCAACTTACACTCATTCTATTTGGTACTTTAGGATTTCTTCCTCTTCTCACCTTCCCCATTTCTGGCTTTCAGCTTAATGCCTGAGGGTTAACAGGACTGGATTTGATAATAATGAATAAAATAAATTAAGAACATACACATATCCTCACAGCAAAGTAGTCTGTGCAGTAAACCCATTTGTCTCTCTAGAACTAATTTTTCAATGGTCACTGATAGGATGCTTATACAGTAACATGTGCAATTTATAGCATTTCCTCTGGAAAGATATAGATAAAATTAGATGGGTTCAGCTTCCTTTTTTTTTTTTTTTTTTTTTGGTTTTTTTTTTTTTTTTTTTTTTTTTTTAAAATTTTTCTTTTTTTTTTTTTTTTTTTGGTTGTAGTTGTTTGTTTTTTTTTTTCCTAAAAATTTACCTGTTATTTAGGTTTTATTGCTCACTGGAGGATAGAAAAAAAAGCAAAAGGGAAGAGGAACAGTCTCCAAGTTGCTTTGTGTGCAGAAGTGTTTTACATATAAGCAAATTATGACTGAGTCACCAATATGCTGGATTTACTTTCAGCACAAAGGAGTTTATACTTAATTATCAATATTCCTCAAATTAGGATCTTCTGCTGACCATGGAAATTCAAGTGTGTCAGTGCAGCAAGGCGTTAGTCTGTTTTATCACCCTGCCTATTGACAATCCAAAGGCGTCCTGGTGATGCTGACGGGGAGCAGTGTCTCTGTTCTAAAATTGGACTCAAGTAGCAGAAGGTCTCTTGCAGCCTTCTTACCCTGGAGATGCCAGAATATGAGTTGGATGTCCCTTAAACTGCCTGACAGAGAAGGCATTTCATTCCTGAGCAGGCAGACTGTGCAGTCAAAGCATTCAGTGGAGGGAGAGAATCAAGCACTGAGCATGAGCTACTCCCTGCCTCCCACAAGGATCTCCTTTTCTAGCCAGTTAATTTCCAAGATATTTTTGTTCAATGCCATTCTCCTCCTCCACCAAAAGACTGGGTCTCAAGCCAAAAATTCAGAGAGTCCTCTATAGTCTGCTCCATTAGGCACAACAATAACCTAGTGACAGAATAAACAACAATAGTGATAGAACAACAATAACGTTCTCAATGACAACAGTGCTGCCTGCCCATCATGGTTAAGTAGATACCTAATGCCTTGAAGAAGTTAAGGAGACTGAAGGAAGGGTGCAGTTTTCCTCTTGAAAATATTTCCTGTGTGCCACTCTGTGGGATGTTTCAGGCTTGTCTCTGAACTAGAATGACTGGTGTTACCTGCATGATATTTGAGGCAACATCTGGGAGTTAATTATGTTTTATTAGCAACTGTGCCCTGCTTCTTGTTGCCACATCTATGCTGGTTTCAGCTCTGTTATTGTCAATTCCAGAAAGCTCCCTTGCAGGTGAGTCCATAACTGCTTCTGCTAAAGGATGCAGTGAGTGCTCAGGCTCCTCATCACCTCTGTCTGGTCCCCTCCAGCCACTCCACCAAGCCTTATGGGAGCACAGACATCATGATTAAGGATGGTAACACAAGCAGCAGTTCAATGAAAGTCTCTACATCAGGTCAGGGAAATCAAGTGTACATTTCTGCTGTACATTTTGTTCAATCTGTGTCTAATTAGTTTATTTTGACTTGAATAAAGTGTCCTGATCTCACCAATCTTTTTCCTTGTCCAATGGAGGCTTTTAAACACCAGTGGAAACAGACTGTGATTGTCTCTTAGATCCTTTCTGCAAAGACTTTGAAAGGTGCAGCAGGGCTGAGGCTCAGGCTGAGAACAGAGATCCACACCCCACAGATCACTTGCTCCAGCTGAAGGGGGACAACAGGAGGGTCATGTAGAAACCACTTGCTCACAACAGGCTGAAAGAGGATCCAAACTCATCGTGAAACAACCTTTCCAGGCATCTCTGGGCAGGGGAACTAAAGCAGTCTCACAAAGTCGCTGCTAAAAAGCATTGCAGTCCCTAGACCTGCTTCTGTCCTCCCTCTCTGAGGCTTTTGGCGGGCAGGGACAGGCACACAGAGGAAGAGGGGAGTGTGGAGGGTAGTGCTTTCAGCCTCCATTGCTTCCTGCTTTTAGCAGAATTTTGTTGGATGCAGGAATGGGTGTTAGCAGGAAGGTTAAGAACAGGTCTGTCTAAGAGTAGAACTTTGAAAGTGAGCTTCTGCAGCAGGAAAGTGTCCTTGGCTCTGTACATGAACTACCTCGTCTGGAGAAAGGGAGGGAGTGGGGAATGGACCATGAAATAGTCTGAATCTGAATGCAATCATAACATAACTGGCCTGCTCACTGCTGGCAGCAGTAAGCTCTCATTTCATAAGGTGAATCCAAAAATCTCTGGAGAGATTATCACTTTCTCAGGCTGTTACTATGTATGTGTATACATACAAGAGAAATATATATTTCAATATAATACATATATTCTTACAGTTTTATAAGAAAGTTGCAAATTGTTTTTGAAAGGAAAAAAGCTATTCTTTCACACTGTTGAAAAATACTTTACATTTCTCATTCTCCAAGATTTTGCTAGCACACAAAACATTATTCTTCTCCTAGTGTCCAAGTTATCTGTGAGAGCTGATGACAGTAAACTGCTGGCTATCTCCATTCAGTGGCAAAGACAATTACTGGTCTTTGCTACTTGTTCTGTTTTCATGGGAAAGGGTTCAGAAAAGTGAATTTTCAAGTGTAGTAGTCCAGGACTTTCTTTGTATATGGTTGAAGAGGGAATACAGAGTCCTGGGTCTCCACGGATAAGGGTTGAAGAGCTTGGGCTGAATGTCTGGCAGAATAGGGCCAAGTAATTTCAGGGAATGGTAAGCAGAGGAAGTGAGGGTATAAATGAAAATATGCTTGCATATACATTTAGAAATGAGCACTATTTGATCTTCCTTGTATCAGAACCACTGTGCTTATGAATAAGGGATTCTTTTCTTATTTAGTACAGAAATGGTCTTTGTACTCTTTTATGTCAGTTGACTCCATGCCCTGTGTTTAAGATGCCTCAAGGCTAGAATAGTTGTTTTCCTAGAGTCATACAACAGTACACATTTCAGCACCAATTCAACTTAGCTCAAAAAGCTGCAGTACTACTGGTCTGGAACTAATATACCCAATTGTATTTTTCCTCTGTAGTTAGAGTTTGGTCTGTGGAGTACAAGCTCTTTAAACTTAGTTACATTTAAACTTGCACTTGAAAAGTAAGAAAAAATATTCTTGTATATCTGTGAAAATCATCTGACAAGAAACCCAAGTATTTGGTTCTCTGATGTGAAAAGGGCAATATTTTGCACAGCTGGAAAGTAATGATAAGTGTCTTCCCTTTTGGAGCATTTCTCAGGTCTACAGAAGCATTAGTTTTTCTACACAAAGGGGAAAATTGATGTTGTCATGCAATGAGTCTTGCAAGAACTGTTTCTGGATTTCTTCAGGGAAAGGGTTGTGCTTTTTTCTATTGGTACATTCAGATACAAACTGAAAAAGGCTAAGTGTAAGGGAAGGGGCTTAAAAACAAATTTGAAGTACAAAAAAATTAATAGATTGGGTGAGTGTGGAAAAATTCTGACAGACTATGTAATTAAAAAGGTTTATTTACCTTCTTCTCTGTGACCAGAAGTATAGAAAGCCCAAAGGGAGGAGAAGTGGAATGAAAAACAATATTCTGTTAATAACCCAGCTGGTACAAAGGAAGTGTCTGTGAGAGAGAGCAGAGGGGAAGTGGGAGAACACTGCCTGCTGTCTCCACATTTCCTAGTAAAAACGTACCAGAATATTATGCCTATACTCCTTCTAACTCCACGTTCTGGGGAGATGCTGTCAGCACCTTTCATGACCCAGTGCACTCTGAGTCCCAGCCCCAGTAGGTCACTAGTCACAGTATGCTTTTGGTGGATGTTTTGTCTCCAGGGGAAGGCACAGAACCTGAGCCTTTCATTCCTTTCTTTTCATATTTTTGAGCCATAACCTGTTCGCCGAAGTCATTGTTGTCATGGGATTTCCTTTTAGTGACCACAAACTGCATTGCCGATGGCACATGTTTTGCCACTAAGCAATTCTTACAGTTTTCTGCAGCCAATGGAAAGTGTGTTGCTAACAAGGACTGTGAACGGGGCAAATTATTTTGCTTTTGCAGGCTAGAAGATTTGAAAATGCTGAGGCAACTTCCTATCGTCAGAAGCACATTTGTGATTGATTTCTGTTCAGGATTAACTGGACAGCATACTGAGATAAGTTCATTCAAGAAAAGTTAGATCTAGATCTAAATTCTGATACTGTGTTATTTCCTTCTGTTTACAACTGGCCAGTAGATTTATCCAGAAGATTTGAGGTAGAGGTGGAACTGAATGGCCTAGTAATAGGAATCTATTGTGTCATGCCAAGGTCTTCAGCATCTTCCTTATATTAATTGTCATGGTGAATGTGTGATTGATCACCGCCCATCTATACGGACCCAGTGGTGATGAGGATGTGGGGGATTGTGAGATCTAAGGAGAAAGCAGCAAGCTGAAAGGCAGCTAGTGTAGTTTCCCAGATTGTGTTGATTTAAACAAACATGGCTCTTGCATGTAGCTGCCCAGTGCTTTTGAAGGTGAAAATGCAGACATGGATATCCTCTTCCTTTGATTTTCATTTTGCAATCTCCTTCAAGTTGGCACCGAAGTTTGATGGCATTTTCAGCATTCATTTAAATAGATTGAAATGACTCTGAGCCACTCCCCTGTAAAAACTCCCCAGTTTGGAAAGGCATGGGGCAGTCCTGCTAAAAGCCAGAAAAAAACCCCCAGAGAACAAAGAACAGCTACAATAAATAATAATGTTCTGAAAATAAATTACCAGAAAGACTGAGAGCCTGCCACCATAAACATTATTTTACAGGAAATGACAGTTCCTTGAAAATATTGAGCATAATTCTCTAAGGGAGAGAGAAAAACAACAAACCCTTTTCAATTTTAGAATTGCCAATGATGTCAAGGCTAAACCATTTCTGTCTTGTGATTTTGACTAGATGGTGTCTGAATACAAGTGCATCAAGAATATAAATGTAACTCTTCCTGTAACACTGGATCCAGCAGCTCTCCTTCAAGCATGGCCTTTACAGTGTGAGTGTTGATTATGTGCCATGGTTTAATCGCAGCTGGCAATGAATTTCCATCCTGATGTCCACTTATTCTCCCTTGGTGGGATGCATGAGAGAATTGGTAGGGTAGAACTGAGAAAACCCATGGGTTGGGATAAAGACAGTTTAAAGGTAAAGCAAAAGCTGTGCACTCAAGCAAATGAAAGAAAGGAAGTTATTCACCAAGTTCTATGGGCAGGCAGCAGTTTAGCCATCTCCAGGACAGCAGGCCTCCATCACACTTAATGGTAACTTGAGAAGACAAACACCTCTTCCTTCTTCTCCCAGCTCTATATATTGAGCATGATGACATACAGTATGGAATGTCCCTGTGGCAGGTTGGGGTCAGCTGTCCTGGCTGTGTCCTCTCCCAGCTTCTTGTGCACCCTCATCTTTCTCACCAAAGGGGTGGTGTGAGAGGCAGTAAAGACTTTACTCTATGTAAGCCCTGCTCAGCAATAACTAAAACATCCCTGAACGGCCAACACTGTTTTCCTCACAAATCCAAAACACGGCCCCATACCAGCAACAGTGAAGAAAATTAACTCTACCCCAGCCAAAGGCAGCACACCAAATCAGCAGCTTTTTAGCCTTATCCCAGCAGCTCATCTAGGAGAGACACAGCTGCACTGAACTCTTTGCTAAAGATTTCAATTTTGTTATAAAGACACCGCCCCTTCAAATATGCTACCCACATGTCTTGATGGTTGGCACCTGCATTTTGGGTTGGAGATCTGTCACTGGGTGCATGAGACAAGTAGGAAGGGGAGAAGAGGGCAAACTGGTGTAAACCCTGTCCTCTCCTTTTGAATAGGCTGTGTGACTGCAGAGGTCATGGATGGTGTGTATCCCTCCTACCTATGGGATGTTTCTAAGGTCACGCAATTTCACTCAGACACTCAAAAGGACGTAACAATTTCTGCCCCTCTTTCTTCATTAGACAACAATTTGTTTCTAAAAATTGGTTCTGAGCCTTGAGGATCCTGCTTGTGCCTTTCTTATGCTCAGGTAACAGTCAATTCTGGCACCTACAAGCTCTGCATTACCTTAGAAACTTGTGTTTTGCTAAACAGTCCAGCCTGTATGCAAGGAAAGTATAAAGCAATCATGGTTCATGAGGGCTTCACATCCTACTGTTAGACTACTTTACACATACATTTTTGATTAAGAGAACTACCACTTCCTCCACAATAGTGTGTACAAATCATTTGATTACTGTCTTTGTACAAGTTTTTCTTGCAAGAAATAAGCTTCAAAATAAAGCAAAGACAGGAGAGAATAAGAGAAAACATTTCTCTAATGAGGAGCTGAAGGTCATTCCTCTTATCTAGTCTGTTTTCATCTGCAAAGAGACATGCATCATATGTTTAATAAAATATTTGATCCCAGCCAAGGAGTTCCTATCCTCCTCCATGTGTTTTAGTTCTGTGCTCTGTTCACAAATAAGCAGAAGTCACTTTAATACGGGTTTGGGAAATGGTGAAGGAAAAACAGCCTGGAAGACAAGCACTGCAAAGTTATTTATTACACAATGGTTATTTTAAGAATATACAGAAGACGTGGAAGAAGGGGCAAGATTTTTTCCTTCTCAGGTATAATTGTAAACACAGCAGACAGGAAGAAACAAGGGAAGGGCAAAAAGGAGATCTCCCTGTCTTGTCCCTAGAATGATAAAACTCAGCTCAGCTTCCAATTTCCATGACATTTGAAGCATTTTATTCTGGATCTGCTCAGAGTGTTTGAGTCAGGCATTTCACTGTAGTTCTAGAGGCAGTAGCCCCAGGTCTAGGCCAAAGCCTACATCCAATTTGGTATTAGTTACCATGCCTGGTTACCTGTGCTTTGATATCCAAGGGGGTAGTGACACTGGTAGTATGGGTTACTCTTTTTTTTTTTGTCTCTTAACTACAAATGCCAACCTTTGATAAGGTGATAAAATATAAAGTTTAGCATTATGCTCAATTAGGTTCCTCTGTATCAAAGTAAAAATACATCGTATAATGACAGTAGAAAAATTTCATTTTTTCAAGACATATAAAAAATATGTCTTTTCTCCCTCTGATTTTCTCCTTTTTCTTTCTAATCCTTGTTTTACAGTAAAGAGATTTTTTATTTTTAAATTTGCTTTTGCCATTCTTCTGGAGGAAACTTGTACAAAAAAGATAGAATATTGCAATTGATATGTAAAATGCCACTGTGCTTTTCATAACTGTTCAGGATTTTTCTGAAAATGCAGGATAAGTGAGAAGAATAAAAGCTACATGATGAGGTTCACTACTGCGATATTGACCATTTGCAATTTTTGTAAAGTCCACGTGGAATTTTGCAAAAAAATATAGTCAACTTCATGGTTGCCCAGGTGGAATACACACTTGGATAATGTTGTGCCACTTAATTTTTCATTATAAGCCAGATTGCTCAAAATTCAAGAATTCCCTTAATGTCCAAACAAAACTGTGTTTGTAGCTATGTGCTTATCAAAACCTGTTGCCCTCTACCATTTCATTTTTATCATACAATCATAGAATGGCCTGGATTGGAAGGGTCCTTTAAAATGGTCTAGTTCCATCCCCAGTACCATGGGCAGGGATACCACTCAGTAGATCAGGTTTCCCAGGCTCTATCCAGCCTGGCCTTGAACACTTACAGAGATGAGACAGCCACACCTTCTCTGGGCAACCTATTCCACTGCCTATCACCCTCTGAATAAAGCATTTATTTCTAACATCTAATCTAAACCTACCCTCCTTTAATTTAAAACCATTGTCTCTTGTCCTGTTACTATTTTCCTATATAAAAACTCCCTCTCCCTCCTTTTTGGTAAGTCCCTTTAAGCCACTAGAAAGTCATAATGAGGCTTCCCCAGAGTCTTTTTTTCTCAGCATGAATAACTCCAGCTCTTCCAGCCTGTTTCCATCCCTCTGATCCGCTTCTTGCCCCTCCCCATGCTCCGTAACAAATCCACGCCATTCACGTGCCTGAGACTCTAGAGCTGGACACAGCAGTCAAGGTGGGGTCTCACCAGAGGGGAGCACAGGGCAGAATCATCTCCCTCAACCCTCTGCCCGTGCTGCTTTTGAAGTAGCCCAGGAGTGCACTCCGGGCTGTGAGTGCACATCACTGGGTCCTGTCCAGCTTTCCATCCACAAGAATCCCCAAGTCCTTCTTGTCAGGGCTACTCTCAATGAGTTCCTCTCCCAGTCTGTGCTCATGTCTGGGATTTCCTCTACCCAGATGCAGGACCTTGAACTTCGACTTGTTCAACTTCATGAGATTCTTATGGGCTCATTTCACAAGTTTGGTCCCCCTGGATGTCATCCTGTCCTTCTGTTGTGCCAACTGCACCACTTTGTTTGGTGCCATTTGCAAACCTGCTGAGGGTGCACTTAATCCCACTGTCTATATCATCAAGGAAGATATTGAAGAGCACCCGTCCCAGAACAGAGCTCTGAGGGACACCACTATCACTGTGAGCTGAGGCTAGATAATGACAGTCAGGAGACAGGAGACCTGAGTTCAGAGCAGTAGAGCAGGAGAGCAGAAGACTCTCCTCCTTTGTTTATTATCTCTGTAATATAGCTATAGCAAGGTGACTATGGATTAGAGGGTGGCATTCCCACCTCTCACCTACATTGGTCCAGGAGACTTTCATTCAACTTCCCCTTCTCATAGAGAAAGAATTTCATAACAAGAGCAGTATTTACAAAACATAGTCTACTGTTTACATTTATAAGCGTGAGAAGCTATGAACTTCTGCTTTAATATGAGCACTCAGCAAACAAAAAAAACCCCATAGTAACACACCACTTGTCACCTACCTCCACCTGGACATAGAGCCATTGACCACAACTCTCTGTGTCCATCCAGCCAGTCCCTTACCCTGCTAATTTCTCTTTCCAGTTGAGCTGAGTTGACCAAGAAGAGGTAAGGATGCAAAGGACTTCTTTACTCAGCCCAGTGTCAGGTATCTTGGCCTGTACACTCATGACCTCATGGCAAAAAATGTTACTGTGCATAGCAGCCAGGCAGCTCTGGCATCCTGCTGCCCTTCTGTCCCTGTTGTTCATAAGGGCTTGTAACAGGCAGGTTAACTAGGAATGGACTCACTACCAACCCTCTAGTCTTGCTAAGGAGTTAGTGGAGGGAGAGATGAGTACCTTCAGAGAAAAATCCAGCACTCTCAAAACAGGAGCTCTGGATTGCCCTCTGGAGGTGCCTGCAGATCTCTTAACTTTATTGGAAGACTGGGCTTCCAAGCTGAGTGGTGAAAACATCCATCTATGTAAAACATATCACAGACTCTCTGCATGTGCCCACTGCAGCTATCAAACAAGTCACCACGAGAGCAGAAGTTTGTGCAGCAGCTGAATCCCTTGAGAAAGTGTAGTGGTGCAGATCCTTTGACCTTGCTGCTGGTACCATGTGTGTATTTGAGGGCTAGGAGGCACCTACTTGAGCCTTGCAGGAGCAGAACAGATGCAACAACTTGTGCTTGCTTTGCCTGTTTTGTGCCCCTTGCAGGTGGAGGCCTCATGGATCTGTCACACGCAAATTACCCGAATCCCAGTACACCTCTCTGTAGAATAAAAACAACCCCCCCTGCAAAAAAAATTGGTTTATGAATCCCACAGTGTCAGATGGCTGCACGCTGGCATTTGAATCTGATACTATGGAGCTCCTTGTGCTTCTTTGGAGATTGACTTGTGAATAATAAAGCTACTCAGAAATTGAATCTACTTGCCATATTAAAATATGCATTTCCTTTTTTTTTTGGGCAGATTCAACACTGTATTCAGTTACTATTGTCTTATTTTCAGATAGATCTTAGTAATTTTAAGTGCTTAGAGAATTAGAAAAGGGCTTATAATTAGAAAATAAAAATACTGGATTAATGGTAAAACATACCAGGGTAGGTACAACTCCTCAATATGTAGATGAAAGGATCTATTCCCAGAATGAATTCCAAACCTTTTTGTTTATAGTCTCTGTATAATGCAAATAGAAAATTTTGTATCTCTGGATAACAATCCAAAAGACTCAGAAGCAGTGAAAGGAACCTCGCTATCTATCAAAAAGTAGGTCTGCATCAATAACTCTGTTTGATGTTTTTGGTTTTGGTGGAGTGTCTGTTTGTTTGTTTGTTTGTTTTAAAATTTATTTATTGAAACAGGTTTGGCAATGCTTGTGTGGTATCTGAAATACTTTCCATGTTCATATGCCTGTACTGATTTCACATTCAAACCTCAGTTTGTCCCCCAGATCATAGGAACATGCACAATCACAGAATCACAGAATCATTTAGGTTGGAAAAGATCTTTGAATTGTTGAGTCCAATAACTAACACAGCGCTGCCAAGTCCATCATGAACCACGTCCTTAAGTGCCACATCTACATGTTACTGAAATACCTTGAGGGATGGTGACACAATCACTTCCCTGGGCAGCTTGTTCCAGTGCTTGACAACCCTTTCAGTGAAGAAATTTGTCCTAATATGCAATCCAAACCTCTCCTGGCATAACTTGAAGTAGTTCCTTCTCATCTTAGACAAAAAAATGATATTTAGATTATTTGGAGGGTTTTTAGTTAGCATTTTTTAGTCTATTATGCTGAATTAAACTGGTATCTGAATGAAGAATTAAAATTGAGCTTTTTTTGAACAAAAATATTAATTAGGATTCAATCCTGTGACTCCAGTCATGTGCTTTGTAAGTTTTGTATGCTTTTTCCAGTGGTGTTCTTGCTCTTCAGGCAGTGTTTTTCTAAGACAAACTTGTCCTCTTGTGCCATGAAACAGATGTGCTAGAAGCAGTGGTATTCCAGGTTTTCTCACACCGGTCAATGTGCTTGTCCTGCGCCAGCTTTGACTCCTTGACTTAGAGGAGAGTTTGCAGTCCATACCTGTTGTCCAGGTCACCAGTGATGTGTGCAGGGTGTCTGATCCTTGGTGTCACATGATGTTTGGGAGCTCAGCATGGAGCTCTCTCCTTAGTTCAGCAGTTATTATTTGGAGCAGCTGAATTTTCACTACCTAAAAAATATCTGTCTGACCACAGAAACAGTCCCTGTAAGTGAATTAACAGGGATTTTTTTTAGCTGTCAGGCAGCATGCATGACTTCCTGTTTCACCTCAAAGTGGACATTTTCTAGCATTATTATTTAATTATAGCACTGGTCATTGGAATGGAAAATTATTGTTGCTTGGTTTTCCATTGTTGGTTGCTCTGGGGACAGATATCTCTATCCAAACCAGTTAGTTTTAAAAATTATTTTTAAATGTATACTGCTGTATGGAGCAACCCTGCCAGGTAATTCACTCTTTTGCCTGGAGCCATTCATCAGCTGACTTCCTCTCCTACTTCTCGACTCCCTCTTTTCTACCCAAGACAGGGATGAAACACACATGTGTATGTGAACATAAAATCATTTCCTTCCCTTCTCTTCCTCATTTTGTCCATCTCCTCCCAGCCAAGTTTATCCTTTGGTTGCTAAGGGCTTCTCTCAAGGAGCTTATCCTGGAGGGACAGGAAAAATGAGAAAAGAGGAGAGGTGAAGAACTATGAAGTACTCACCCATCAGGTGACTGAGCTAAGGCATGCCAGCAGCTTTCCTAGCAGAGCCCCGCTGGAGCCACTTCCCTTTCCAACCTGAAACTCCCGTCTGCTTTCTTACATTGCAGATCTGCCTGAGGCTGCCTAAGTTTGGTAGCAACAACACAGAGATTTTATAAGGACTTTTTCAGTGCCCATTTAAAGGGAAGCAAAGGACAGGTTGTGCTTCTCCAGCCCTTGCGGATGAGCAGGTGTTGTAACAGTAGGCTCTGCAGAAAGGCAGGGAGGAATGAGGTGGAAGACGTGGGGAAACTGAAAAGAGACATCAGACTAAAAGCATTTCATTGTCTCACTAGAAGGGAGTGCTCCTTGCCCACAAATCCATGTGAGTGAAGAAGAGTAGTTTTAGGACATGCCTGCCCACTGCCCAGCTTTCAGGAATGATGCATTTCAGTCACAGTCAGCCTAAACTGGATCTGAGCTCAGGACCTGCAGGAGTTGGTGGTTTCCTTGATTGCGTAGGCTCAGCTGGAGGAAGGAGTTCTGGCTGGAGCACAGGTGTGTGAAGTGATGTCTGCTCTTACAATTGGGTAATAAATCTATCATTTTACTGTTATACTGCTCCACAGAGAATTCTGGTTTTGGTCCAGCATGCTATGGGATCTGCTCAGCCTCACTTCTCTTTGCTCTGCACTGATGCCGCCAGCAGAAGTGTAAATTGCGATGGTGCTTCTGTGATGCAAAGGCCCAGCTCTCTGCCAGCTACTAATCATATCCCCACCACAGCAGAGCATCGCTGACAGACATTTCCAAAGGAGTCAGATGAATGTTTCATGTTTTAATTCCAGCTAGCTCAGATCTGTTGCATAGCTCTGTGTTTACAACAATCTGGGCAGGAGTATCTTGGAACCACTTAATTTCATCCCGCACTTTATGATCATGTTGTAGTTATCCATAGTCAAACCAATGATTTTGATTACAGAGCACGACCAGGAATAATTGTATTTCATGGCATTGTTACAGCTTGTTTAAAAAAGTCTTTAAAATATGCTTGAAATGTAAATGTGTTAAACAGATACTCTAAATGGTTAATTCTTTTTCAGTGATGACTAGGAAATTTATTACTTGTGGTTTTTTCAGACTGAAAAATACTCTTGACAAGCTCTGCTCTTTTACTAGACAGTTTTAATTATGTGACACGTCTGTTTGTTATTTGACAGTCTGCTCATGTTTGGACTCTGAACATGCAGGGGAAAATAAATTCATGGTTCATTGTTTATTGAACAACCCTTTCAGACTTTGCACAATCTTTTCAAAAATTCTCCCAACGTATAATATAATTATGCAGGCAGGTAAATGATGCATGGTGAATTAGAATTTTGGGGGGTTTTAGTAATCACTACTAATGTGTGGTGCTTTAAATTCCCTGGCATAATTTGCCTCAGCAATCACAGAAATCTGATAATCTAATCAGGAAAATGTTAAAAGTACTAATAATCCTGAACTGTTGAAGCTGTCCTATATTTCTTATTCTACCAACAAAAGAAACTTGCAAGCAAACAAAACAGTGGCTCACCTGCTGAAGCTTACTTGATTTGAAAGGAGCAAACACATGTATACTCGCTAAAAATTTACTCCTTATCTGAGTAAATGCACAGGTATGTAATGTCACAGCTCTGTGTGAAGATCTCACTAGCTTCCACCTTGTCTAGCATCTCTTGTTAATGGGTATGGAAGAGCTTTGCTGTTTTATTGATGCAGCCACACAATGATGCTGGAGGAGCTTGGGGATGTATTTGGTTTCCATCCATTCAGTGAGCAGCTCTGTTTTGTTAGTCCTCTGACCACCAGACAATGCCATTTCCCTTAACAGTCACAATGAATGTTGCTCCTAATGATGAGCTTCTGATCTATGTGGAAGTGTTCAGTAGTGAAGAACAGATTTCCTTTAGAATTGCATCGACAGTCAATGATGCTTTGAGACACCATTTGGATTCTGCCAGGTCTGATGTCCTACAAAATGTGATGAAACTGGAACTGCATGAGGTCATGACAGATCTCTCCTGTTGGGTTTTACATTATTCTCACATAAAGATAACAACATTTTGATGCTTCCTAATTGATCAGATTGTAAAACCCATCAGAACAAGACCAGCAATCAACAAGAGTTTCTATAAATAGGTATTTACTGAGCAAGATGAAAGTTCTAGACAGACTCTGTGACATGAGTTGTGAACACTAACAAAGGCTAAGAGGCAAAAAAAAAAAATCGTATCTTTGGTAATTCATCTGATTTTAGAAAGTTTCTGCACTCCCTGTGCCCAGTTCTAATTCATCTGAAATAAGAGGTGAAATTGTGGATTAATGAATGGAACATAAATCAAGCATGGAGGAAATTTGGAGGCTCCTAAGAAACTTCCCTGCTCTGCTGGGGCAGCTGAATATTTCTAAGGATGCCTACTCAGCATACATTTGAGTGGAATGAATTTCCTTATTGTAAGGCAAGACAAGCTCATAATTTAAGAAGATAAAGTAGTTACTGACTACTACTGGTACTGGGGAGTTAAACCTACTCTGAACCAAAAATCAGTTTGAACTATTTGTTTTTAACTTTTCTTGAACCAGAACTGAACTTGGATATTATTTTGAAGTTTAACTGAACTTCATGCTGGAAGTGAACAATAACAGCTTCAGTCAGATCTGAATATGAACTAAGCTTAAAAATGGAATTTCTTGACTCCTGGTGAGCCACTGCAGGCTGTTCCCCCAGCTGCTGACAGAACTGAGCAGGAGGAGAATAGGTACGAGGAGCAGGATGTTTTCATGTATTCTTAGGGAGCATGGATCAAGAGACATAACACGCTAGTTAATCATCACTCCAAATGTTAAAGCCATTTCCTTCCCCACAGGTCCCCAAAGCAGGACTCTCATATTGTAAGAATAACAAATATAAACCAGCACTGTACAGCAGTGACTGCCCTGACATGGCTTCAGTAACTTCTCCTGCCTCTCAGTGGAACTTAATGCCTTGCTGCCTCTTCATGTAAAGGGATTTTATTTCTTCAGCTAATTTAGTACTCATTTATGGACCTCACCAACTGTAGGGATTGTGTGATCACATAATATATACACATATACATGTATCCATAGTCAAGCCCTAGTTACATTATTCAAAGTCTCTGACTGTTAGACCAAAGGCATGAGTTCATGACTCAAACAGCCAAACAAACAAGAAAGCTCAGGCAATTAGAAGCTTGTTTTCTGAACAGCACTGTTTTGGACAGTCAGCTCAGTACAGTCAGCTTCAACTATCAATCTTAGAACATTTTATTCTACCTAATGGAATTGGTGACACAATACATTCTGGACTTTTTTCCTCCCAGTAGCTCTCTTGGCCTCTGACTCTGATTTTGACTACTGGATGGAGTTGTAACAACATTTTTCAAAAAAACCCAAAAAACAATCAAGTTATCACTACAGAGATGGTGACAAGATGAGGTAGAGCAAATCTTTTCATGGCTGAGGTTTGTTGTTTTATAAAAGTAAGATCTTCTTCCCACTCTTTTTTAAGGCTTCATCCACCTACCCAGTGCTAAAATGTTTTAACCAAAGGTGAGTGTTACACAACTAGGGGCTGAGATCCTGGTAGCTGAAAGTAAGGGAAAGAAATGCTGATAGATGATGAGATAGCTACACCCACTGCTAGCACACTTACTGGATGCTAAAGGACTCACAATCTGGCAACTTCCTGTGGTCTGCAGAGGAAAGAGGAGAACTGTGGCTCACAGTGTGATTTCACTAAGCTGTATGCCCTTAGGGAAGAAGCAAACCTCTTGCTTTCTATCCAAACTACTTTTATGTCACTTGAAAAAACTGGCATTAGCTAAATAAGGTCCTGGCCTATTTCTAATCATTGTTCTCTATTAGGTACACTTAATCCAACAGACACTTTCCCCATTAATTCAGTTTTCCTTTCTATATTTTATTCAGTCCTGTGCTTTATTGCTTTCATGCTGACTAAAGTGCCTCTCCAATTTTCAAGTTAATGCATTTACTGTTTCTGTCAACAGCTGAGCAACAGAAGGCATACACAATTCTTGGTAAGGCTTCATGTATTTCTTTAGACTTTTTACCACTCCAGAGGAGTGTGGTTGGACTATGGATGTTTCGTTGTTTTCTCAAAATTCTGTGTGTGCACTTAAACCCCAGCAGTTGTGCGAAAGAGGTGTTGTTACTTACACGAAAGACATTTTAGCCAAAAGGTGGCACTGCGGCCGCATAGATTTTGCAGTAGATGAGCAGTCTGGTAAAATGTAAGGAGCCACACAATACGTTTATTTAAACCCCTGTTTTCATACAGTGTGAATGGTAAGTATTGAAAACTGGCTAATTATTTCCCAAATACTAACACAAAACCAATGCTTTCTGAAGTAAAGACTTTGGTAACTGTGCTATAAAGATAATACTTCGTCCTTGCTTTAGTGAACTTGGAAAACTCAAAACCCAAACAACAAAACAAAAACCCCCAAACCTGATCAATATCATAATAAAATATCTGAAAATATGTTGCCAAAGTGCATAGAAAGTTTTGGCTGTGCATGTATCATACACACAGAGACAACAAGTAACTGCTGCTTTGTAGCCTCTAAGGCAAGGAGAGCTTTCTTGGGAACTTGATATGGATCCTCTGGTCTTGAAACAATGCTGGGATTGATTTTACCACAGGCTGATGAGACACTTTAGCAGATTAGGTACTTGCTGATCCTAGTGTTCTGCCACCTACAGATACCATCACTAGGTGTAGTCACAGAGATTGATGTGCACAGAAACCTGTGCCAGAAGATTGAGGATCGCATATCAGGCCACACTGGGCCTGAATGTGGGGAGGGATGGAGCAACCTCCAGAGCAACCCCTCCTGACACCGAGGGGTCACATTCATCCTGCTGGGATGGGGCTTCCCTTACCATCTCTGTTAAGGCAGGTAGAGGTTACATTTTAACTCCACACACTGCCTGCGAGCTGACTGTACCTCCTCAGAACAGGCTTAGGCACTGGTGATAGGGTTCCTTTTATCAGACTCATTAGGCACATGCAATTATTGTCTGAAACTGATTTTTCTTAGCCTTCCTGAGCATTTTCATATATGTCAGTCTAGAGTTCTTTAATTCTCAAATGTACTTGTATCAGTTTCTGTTAGCATGCTACATAACAACTGAATATCCAAATAATTGCCATTATTCGTAAAACAAAAATCAGATGTCTGCATGGCTCAACATTTGTCATTTGAACCCCCCCAAATGCATAGTTTTAACTTTTTCTTCAAAAGACCCTTTATATTTTCCTGTGAGTCATGTTCATATTTGCAATAATTTTTCTCTGCAAGGATATTAAAATACTTTCTTTTAGAAAGCACAGGAAAGCAAAATATGCTTAAGTAATTACAAGAGAAAAAACAAAACAAACATTCAAACTTCAAGAGCAAAATCTAGGACTCTACATTTGAAGTAACACTAGATGAGGTCCTTCACCAGGAGGAAGGGCTGAGAAATTATGTCAAGGACCACAGGTCACTGGTCCTGCTTTTTCTTACCCCAGGTCTTGAAGGGGAGTGAAGCTACCTGAAGCATTGCTCCCAGGAAGCAGCTGTTCAATCTAAACTTCCCTCATTTAAGTATGAGGGATTGCAATACATTGCCAAAAACGAAACACATTTTTACTTGTATTGATAACAACGTTAATAACTTTCTGTTTTACAGCATCACTATTTGAAGCCCGCCTGTGAGGTTCATTCAGTACACGCACAGGGAGGCACCAGCTGGGCCTTGAAGCGGTCCCTTTAAACCAACAGCAATTTCTAACCAGCACCGTATTTTAAAGGGTAAAAGCTTTCCAGAAAAGTCAAATACATTCCAGCCACTGGAGATCTATATTTTTTCCAGGCAACAATTTTCTTGTGGACCTAAATGTGCTGCTGAAAGGGGAGAGGGAAGTGGGGTGGAGGAGGAGGGGTGGGAAGTGAACAGATTAGAGAAAACCGCTCCCCAATTAAAAAAAAACAACTTAATAATAAAAATTTAACCAAAAAAAGAAAAAAGAAAAAAAAATTAATAACAAA